>OX439036.1:114594827-114757628 GCA_949317995.1 Acholoe squamosa
TGCCGCCTACTGTGATCAAGACCAGAGTGTCTTGCCTTTATATATGATATACATAGCCATATATTAGCAGCCTAAAATTCTGTGTTGCTTCGCCCTGTGGCCTCACCAACAGCTCAGTGACGTACTACAGACTGCCTTTGCCAGCCTTAACAAAAATTAAAGCAATTAGTCTAGGCACTCTTTATCAACTTCAGCAATAGATATCTTTTTTTGTATGCAGTGCCTTTTAGTATCAGAAAGTATTCTTGTATGTACGTCTCCAGAGAGATTCTACCATCCTAAATCTCCTCATTGCCAACAGTTTAGGTTGAAAAGATAGGTGTACAACCAATAGGTCGAGAATCTAGTAGGGTAGATTAACCTAAAGACGACCGTTCCTGTGCAGGGTTTTAATCAGGTGTTTGTAGTTGCTAATATCTCTGGAAGTTTTGGGTCTTCAGACTTCCAAAATACACTGAATAAAAATACCTGATGAAGGCTAACTACAGCTGAAACGTTGTGATTGCCATAATTACTATGGTTTAATAAAGCCTTTAAAACTCAAGCTTTGTTGTTCTAGTTGTGTCTATTATATAATTATAAAATATAATTGTTTGGGCTTTTGTAACTGTTATATTTTGAAAATCCATTTATATATGTTATTTATAGTTTATCACCCTTACTGCACACATTCCATTTAGTTTAATTTCACCTTGAGATGACACTTTGCACCTGGAGTAGACCACTTAATATCCACCCTTTTGATGAAGACCTTTTGATTAAAACATTAAATTAAGGGTTAAACAAGTTCCTTAAATATATATGAAATAAAATAGCATAGTTAAAGATACTGCACCATAAATATATGATTTAGAGTGGCCAAAATAAAAAAAAAATGGAACAATGGCATGCCTATTGATATTGTAAATCTCATCAAAACAAAGGTGATAATGCTAACCCAGCATTAAAAAAGCTTTGTTTTAACTGCGCTTTAATCAATTTGAAATATGCACTATAATAACCAAGCTCTTGATTTTATAATCATGCTCTCAGTATCACAAACTTACTCTTCATACTACTAGTAGTAGGATTCCAGTAAAGGTTGAAATGTGTGTATTAGAACATCATCCAGGGAAATTTTGTATCCAAACCGGCTCTTAATATGAATCTTTGGATGTAATGCTATATTATGAATGGTATCTATTCAATGGAATGCATAAATCACTCAGTAAGGGGTGGTCTGCTAATGGTGAAATTGTGATCATCTCAAGGTGAAATTGGTATGTTCTAGGAAATAAGTCCTATACAGAAAGTATTTAACATTTCTGCACTTTTCCTTATGCAATCATTTAGCAAAGATATTTATCTTTGCCTAGAGTCAAAATGTTGTATATGTGAGCACTTGTCATCTTCAAATTATCGAACCAAAGTTGGAAGATTCTGATGAAATGACCAGCTGGTCATGATAAAAACCATTCAAACATGGGAACTTCAGTGTATTACCATACAATGATAATTATGTGATATATTCCAGGATATCATTCTATGGGGTATTATAACACCTCTATTTCAATAATATTAGGGTATAAGACCAGTACACTACATGTGGAAGTGAGCAAAAAACGAGCTGATAGGTGGTCAACTCTAGGTATGTGGGCGTCTTTAGGTTAATCTACCCTATAGGATAATCACTGACATTCCATTGCATTGCTAATACTTCATAGCCAATGGCCGCGGCATCTAGTATACTCCTATCACATATTATCACAATGCCAATAGACGGGGAATCTAATATACTACCCCTACATATTAGCCATGCATATTAGGGCATTCCTTCTGGTTGGATGTCTCTGTTGTCCTCGGCTGATGACAGCTCCTCTGGGATAACGAGATCTCTCATTGTCTTAATGAAGTCATTTACCTCAGATTGCATTATCACATCCTTCATAGTTTTCTATCACATCAATCATACCTTTCTGTCTGCGAGACAATCTTGTGGATCACCCTTCGACAATCAACCCCCCCCCCCACACCTTACCATCATTTTGGGGAGGGACTGGGTGTGAGCACAGGCTGTAGAACACTGGAAACCTGGAAGGCTGTTGGTTCAAATGTCTACCTGTCTCTGTGGATAACTACCCATCCCACCACCTTACCACCATTTAGGGGAGAGGAGTTAGCTAAGTCAACTTACACCTCAGTTGTTAAGAAGGATGTAAAGCAACCTTAACAACCGGCTGACAGCCAACTGATCGTACCAATGTCGCATCTTTGATCTAAGGCAGACAGGAGGTGTCTCCTCTTACCGGGGTAGCCAGAAACACATAAGCAGACAGGAGTGTAGGTCAGGGTCTCTCTTCTTACATGGGTAGTCAGAAACACGCTGCTTCCGGCCTGGGGCTTCAAGCCCCCCCCCCCTCCATGTGCAACACTTCATGTCAGAAACACCTAAGCAGACATGGGTGTAGGTCAGGGTCTCTCTTCTTACAGGGGTAGTCAGAAACACGCTGCTTCCGGCCTGGGGCTTCAAGCCCCACCCCCCTCCATGTGCAACACTTCATGTCAGAAACACCTAAGCAGACATGGGTGTAGGTCAGGGTCTCTCTTCTTACAGGGGTAGTCAGAAACACGCTGCTTCCGGCCTGGGGCTTCAAGCCCCACCCCCCTCCATGTGCAACACTTCATGTCAGAAACACCTAAGCAGACATGGGTGTAGGTCAGGGTCTCTCTTCTTACAGGGGTAGTCAGAAACACGCTGCTTCCGGCCTGGGGCTTCAAGCCCCCCCCCATGTGCAACACTTCATGTCAGAAACACCTTAGCAGACAGGAGTGTAGGTCAAGGTCTCTCCTCTTACAGGGGTAGTCAGAAACACCTAAGCAGACAGGAGTGTAGGTCAAGGTCTCTCCTCTTACAGGGGTAGTCAGAAACACCTAAGCAGAGAGGGGTGTAGGTCAAGGTCTCTCCTCTTACAGGGGTAGCCAGAAACACCTAAACAGACAGGGATGTAGGTCAGGATCTATCCTCTTACAGGGGTAGTCAGAAACACCTAAGCAGACAGGGGTGTAGGTCAGGGTCTCTCCTCTTACAGAGGTAGCCAGAAACACCTAAGCAGACAGGGGTGTAGGTCAAGGTCTCTCCTCTTACAGGGGTAGTCAGAAACACCTAAGCAGACAGGGTTGTAGGTCAAGGTCATTCCTGTTACAGAGGTAGCAAGAAACACGCTGCTTCTGGCCTGGGGCTCCAAGCCCCCCCCCCATGTGCAACACTTCATGTCAGAAACACCTAAGCAGACAGGAGTGTAGGTCAGGGTCTCTCCTGTTACAGAGGTAGCCAGAAACACCTAAGCAGACAGGAGTGTAGGTCAGGGTGTCTCCTCTTACAGGGGTAGCCAGAAACACCTAAGCAGACAGAAGTGTAGGTCAGGGTCTCTCCTGTTACAGAGGTAGCCAGAAACACCTAAGCAGACAGGGGTGTAGGTCAGGGTGTCTCCTCTTACAGGGGTAGTCAGAAACAGCTAAGTAGACAGGAGTGTAGGTCAGGGTCTCTCCTCTTACAGGGGTAGTCAGAAACACCTAAACAGACAGGAGTGTAGGTCAGGGTCTCTCCTCTTACAGGGGTAGTCAGAAACACCTAAGCAGACAGGAGTGTAGGTCAGGGTGTCTCCTCTTACAGGGGTAGTCAGAAACACCTAAGCAGACAGGGGTGTAGGTCAAGGTCTCTCCTCTTACAGGGGTAGCCAGAAACACCTAAACAGACAAGGGTGTAGGTCAGGATCTATCCTCTTACAGGGGTAGTCAGAAACACCTAAGCAGACAGGGGTGTAGGTCAGGGTCTCTCCTCTTACAGAGGTAGCCAGAAACACCTAAGCAGACAGGGGTGTAGGTCAAGGTCTCTCCTCTTACAGGGGTAGTCAGAAACACCTAAGCAGACAGGGTTGTAGGTCAAAGTCATTCCTGTTACAGAGGTAGCAAGAAACACGCTGCTTCTGGCCTGGGGCTTCAAGCCCCCCCCCATGTGCAACACTTCATGTCAGAAACACCTAAGCAGACAGGAGTGTAGGTCAGGGTCTCTCCTGTTACAGAGGTAGCCAGAAACACCTAAGCAGACAGGAGTGTAGGTCAGGGTCTCTCTTCTTACAGGGGTAGTCAGAAACACGCTGCTTCTGGCCTGGGGCTTCAAGCCCCACCCCCCTCCATGTGCAACACTTCATGTCAGAAACACCTAAGCAGACATGGGTGTAGGTCAGGGTCTCTCTTCTTACAGGGGTAGTCAGAAACACGCTGCTTCCGGCCTGGGGCTTCAAGCCCCACCCCCCTCCATGTGCAACACTTCATGTCAGAAACACCTAAGCAGACATGGGTGTAGGTCAGGGTCTCTCTTCTTACAGGGGTAGTCAGAAACACGCTGCTTCCGGCCTGGGGCTTCAAGCCCCCCCCCCCATGTGCAACACTTCATGTCAGAAACACCTTAGCAGACAGGAGTGTAGGTCAAGGTCTCTCCTCTTACAGGGGTAGTCAGAAACACCTAAGCAGACAGGAGTGTAGGTCAAGGTCTCTCCTCTTACAGGGGTAGTCAGAAACACCTAAGCAGAGAGGGGTGTAGGTCAAGGTCTCTCCTCTTACAGGGGTAGCCAGAAACACCTAAACAGACAGGGGTGTAGGTCAGGATCTATCCTCTTACAGGGGTAGTCAGAAACACCTAAGCAGACAGGGGTGTAGGTCAGGGTCTCTCCTCTTACAGAGGTAGCCAGAAACACCTAAGCAGACAGGGGTGTAGGTCAAGGTCTCTCCTCTTACAGGGGTAGTCAGAAACACCTAAGCAGACAGGGTTGTAGGTCAAGGTCATTCCTGTTACAGAGGTAGCAAGAAACATGCTGCTTCTGGCCTGGGGCTCCAAGCCCCCCCCCATGTGCAACACTGCATGTCAGAAACACCTAAGCAGACAGGAGTGTAGGTCAGGGTCTCTCCTGTTACAGAGGTAGCCAGAAACACCTAAGCAGACAGGAGTGTAGGTCAGGGTGTCTCCTCTTACAGGGGTAGCCAGAAACACCTAAGCAGACAGAAGTGTAGGTCAGGGTCTCTCCTGTTACAGAGGTAGCCAGAAACACCTAAGCAGACAGGGGTGTAGGTCAGGGTGTCTCCTCTTACAGGGGTAGTCAGAAACAGCTAAGTAGACAGGAGTGTAGGTCAGGGTCTCTCCTCTTGCAGGGGTAGTCAGAAACACCTAAACAGACAGGAGTGTAGGTCAGGGTCTCTCCTCTTACAGGGGTAGTCAGAAACACCTAAGCAGACAGGAGTGTAGGTCAGGGTGTCTCCTCTTACAGGGGTAGTCAGAAACACCTAAGCAGACAGGGGTGTAGGTCAAGGTCTCTCCTCTTACAGGGGTAGCCAGAAACACCTAAACAGACAAGGGTGTAGGTCAGGATCTATCCTCTTACAGGGGTAGTCAGAAACACCTAAGCAGACAGGGGTGTAGGTCAGGGTCTCTCCTCTTACAGGGGTAGTCAGAAACACCTAAGCAGACAGGGTTGTAGGTCAAAGTCATTCCTGTTACAGAGGTAGCAAGAAACACGCTGCTTCTGGCCTGGGGCTTCAAGCCCCCCCCCATGTGCAACACTTCATGTCAGAAACACCTAAGCAGACAGGAGTGTAGGTCAGGGTCTCTCCTGTTACAGAGGTAGCCAGAAACACCTAAGCAGACAGGAGTGTAGGTCAGGGTCTCTCTTCTTACAGGGGTAGTCAGAAACACGCTGCTTCTGGCCTGGGGCTTCAAGCCCCACCCCCCTCCATGTG
This sequence comes from Acholoe squamosa, assembly GCA_949317995.1. Lineage (NCBI taxonomy): Eukaryota > Metazoa > Annelida > Polychaeta > Phyllodocida > Polynoidae > Acholoe > Acholoe squamosa. Next base: position 114,600,600 of record OX439036.1, read on the forward strand.
CAACACTTCATGTCAGAAACACCTAAGCAGACATGGGTGTAGGTCAGGGTCTCTCTTCTTACAGGGGTAGTCAGAAACACGCTGCTTCCGGCCTGGGGCTTCAAGCCCCACCCCCCTCCATGTGCAACACTTCATGTCAGAAACACCTAAGCAGACATGGGTGTAGGTCAGGGTCTCTCTTCTTACAGGGGTAGTCAGAAACACGCTGCTTCCGGCCTGGGGCTTCAAGCCCCCCCCCCCATGTGCAACACTTCATGTCAGAAACACCTTAGCAGACAGGAGTGTAGGTCAAGGTCTCTCCTCTTACAGGGGTAGTCAGAAACACCTAAGCAGACAGGAGTGTAGGTCAAGGTCTCTCCTCTTACAGGGGTAGTCAGAAACACCTAAGCAGAGAGGGGTGTAGGTCAAGGTCTCTCCTCTTACAGGGGTAGCCAGAAACACCTAAACAGACAGGGGTGTAGGTCAGGATCTATCCTCTTACAGGGGTAGTCAGAAACACCTAAGCAGACAGGGGTGTAGGTCAGGGTCTCTCCTCTTACAGAGGTAGCCAGAAACACCTAAGCAGACAGGGGTGTAGGTCAAGGTCTCTCCTCTTACAGGGGTAGTCAGAAACACCTAAGCAGACAGGGTTGTAGGTCAAGGTCATTCCTGTTACAGAGGTAGCAAGAAACATGCTGCTTCTGGCCTGGGGCTCCAAGCCCCCCCCCATGTGCAACACTGCATGTCAGAAACACCTAAGCAGACAGGAGTGTAGGTCAGGGTCTCTCCTGTTACAGAGGTAGCCAGAAACACCTAAGCAGACAGGAGTGTAGGTCAGGGTGTCTCCTCTTACAGGGGTAGCCAGAAACACCTAAGCAGACAGAAGTGTAGGTCAGGGTCTCTCCTGTTACAGAGGTAGCCAGAAACACCTAAGCAGACAGGGGTGTAGGTCAGGGTGTCTCCTCTTACAGGGGTAGTCAGAAACACCTAAGTAGACAGGAGTGTAGGTCAGGGTCTCTCCTCTTACAGGGGTAGTCAGAAACACCTAAACAGACAGGAGTGTAGGTCAGGGTCTCTCCTCTTACAGGGGTAGTCAGAAACACCTAAGCAGACAGGAGTGTAGGTCAGGGTGTCTCCTCTTACAGGGGTAGTCAGAAACACCTAAGCAGACAGGGGTGTAGGTCAAGGTCTCTCCTCTTACAGGGGTAGCCAGAAACACCTAAACAGACAAGGGTGTAGGTCAGGATCTATCCTCTTACAGGGGTAGTCAGAAACACCTAAGCAGACAGGGGTGTAGGTCAGGGTCTCTCCTCTTACAGAGGTAGCCAGAAACACCTAAGCAGACAGGGGTGTAGGTCAAGGTCTCTCCTCTTACAGGGGTAGTCAGAAACACCTAAGCAGACAGGAGTGTAGGTCAAGGTCTCTCCTCTTACAGGGGTAGTCAGAAACACCTAAGCAGAGAGGGGTGTAGGTCAAGGTCTCTCCTCTTACAGGGGTAGCCAGAAACACCTAAACAGACAGGGGTGTAGGTCAGGATCTATCCTCTTACAGGGGTAGTCAGAAACACCTAAGCAGACAGGGGTGTAGGTCAGGGTCTCTCCTCTTACAGAGGTAGCCAGAAACACCTAAGCAGACAGGGGTGTAGGTCAAGGTCTCTCCTCTTACAGGGGTAGTCAGAAACACCTAAGCAGACAGGGTTGTAGGTCAAGGCCATTCCTGTTACAGAGGTAGCAAGAAACATGCTGCTTCTGGCCTGGGGCTCCAAGCCCCCCCCCCCCCATGTGCAACACTTCATGTCAGAAACACCTAAGCAGACAGGAGTGTAGGTCAGGGTCTCTCCTGTTACAGAGGTAGCCAGAAACACCTAAGCAGACAGGAGTGTAGGTCAGGGTGTCTCCTCTTACAGGGGTAGCCAGAAACACCTAAGCAGACAGAAGTGTAGGTCAGGGTCTCTCCTGTTACAGAGGTAGCCAGAAACACCTAAGCAGACAGGGGTGTAGGTCAGGGTGTCTCCTCTTACAGGGGTAGTCAGAAACACCTAAGTAGACAGGAGTGTAGGTCAGGGTCTCTCCTCTTACAGGGGTAGTCAGAAACACCTAAACAGACAGGAGTGTAGGTCAGGGTCTCTCCTCTTACAGGGGTAGTCAGAAACACCTAAGCAGACAGGAGTGTAGGTCAGGGTGTCTCCTCTTACAGGGGTAGTCAGAAACACCTAAGCAGACAGGGGTGTAGGTCAAGGTCTCTCCTCTTACAGGGGTAGCCAGAAACACCTAAACAGACAAGGGTGTAGGTCAGGATCTATCCTCTTACAGGGGTAGTCAGAAACACCTAAGCAGACAGGGGTGTAGGTCAGGGTCTCTCCTCTTACAGAGGTAGCCAGAAACACCTAAGCAGACAGGGGTGTAGGTCAAGGTCTCTCCTCTTACAGGGGTAGTCAGAAACACCTAAGCAGACAGGGTTGTAGGTCAAAGTCATTCCTGTTACAGAGGTAGCAAGAAACACGCTGCTTCTGGCCTGGGGCTTCAAGCCCCCCCCCCATGTGCAACACTTCATGTCAGAAACACCTAAACAGACAGGAGTGTAGGTCAGGGTCTCTCCTGTTACAGAGGTAGCCAGAAACACCTAAGCAGACAGGAGTGTAGGTCAGGGTGTCTCCTCTTACAGGGGTAGCCAGAAACACCTGAGCAGACAGAAGTGTAGGTCAGGGTGTCTCTTACAGGGGTAGCCAGAAACACCTAAGCAGACAGGGGTGTAGGTCAGGGTGTCTCCTCTTACAGGGGTAGTCAGAAACACCTAAGTAGACAGGAGTGTAGGTCAGGGTCTCTCCTCTTACAGGGGTAGTCAGAAACACCTAAGCAGACAGGAGTGTAGGTCAGGGTCTCTCCTCTTACAGGGGTAGCCAGAAACACGCTGCTTCCGGCCTGGGGCTTCAAGCACCCCCCCATGTGCAACACTTTATGTCACCATTCAACAAGCTTTGATTTCCTAACATCCGATATGGTGCCAGCTTACAGCAAATGGCCGTTAATAAAATCAGTTATAGTTTGACATAATTTGACATGCAGATTACCTTAAAATGGCGCCATTGCCACTAGTAGTAAGATCCGGTTTGAGATTAGACTGGAGGAGTGATGGCACTATGGGGCTCCTGATTGTAGTTCCTTTAGATAAGCTTATTTATTTTATTTGGTGACATTTTCTCAGAACAGTTCTAAAGGGATCAGATGGAGTGAGATAGGCGATGAGACATCGGCTACATGTGTACACTTCTTTGCCTAACCGGCCTTTTGCAGCCTATTGAAATGTTTCATCAAACAGGCCTTTCTATTCGGTAGATATTGCTATTTTGCAGAAACTGATTGATTTCTTTTTGGGTGGAATACAAAATATTGTAAATTTCATTATGACACAAAAATATGCAAAACAAGAATCAACTTACTGTTATAAACAATTTAATTATTTACAAATCTAGAAGTGGGGGGAACAAATTTCATATAACAATATTGTTTTGTTTCATACCGATGTTGGTGCGATTTGCAAAATTACAATATCCTGGGATAACAGCCACAGATTGAGTCTTGGTCCATGACTGTTTCTACATACTCTGCAGCCTCTTTATAACTTTTCTGTATTTTATGTAAAACCTACACAGAAAGACAGGTCAATGAAACTGAGGGTAAAGTGATCGATACAACCAAAACAGGGAATGAAATCCCATCAGTATTTTTGTATTCTGACCCGGCATGCTTCAATGACTTCCACCACACCCCTTGAAATCAGAGCACACTCCTCTCTCACCAAAGCACACCACGACCCCTGAATCCTGCACCCCTCCCACCTGTCAGACCCTTGTCCTGGAGGGTGTTGCGAAAGGACAGGAATTCAATTCTGTCGGAGGTGCTATTCCCAAATGGGAACTGACTACCCCCAAGCAATGACTTCTCCCCTGTTTTGCAGCAGGGTAATAGGTTATAGGATTGATTCTTAAGTTTTCATGAATTGGGGAATGCTTTCCAGTATGACTCACATTAAGAGGACTGATTCTGAGTGTAAGGTAAGAAGTTTGTTCTGAGCAGCAAAACAGCCAGGAACTGGAAGGTGAGTTACGTCAGTGAGAATCCGATTCCGATTCTTTTTGCAATAGCCTCCTGCATTCACCCACCCTGATTACAATAACCCCAACTGACCACTTCCAGACAGCCCCTACCCCATCCTCCTGGTGTGGAAATGCACCTAGGTCTGCCAAGAATACTGCAATGTTAGGTCAAGGGTCCTGATGGTACCTAGTAACACAGGTAAACCTGTGACAGCCAAATGGTCCTGATGGTACATAGCCTTACCCAGACTCCAACCACAACTAAGTAAGTGTAGCGGAATTCCCTGCAAAGGGGGTCTAGTACTTCTCGTTGTGTTCTTAAGTAGAAAAAGGAACTTGAAAGTTTGAACCACTAGGATGGCATTAACACTAGGCTAAGGAAAGATGACGACAAGGGAAATACAGTTCAATACATTTTATCAATAAAAGAAGAGCTCAGTATTTGTTCACAAAATCTATGTAAATAAATGAAGTTAAAGATGAGGGGGCCAGGACATCACTCACACATATGTGATAAACTATGGATAGGGGCCAGGTCTCTGCTAAGCCCAAATGTAGATAAAGTTAGACGACTCCTGCAACCAAGTTAAGGATGGTCGTAGAAGTTGAACGACTCCGGCCGGGGATGATGGTATTACGTTAAGTGGTGGTGACTCAGCCCTGCACATTAAAGGTGTTCGGTTCCAGATGGGTGTACCCGCAAGGTGTGACCCGGTGGTCGGTTGAGTGGCTTGGACTCATGTTAAAGTTGTTCGGTTCCAGTGGGGTGGACCCGAGAGGGTGCGACACGACACGGTGCTCATTTAAGTGACTCGGACTCATGTTAAAGTTGATCGGTTCCAGTGGGGTGGACCCGGGAAGAAGCGACATGGTGCTCGGTTGAGTGACTCATGGGGTGGAGGTATGAACTTCTCCTAGTTTGCAGTGTGGTGTTGCTCCATGCCTGGAGGTGTGAACTGCTCCTAGATTGCAGTGAGGTGATCAGTTGGTGGTGAGTTGCTCCTAGTTTGTCGTGTTAGTGGTGTGAGAGCCAGTTTGGTTCTGCCTGACTGAGCAGGCTGGACTGCTTATATAGAGCCTGGCTGGAAGCCAGGTCAGCTGACCGGTTCAGCCAATCACACGCTGGGAATTTTGAGGCTATCTGGTGGCACAGAAAACACAGAAAACCCTGAAATATTAAAAAGGGCATATCTAAGTATCAGGAAAGGAATCTAAATCTAAGTATCAGGAAAGAAATCTAAATTAATAAATTAGTGGGAGACATGTGTCTAAAAGTCTGAAACTGTCCATTTAGAGCCAAAGGTTGTCCATTTAGAGCCAAGAGTTGTCTTTGTGTAGATTTGTTAGATTGATGTAGGAAAGAAGGTCGTTGCATTGGGGAAAATAGGGGTAACTGCGGACAGGGCTCCCGCGAAGAGTGGCGGTCCCAGGGGAGGAGGCCGACGCAGTCCGCTGCGGCCCAGCTTCATGCATTCTCGTCACATAAGGGTCCAGATGGTACCTAGTCCTACCAAGACTCCTACAACAACTAGGTAAGGGTCTTGATGGTACCTAATTCTACCCAGACTCCTGTCGCAACTAGGTAAGGGTTCTGATGGTACCTAGTCCTACCCAGACTCCTGCCACAACTATGTAAGGGCCATGATGGTACCTAGTCCTACCATGTCCTGCCAAGTCTCCTGTCAACTAGGTAAGGGTCCTGATGGTACATAGTCATACCCAGACTCCTGTCACAACGTTGTAAGGGCCCTGATGGTATATAGTCCTACCCAGACTCCTGTCACAACGATGTAAGGGCCCTGATAGTATATAGTCCTACCCAGACTCCTGTCACAACGATGTAAGGGTCCTGATGGTATATAGTCCTACCCAGACCCCTGTCACAACGATGTAAGGGTCCTGATGGTATATAGTCCTACCCAGACTTCTGTCACAACGATGTAAGGGTCCTGATGGTATATAGTCCTACCCAGACTTCTGTCACAACGATGTAAGGGTCCTGATGGTATATAGTCCTACCCAGACTTCTGTCACAACGATGTAAGGGCCCTGATGGTATATAGTCCTACCATGTCCTGCCAAGTCTCCTGTCAACTAGGTAAGGGTCCTGATGGTACCTAGTCCTGCCAAGACTCCTGTCACAACGTTGTAAGGGCCCTGATGGTATATAGTCCTACCCAGACCCCTGTCACAACGATGTAAGGGCTCTAATGGTATATAGTCCTACCCAGACCCCTGTCACAACGATGTAAGGGCCCTGATGGTATATAGTCCTACCCAGACTCCTGCCACAACTATGTAAGGGCCCTGATGGTATATAGTCCTACCCAGACACCTGTCACAACGATGTAAGGGCCCTGATCGTATATAGTCCTACCCAGACTCCTGCCACAACTATGTAAGGGCCCTGATGGTATATAGTCCTACCCAGACCCCTGTCACAACGATGTAAGGGCCCTGATAGTACCTAGTCCTACCCAGACTCCTGCCACAACAATGTAAGGGCCCTGATGGTATATAGTCCTACCCAGACTTCTGCCACAACTATGTAAGGGCCCTGATGGTACCTAGTCCTACCCAGACTCCAAATCCTACTCAGACTATTGCCTTAACTTGATAAGAGCCATGATGACATCTAGCTGTGTGTACACCTTTGCCACAAATAGGTTACCATGATACCTAATCATATTACTGGCACAACTGATGTGTTATTTTGGAAGCAGTGCATCACTGCAATGAAATGGAGCCTTTGTGAGTGTCTAGTAAGGAGCAATGTCAGTGCTATTATCAAATAATCTTGTCCTGCACCACTACATTCACATAAGGTAAGGGTCCTGATGGTACCTATTCCTACCCAGTCTTCTGTCACAACGATGTAAGGGCCCTGATGGTACCTAGTCCTACCCAGACTCCTGTCACAACGATGTAAGGGCCCTGATGGTATATAGTCCTACCAAAACTCCTGCCACAACTAGGTAAGGGTCCTGATGGTACCTATTTCTACCCAGACCCCTGCCATAACTATGTAAGGGCCCTGATGGTACCTATTCCTACCCAGACTCCTGTCACAACGATGTAAGGGCCCTGATGGTATATATAGTCCTACCCAGACTCCTAATCCTACTCAGACTCTTAACTTGATAAGAGCCATGATGACATCTAGCTGTGTGCACACCTTTGCCACAAATAGGTAACCAATGATACCTAATCATATTACTGGCACAACTGATGTGTTATTTTGGAAGCAGTGCATCACTGCAGGATCATTGCAGTTGACATGATGCAATGAAATGGAACCTCTAATAAGGAGCAATGTCAGTGCTATTATCAAATGATCTTGTCCTGCACTACTACATTCACATAAGCCTGTGCTTACCACTATTGCACCATAGACCCTAGCAGTAGTCTAGACATACCATATCAGCAGCAATGTATTATAGATAAACATTGGCGCCACTCGCCTTCCCCTCCTCGCATCACCAACAGGGGGCACCACGGGTGGTCACCAAATCCCGCTGTGTCACAGCATGTTTGACAGGTGACCATCAAACGGTCATTGGTCAACTCCCATCCCACCGGGAACCAGCAGGCACAGGGCCCAGCGTAGATATCAGTTTAACAGAGTGCATGGACGCAATAATGTGTGTGGACCACTAAATTCGACATGGTGACATGGCCATTTCTTAAAATCTACATGTGACATGGGCCTTAGTGACATGAGGTAAAAAATAAGTGACATGAAATAGGTGCTTTCTTACAATCGACATGGGACATGACAGGGTCTTAGAGGTGACATGTTACATGGGGATTCAAGTGACATGAGACATGACATTTCTTAAAATGGACATGTGACATAGGGGACCCCCCATCCACACCCCCGCAATATACGCATTTGATGTCATGATGCCACTTCATGCACGCACGTGTTATTTTCAAAAAGGTGTTGGCAAAATGCTGAATGGCAAAAGAACATAAATAATCTTTTATCATGTGTAACCTGCAGTTTGTAAAGGGTGAGTTTCGCTGGGAACCAGTGGTCACCCTGTCCCCTCTTTGCAGCATCCCATTCCTCAGTATATTCCCAGTGTGGGGGTTCCAAGGGTAAAAGGTAGAGTATGGTATGACTGGTCAGGTACCTTGGCCTGTCTTGAACAATCCATTTTCAATATCAGGAATATAATTGGGTTTTTTTCAAACAAAAACAAGTGTTTTTATGTTCTGCTTATGTTTTAGGACTAATAGACTCTAAAATCCTTAATTATGAAACTTATATTTCCAGTTGTACATTCTTAACCACTTTAAAGACATTAACCCTTTGCTTGAAAAGGGGCTCTCAGTAAGACCGTTCTGGAGTCCCTTGACAGGCTGACCCAGATGAGAAAATTGTAAGGCAAATCAATGTACTACAGCCAGGTCACTCAATAAACCAGGAGGCTGAGGGGGAGTTGCCAGCCTTTAACAAACTGTTAATTTGGCACCAGTGGATTCAGGGCAAACATGTACTCCACGTCAGGCCTTAGACAGAGTAACTCTTATTCATGGAGCTATATTTATAAAGGCAAAACCTGAATTCCATTTCTAATTGAATATCTTCGTTTTTTTCTTGTACAGATCCTAACAATGTCTTGTTAAGCACACATCATACATAGCATGTCTTTTACACATAAGTCTGTCCCTTCTGGCTATACATCACATTACCAAATACAGTCTCACCCAACTGTACAACACACAAAAAATGATTCACCAGTATATTGCCCCCCATAAGCCTGGCCTGGTAAGGTCATCGCATTGACAGACCATAAAAAAAACCCGGTTTTATCACAATGCACAAATGGACATGGCCAGGAGATGTTTTGGCACCGTGCTATATCGTCCTTTCTCGTCCATTTGTGTAGGGCGGAGTATGGCTATTCTCCAACATCAATGTCTCTGAGCAGGGAAGGGAAATGGATGACCCATGGGCTCTGTTATGAGATATCTGTTTCGCCTTTCCTGTCAATGTGACCAGTAGCTGCACAACATGGGCACACATAGAGCGGCCGGTTGCGATCAATACATCATAGTGGTCCTTTTCAGTGCCTCTATGCCGATTGGTATCAACACCCTGTCCCCTCAGCCCTTATTTGAGCCCAGCGCTTGTTTAAATATTGCCTTTTGTGATTAACATTGATTTCAGTACCCTATCCCAGTGTGTATCCAAGACACCCTCATTTAAGTAAGCTAAGCCAGTTCTCGTCTACGTAGTGTGCTACCAGGAGTGAGTGAGTGAGTAATGGATGTTTAAGGCCATTTCAACAGCTAAGGTCATATTCATGGCGAGAACGACATTACACAATTTCACAGGAGAATTTGTTGGTGCCCATGCATATGTGCACCACACACATCCTGAGGGGATAGGAAAGAAGAGAAATAGACCCTTGTAAGTGGCTTAGGGAAGCCCGACTACCAGGAGTAGTATTGGCACCACGTATACAATGATATGTGGAGCAGGGAAAAGGAGATAGAAAGAATATGTGAACAGCTTAAGCATATTGAGTACTGAATTAGGAGATCTACACTCTAAGCCTGAACTGCTAACAATAGGGCTAAAATATTAATGGATATTGGCAAGTTGTGAAAGGAGTCCTGGCTATCATATCCAAGTCAGGGGTCGCTCATTGTGCCAGTTTACTGCCAAATGTCATGTTATACCATTCTTTATGGAGGCACTGAATGTTTCTTTCATGCCACTCTGGACTCTAACAGACATGGGTATAGAGGGCCCTTAGGATATAAAGCCTGACTAGTTGACTGATAACTTTACTGATTAATGATCCTTCAGGTGTTAGGGCAGACTAGCTGATACCAGGCTGATGCAATAATGCATCATATGCCCACTGGTCTTCATGATGCACCAATGAAGTGCTGGTGTGCAGTCTCGCAGCATTTTATTAGAGCATCATGACGACTAATGGCCATGATGCACTCCTGCATCAGCGGCTATTACAGGGTAACATAGCCTCACCCTATGTACACCCCTTTCACCTTCCTGTAGGCCCCTTTCTGTCTCAGCCATACACGCTCTGCACACAGACTGGGTCAACACCTGCCGATCGGCCTCAGTACATGTTACCCATAGCATTACCATGACAACCTGATTCCATGTAATATGATAGCTCAGTTAACCTGTTTAAGGCCCCTGGTGCATTGATACATCAATGACCAGTGGTCGTCATGATGCATTAATGTAGCCCTGGTGAGTGACTCGCAAGGGTTACAATCATTCATCATGCCGACTGTACAAGCATGATACAGAAGCTCCAAGGGGGTTGCCATAATGCACCAATGGGCATGACACACTCCTACATCAGCAGCCTAAAACAGGCTCACATGACACACTCCTACATCAGCAGCCTATAACAGGCTCACATGACACACTCCTACATCAGCAGCCTATAACAGGCTCACATCATACACTCCTACATCAGCAGCCTATAACAGGCTCACATGGTACACTCCTACATAAGCAGCCTATAACAGGCTCACATAATGTACTCCTACATCAGCAGCCTATAACAGGCTCACATGGTACACTCCTACATCAGCAGCCTATAACAGGCTCACATGGTACACTCCTACATCAGCAGCCTATAACAGGCTCACATTATACACTCCTACATCAGCAGCCAATAACAGGCTCACATGGTACACCCCTACATCAGCAGCCTATAACAGGCTCACATGGTACACTCCTACATCAGCAGCCTATAACAGGCTCACATGGTACACTCCTATATCAGCAGCCTATAACAGGCTCACATGGTACACTCCTACATAACCAGTCTATAACAGGCTCATATGTTACACCCCTACATCAGCAGCCTATAACAGGCTCACATGGTACACTCCTACATCAGCAGCCTATAACAGGCTCACATGACACAATCCTACATCAGCAGCCTATAACAGGCTCACATGGTACACTCCTACATAACCAGTCTATAACAGGCTCATATGTTACACCCCTACATCAGCAGCCTATAACAGGCTCACATGGTACACTCCTACATCAGCAGCCTATAATAGGCTCACATGACACAATCCTACATCAGCAGCCTATAACAGGCTCACATTACACACTCCTACATAACCAGCCTATAACAGGCTCACATGGTACACTCCTACATCAGCAGCCTATAACAGGCTCACATCATACACTCCTACATCAGCAGCCTATAACAGGCTCACATGAAACACTCCTACATCAGCAGCCTATAACAGGCTCACATCATACACTCCTACATCAGCAGTCTATAACAGGCTCACATGGTACACTCCTACATCAGCAGCCTATAACAGGCTCACATCGTACACTCCTACATCAGCAGCCTATAACAGGCTCACATGGTACACTCCTACATCAACAGCCTATAAGAGGCTCACATTATACACTCCTACATCAGCAGCCTATAACAGGCTCACATGATGCACTCCTACATCAGCAGCCTATAACAGGCTCACATCATACACTCCAACATCAGCAGCCTATAACAGGCTCACATTATACACTCCTACATCAGCAGCCTATAACAGGCTCACATCATACACTCCTACATCAGCAGCCTATAACAGGCTCACATGACACACTCCTACATCAGCAGCCTATAACAGGCTCACATCATACACTCCTACATCAGCAGCCTATAACAGGCTCACATGGTACACTCCTACATCAGCAGCCTATAACAGGCTCACATGGTACACCCCTACATCAGCAGCCTATAACAGGCTCACATCACACACTCCTACATCTGCAGCCTATGACAGGCTCACATCATACACTCCTACATCAGCAGCCTATAACAGGCTCAGATGGTACACCCCTACATCAGCAGCCTATTACAGGCTCACATGATACACTACTACATCAGCAGCCTATAAAAGGTTCACATGACAAACTTCTACATCAGCATCCTATAACAGGCTCACATCATACTCTCCTACATCAGCAGCCTATGACAGGCTCACATGACACACTCATACATCAGCAGTCTATAACAGGCTCACATCATACACTCCTACATCAGCAGCCTATAACAGGCTCACATCATACACTCCTACATCAGCAGCCTATAACAGGCTCACATCATACACTCCTACATCAGCAGCCTATAACAGACTCACATGATGTACGCCTTTACATCAGCAGCCTATAACAGGCTGACATTATACACTCCTAAATCAGCTGCCTATAACAGGCTCACATGACGCACTCCTACATCAGCAGCCTATAACAGGCTCACATGACACACTCCTATATCAGCAGCCTATAACAGGCTCACATGGTGCACTCCTACATCAACAGCCTATAACAGGCTCATATGTTACACTCCTACATCAGCAGCCTATTACAGGCTCACATGATACACTCCTACATCAGCAGCCTATGACAGGCTCACATGACACACTCCTATATCAGCAACCTATAACAGGCTCACATGGTACACTCCTACATCAGCAGCCTATAATAGGCTCACATGACACAATCCTACATCAGCAGCCTATAACAGGCTCACATTACACACTCCTACATAACCAGCCTATAAAAGGCTCACATGGTACACTCCTACATCAGCAGCCTATAACAGGCTCACATCATACACTCCTACATCAGCAGCCTATAACAGGCTCACATGAAACACTCCTACATCAGCAGCCTATAACAGGCTCACATCATACACTCCTACATCAGCAGTCTATAACAGGCTCACATGGTACACTCCTACATCAGCAGCCTATAACAGGCTCACATCGTACACTCCTACATCAGCAGCCTATAACAGGCTCACATGGTACACTCCTACATCAACAGCCTATAAGAGGCTCACATTATACACTCCTACATCAGCAGCCTATAACAGGCTCACATGATGCACTCCTACATCAGCAGCCTATAACAGGCTCACATCATACACTCCAACATCAGCAGCCTATAACAGGCTCACATTATACACTCCTACATCAGCAGCCTATAACAGGCTCACATCATACACTCCTACATCAGCAGCCTATAACAGGCTCACATGACACACTCCTACATCAGCAGCCTATAACAGGCTCACATCATACACTCCTACATCAGCAGCCTATAACAGGCTCACATGGTACACTCCTACATCAGCAGCCTATAACAGGCTCACATGGTACACCCCTACATCAGCAGCCTATAACAGGCTCACATCACACACTCCTACATCTGCAGCCTATGACAGGCTCACATCATACACTCCTACATCAGCAGCCTATAACAGGCTCAGATGGTACACCCCTACATCAGCAGCCTATTACAGGCTCACATGATACACTACTACATCAGCAGCCTATAAAAGGTTCACATGACACACTTCTACATCAGCATCCTATAACAGGCTCACATCATACTCTCCTACATCAGCAGCCTATGACAGGCTCACATGACACACTCATACATCAGCAGTCTATAACAGGCTCACATCATACACTCCTACATCAGCAGCCTATAACAGGCTCACATCATACACTCCTACATCAGCAGCCTATAACAGGCTCACATCATACACTCCTACATCAGCAGCCTATAACAGACTCACATGATGTACGCCTTTACATCAGCAGCCTATAACAGGCTGACATTATACACTCCTAAATCAGCTGCCTATAACAGGCTCACATGACGCACTCCTACATCAGCAGCCTATAACAGGCTCACATGACACACTCCTATATCAGCAGCCTATAACAGGCTCACATGGTGCACTCCTACATCAACAGCCTATAACAGGCTCATATGTTACACTCCTACATCAGCAGCCTATTACAGGCTCACATGATACACTCCTACATCAGCAGCCTATGACAGGCTCACATGACACACTCCTATATCAGCAACCTATAACAGGCTCACATGGTGCACTCCTACATCAAGAGCCTATAACAGGCTCACATGATGTACGCCTTTACATCAGCAGCCTATAACAGGCTGACATTATACACTCCTACATCAGCAGCCTATAACAGGCTCACATCATACTCTCCTACATCAGCAGCCTATAACAGGCTCACATGATGCACTCCTACATCAGCAGCCTATAACAGGCTCACATGACACACTCCTACATCAGCAGCCTATAACAGGCTCACATGATGCACTCCTACATCAGCAGCCTATAACAGGCTCACATGACGCACTCCTACATCAGCAGCCTATAACAGGCTCATATGGTACACTCCTACATCAGCAGCCTATAACAGGCTCACATAATGTACTCCTACATCAGCAGCCTATAACAGGCTCACATGGTACACTCCTACATCAGCAGCCTATAACAGGCTCAGATGGTACACTCCTACATCAGCAGCCTATAACAAGCTCACATGACACACTCCTACATAAGCAGTCTATAACAGGCTCATATGTTACACTCCTACATCAGCAGCCTATAACAGGCTCACATGGTACACTCCTACATCAGCAGCCTATAACAGGCTCACATCATACACTCCTACATCAGCAGCCTATAACAGGCTCACATGACACACTCCTACATCAGCAGCCTATAACAGGCTCACATGGTACACTCCTACATCAGCAGCCTATAACAGGATCACATGGTACACTCCTACATCAGCAGCCTATAACAGGCTCACATGGTACACTCCTACATCAGCAGCCTATAACAGGCTCACATGACACACTCCTACATCAGCAGCCTATAACAGGCTCACATGACACACTCCTACATCAGCAGCCTATAACAGGCTCACATGGTACACTCCTACATCAGCTGCCTATAACAGGCTCACATGGTACACTCCTACATCAGCAGCCTATAACAGGCTCACATGATGCACTCCTACATCAGCAGCCTATAACAGGCTCACATTATGTACGCCTACATCAGCAGCCTATAATAGGCTCACATGGTACACTCCTACATCAGCAGCCTATAACAGGCTCACATGACACACTCCTACATCAGCAGCCTATAACAGGCTCACATGGTACACTCCTATATCAGCAGCCTATAACAGGCTCACATTATGTACGCCTACATCAGCAGCCTATAACAGGCTCACATTATGTACGCCTACATCAGCAGCCTATAACAGGCTCACATGATGCACTCCTACATCAGCAGCCTATAACAGGCTCACATTATGTACGCCTACATCAGCAGCCTATAATAGGCTCACATGGTACACTCCTACATCAGCAGCCTATAACAGGCTCACATGACACACTCCTACATCAGCAGCCTATAACAGGCTCACATGGTACACTCCTATATCAGCAGCCTATAACAGGCTCACATTATGTACGCCTACATCAGCAGCCTATAACAGGCTCACATTATGTACGCCTACATCAGCAGCCTATAACAGGCTCACATGATGCATTCCTACATCAGCAGCCTATAACAGGCTCACATGGTACACTCCTACATCAGCAGCCTATAACAGGCTCACATGGTACACTCCTACATCAGCAGCCTAACAGGCTGACATGACACACTCCTACATCAGCAGCCTATAACAGGCTCACATGATGCACTCCTACATCAGCAGCCTATAACAGGCTTACATTATGTACGCCTACATCTGCAGCCTATAACAGGCTCATATGTTACACTCCTACATCAGCAGCCTATAACAGGCTCACATGACACACTCCTACATCAGCAGCCTATAACAGGCTCACATCATACACTCCTACATCAGCAGCCTATAACAGGCTCACATGACACACTCCTACATCAGCAGCCTATAACAGGCTCACATGGTACACTCCTACATCAGCAGCCTATAACAGGCTCACATGGTACACTCCTACATCAGCAGCCAATAACAGGCTCACATCATACACTCCTACATCAGCAGCCTATAACAGGCTCACATGACACACTCCTACATCAGCAGCCTATAACAGGCTCACATGACACACTCCTACATCAGCAGCCTATAACAGGCTCACATGGTACACTCCCACATCAGCTGCCTATAACAGGCTCACATGGTACACTCCTACATCAGCAGCCTATAACAGGCTCACATCATACAGTCCTACATCAGCAGCCTATAACAGGCTCACATGGTACACTCCTACATCTGCAGCCTATAACAGGCTCACATCATACACTCCTACATCTGCAGCCTATAACAGGCTCATATGTTACACTCCTACATCAGCAGCCTATAACAGGCTCACATCATACACTCCTACATCTGCCGCCTATAACAGGCTCATATGTTACACTCCTACATCAGCAGCTTATAACAGGCTCACATGACACACTCCTACATCTGCAGCCTATAACAGGCTCACATCATACACTCCTACATCTGCAGCCTATAACAGGCTCATATGTTACACTCCTACATCAGCAGCCTATAACAGGCTCACATGACACACTCCTACACCAGCAGCCGATAACAGGCTCACATCATAGACTCCTACATCAGCAGCCTATAACAGGCTCACATGACACACTCCTACATCAGCAGCCTATAACAGGCTCACATGGTACACTCGTACATCAGCAGCCTATAACAGGCTCACATGGTACACTCCTACATCAGCAGCCTATAACAGGCTCACATCATACACTCCTACATCAGCAGCCTATAACAGGCTCACATGACACACTCCTACATCAGCAGCCTATAACAGGCTCAGATGACACACTCCTACATCAGCAGCCTATAACAGGCTCACATGGTACACTCCTACATCAGCTGCCTATAACAGGCTCACATGGTACACTCCTACATCAGCAGCCTATAACAGGCTCACATGACACACTCCTACATCAGCAGCCTATAACAGGCTCACATGATGCACTCCTACATCTGCAGCCTATAACAGGCTCACATGACACACTCCTACATCAGCAGCCTATAACTTGCTCACATTATGTACGCCTACATCTGCAGCCTATAACAGGCTCATATGTTACACTCCTACATCAGCAGCCTATAACAGGCTCACATGACACACTCCTACATCTGCAGCCTATAACAGGCTCACATCATACACTCCTACATCTGCAGCCTATAACAGGCTCATATGTTACACTCCTACATCAGCAGCCTATAACAGGCTCACATCATACACTCCTACATCTGCAGCCTATAACAGGCTCATATGTTACACTCCTACATCAGCAGCCTATAACAGGCTCACATGACACACTCCTACATCAGCAGCCTATAACAGGCTCACATGATGCACTCCTACATCAGCAGCCTATGACAGGCTCACATGACACACTCCTACATCAGCAGCCTATAACAGGCTCACATGATGCACTCCTACATCAGCAGCCTATAACAGGCTCACATGGTACACTCCTACATCAGCAGCCTATAACAGGCTCACATGATGCACTCCTACATCAGCAGCCTATGACAGGCTCACATGACACACTCCTACATCAGCAGCCTATAACAGGCTCACATCATACTCTCCTACATCAGCAGCCTATAACAGGCTCACATCGTACACTCCTACATCAGCAGCCTATAACAGGCTCAGATGGTACACCCCTACATCAGCAGCCTTTAACAGGCTCACATGATACACTCCTACATCAGCAGCCTATAACAGACTCACATGGTACACTCCTACATCAGCAGCCTATAAGAGGCTCACATGATACACTCCTACATCAGCAGCCTATAACAAACTCACATGATGTACGCCTACATCAGCAGCCTATAACAGGCTCACATGATACACTCCTACATCAGCAGCCTATAACAGGCTCACATGATGTACGCCTACATCAGCAGCCTATAACAAACTCACATGATGTACGCCTACATCAGCAGCCTATAACAGGCTCACATTATATACTCCTACATCATCAGTCTATTACAGGCTCACATGGTACACTCCTACATCAGCAGCCTATAAAGGGCTCACATGGTACACTCCTACATCAGCAGCCTATAACAGGCTCACATGGTACACTCCTACATCAGCAGCCTATAACAGGCTGACATGACACACTCCTACATCAGCAGCCTATAACAGGCTCACATGATGCACTCCTACATCAGCAGCCTATAACAGGCCTACATTATGTACGCCTACATCTGCAGCCTATAACAGGCTCATATGTTACACTCCTACATCAGCAGCCTATAACAGGCTCACATGACACACTCCTACATCAGCAGCCTATAACAGGCTCACATCGTACACTCCTACATCAGCAGCCTATAACAGGCTCATATGTTACACTCCTACATCAGCAGCCTATAACAGGCTCACATCATACACTCCTACATCTGTAGCCTATAACAGGCTCATATGTTACACTCCTACATCAGCAGCCTATAACAGGCTCACATGACACACTCCTACATCAGCAGCCTATAACAGGCTCACATCATACACTCCTACATCAGCAGCCTATAACAGGCTCACATGACACACTCCTACATCAGCAGCCTATAACAGGCTCACATGGTACACTCGTACATCAGCAGCCTATAACAGGCTCACATGGTACACTCCTACATCAGCAGCCTATAACAGGCTCACATGGTACACTCCTACATCAGCAGCCTATAACAGGCTCACATCATACACTCCTACATCAGCAGCCTATAACAGGCTCACATGACACACTCCTACATCAGCAGCCTATAACAGGCTCACATGGTACACTCCTACATCAGCTGCCTATAACAGGCTCACATGGTACACTCCTACATCAGCAGCCTATAACAGGCTCACATCATACAGTCCTACATCAGCAGCCTATAACAGGCTCACATGGTACACTCCTACATCTGCAGCCTATAACAGGCTCATATGTTACACTCCTACATCAGCAGCCTATAACAGGCTCACATCATACACTCCTACATCTGCTGCCTATAACAGGCTCATATGTTACACTCCTACAACAGCAGCCTATAACAGGCTCACATGACACACTCCTACATCTGCAGCCTATAACAGGCTCACATCATACACTCCTACATCTACAGCCTATAACAGGCTCATATGTTACACTCCTACATCAGCAGCCTATAACAGGCTCACATCATACACTCCTACATCAGCAGCCTATAACAGGCTCACATGACACACTCCTACACCAGCAGCCTATAACAGGCTCACATCATAGACTCCTGCATCAGCAGCCTATAACAGGCTCACATGACACACTCCTACATCAGCAGCCTATAACAGGCTCACATGGTACACTCGTACATCAGCAGCCTATAACATGCTCACATGGTACACTCCTACATCAGCAGCCTATAACAGGCTCACATCATACACTCCTACATCAGCAGCCTATAACAGGCTCACATGACACACTCCTACATCAGCAGCCTATAACAGGCTCACATGACACACTCCTACATCAGCAGCCTATAACAGGCTCACATGGTACACTCCTACATCAGCTGCCTATAACAGGCTCACATGGTACACTCCTACATCAGCAGCCTATAACAGGCTCACATGACACACTCCTACATCAGCAGCCTATAACAGGCTCACATGATGCACTCCTACATCTGCAGCCTATAACAGGCTCACATGACACACTCCTACATCAGCAGCCTATAACAGGCTCACATTATGTACACCTACATCTGCAGCCTATAACAGGCTCATATGTTACACTCCTACATTAGCAGCCTATAACAGGCTCACATGACACACTCCTACATCAGCAGCCTATAACTTGCTCACATTATGTACGCCTATATCTGCAGCCTATAACAGGCTCATATGTTACACTCCTACATCAGCAGCCTATAACAGGCTCACATGACACACTCCTACATCAGCAGCCTATAACAGGCTCACATCATACACTCCTACATCTGCAGCCTATAACAGGCTCATATGTTACACTCCTACATCAGCAGCCTATAACAGGCTCACATCATACACTCCTACATCTGTAGCCTATAACAGGCTCATATGTTACACTCCTACATCAGCAGCCTATAACAGGCTCACATGACACACTCCTACATCAGCAGCCTATAACAGGCTCACATCATACACTCCTACATCAGCAGCCTATAACAGGCTCACATGACACACTCCTACATCAGCAGCCTATAACAGGCTCACATGGTACACTCGTACATCAGCAGCCTATAACAGGCTCACATGGTACACTCCTACATCAGCAGCCTATAACAGGCTCACATGGTACACTCCTAAATCAGCAGCCAATAACAGGCTCACATGACACACTCCTACATCAGCAGCCTATAACAGGCTCACATGATGCACTCCTACATCTGCAGCCTATAACAGGCTCACATTTTACACTCCTACATCAGCAGCCTATAACAGGCTCACATCATACACTCCTACATCAGCAGCCTATAACAGGCTCACATGACACACTCCTACATCAGCAGCCTATAACAGGCTCACATCATAGACTCCTGCATCAGCAGCCTATAACAGGCTCACATGACACACTCCTACATCAGCAGCCTATAACAGGCTCACATGGTACACTCGTACATCAGCAGCCTATAACATGCTCACATGGTACACTCCTACATCAGCAGCCTATAACAGGCTCACATCATACACTCCTACATCAGCAGCCTATAACAGGCTCACATGACACACTCCTACATCAGCAGCCTATAACAGGCTCACATGACACACTCCTACATCAGCAGCCTATAACAGGCTCACATGGTACACTCCTACATCAGCTGCCTATAACAGGCTCACATGGTACACTCCTACATCAGCAGCCTATAACAGGCTCACATGACACACTCCTACATCAGCAGCCTATAACAGGCTCACATGATGCACTCCTACATCTGCAGCCTATAACAGGCTCACATGACACACTCCTACATCAGCAGCCTATAACAGGCTCACATGACACACTCCTACATCAGCAGCCTATAACTTGCTCACATTATGTACGCCTATATCTGCAGCCTATAACAGGCTCATATGTTACACTCCTACATCAGCAGCCTATAACAGGCTTACATGACACACTCCTACATCAGCAGCCTATAACAGGCTCACATCATACACTCCTACATCTGCAGCCTATAACAGGCTCATATGTTACACTCCTACATCAGCAGCCTATAACAGGCTCACATCATACACTCCTACATCTGTAGCCTATAACAGGCTCATATGTTACACTCCTACATCAGCAGCCTATAACAGGCTCACATGACACACTCCTACATCAGCAGCCTATAACAGGCTCACATCATACACTCCTACATCAGCAGCCTATAACAGGCTCACATGACACACTCCTACATCAGCAGCCTATAACAGGCTCACATGGTACACTCGTACATCAGCAGCCTATAACAGGCTCACATGGTACACTCCTACATCAGCAGCCTATAACAGGCTCACATGGTACACTCCTAAATCAGCAGCCTATAACAGGCTCACATGACACACTCCTACATCAGCAGCCTATAACAGGCTCACATGATGCACTCCTACATCTGCAGCCTATAACAGGCTCACATGGTACACTCTTACATCAGCAGCCTATAACAGGCTCACATCATACACTCCTACATCAGCAGCCTATAACAGGCTCACATGACACACTCCTACATCAGCAGCCTATAACAGGCTCACATCATAGACTCCTGCATCAGCAGCCTATAACAGGCTCACATGACACACTCCTACATCAGCAGCCTATAACAGGCTCACATGGTACACTCGTACATCAGCAGCCTATAACATGCTCACATGGTACACTCCTACATCAGCAGCCTATAACAGGCTCACATCATACACTCCTACATCAGCAGCCTATAACAGGCTCACATGACACACTCCTACATCAGCAGCCTATAACAGGCTCACATGACACACTCCTACATCAGCAGCCTATAACAGGCTCACATGGTACACTCCTACATCAGCTGCCTATAACAGGCTCACATGGTACACTCCTACATCAGCAGCCTATAACAGGCTCACATGACACACTCCTACATCAGCAGCCTATAACAGGCTCACATGATGCACTCCTACATCTGCAGCCTATAACAGGCTCACATGACACACTCCTACATCAGCAGCCTATAACAGGCTCACATTATGTACACCTACATCTGCAGCCTATAACAGGCTCATATGTTACACTCCTACATCAGCAGCCTATAACAGGCTCACATGACACACTCCTACATCAGCAGCCTATAACTTGCTCACATTATGTACGCCTATATCTGCAGCCTATAACAGGCTCATATGTTACACTCCTACATCAGCAGCCTATAACAGGCTCACATGACACACTCCTACATCTGCAGCCTATAACAGGCTCACATCATACACTCCTACATCTGCAGCCTATAAGAGGCTCATATGTTACACTCCTACATCAGCAGCCTATAACAGGCTCACATCATACACTCCTACATCTGTAGCCTATAACAGGCTCATATGTTACACTCCTACATCAGCAGCCTATAACAGGCTCACATGACACACTCCTACATCAGCAGCCTATAACAGGCTCACATCATACACTCCTACATCAGCAGCCTATAACAGGCTCACATGACACACTCCTACATCAGCAGCCTATAACAGGCTCACATGGTACACTCGTACATCAGCAGCCTATAACAGGCTCACATGGTACACTCCTACATCAGCAGCCTATAACAGGCTCACATGGTACACTCCTAAATCAGCAGCCTATAACAGGCTCACATGACACACTCGTACATCAGCAGCCTATAACAGGCTCACATGACACACTCCTACATCAGCAGCCTATAACAGGCTCACATCATACACTCCTACATCAGCAGCCTATAACAGGCTCACACGACACACTCCTACATCAGCAGCCTATAACAGGCTCACATGGTACACTCGTACATCAGCAGCCTATAACAGGCTCACATGGTACACTCCTACATCAGCAGCCTATAACAGGCTCACATGGTACACTCCTAAATCAGCAGCCTATAACAGGCTCACATGACACACTCCTACATCAGCAGCCTATAACAGGCTCACATGACACACTCCTACATCAGCAGCCTATAACAGGCTCACATGACACACTCCTACATCAGCAGCCTATAACAGGCTCACATGGTACACTCCTACATCAGCTGCCTATAACAGGCTCACATGGTACACTCCTACATCAGCAGCCTATAACAGGCTCACATGACACACTCCTACATCAGCAGCCTATAACAGGCTCACATGATGCACTCCTACATCTGCAGCCTATAACAGGCTCACATGACACACTCCTACATCAGCAGCCTATAACAGGCTCACATTATGTACACCTACATCTGCAGCCTATAACAGGCTCATATGTTACACTCCTACATCAGCAGCCTATAACAGGCTCACATGACACACTCCTACATCAGCAGCCTATAACTTGCTCACATTATGTACGCCTATATCTGCAGCCTATAACAGGCTCATATGTTACACTCCTACATCAGCAGCCTATAACAGGCTCACATGACACACTCCTACATCTGCAGCCTATAACAGGCTCACATGACACACTCCTACATCAGCAGCCTATAACAGGCTCACATGATGCACTCCTACATCTGCAGCCTATAACAGGCTCACATGACACACTCCTACATCAGCAGCCTATAACAGGCTCACATTATGTACACCTACATCTGCAGCCTATAACAGGCTCATATGTTACACTCCTACATCAGCAGCCTATAACAGGCTCACATGACACACTCCTACATCAGCAGCCTATAACAGGCTCACATGGTACACTCGTACATCAGCAGCCTATAACATGCTCACATGGTACACTCCTACAGCAGCAGCCTATAACAGGCTCACATCATACACTCCTACATCAGCAGCCTATAACAGGCTCACATGACACAATCCTACATAAGCAGCCTATAACAGGCTCACATGACACACTCCTACATCAGCAGCCTATAACAGGCTCACATGGTACACTCCTACATCAGCTGCCTATAACAGGCTCACATGGTACACTCCTACATCAGCAGCCTATAACAGGCTCACATGACACACTCCTACATCAGCAGCCTATAACAGGCTCACATGATGCACTCCTACATCTGCAGCCTATAACAGGCTCACATGACACACTCCTACATCAGCAGCCTATAACAGGCTCACATTATGTACACCTACATCTGCAGCCTATAACAGGCTCATATGTTACACTCCTACATCAGCAGCCTATAACAGGCTCACATGACACACTCCTACATCAGCAGCCTATAACTTGCTCACATTATGTACGCCTATATCTGCAGCCTATAACAGGCTCATATGTTACACTCCTACATCAGCAGCCTATAACAGGCTCACATGACACACTCCTACATCAGCAGCCTATAACAGGCTCACATCATACACTCCTACATCTGCAGCCTATAACAGGCTCATATGTTACACTCCTACATCAGCAGCCTATAACAGGCTCACATCATACACTCCTACATCTGTAGCCTATAACAGGCTCATATGTTACACTCCTACATCAGCAGCCTATAACAGGCTCACATGACACACTCCTACATCAGCAGCCTATAACAGGCTCACATCATACACTCCTACATCAGCAGCCTATAACAGGCTCACATGACACACTCCTACATCAGCAGCCTATAACAGGCTCACATGGTACACTCGTACATCAGCAGCCTATAACAGGCTCACATGGTACACTCCTACATCAGCAGCCTATAACAGGCTCACATGGTACACTCCTAAATCAGCAGCCTATAACAGGCTCACATGACACACTCCTACATCAGCAGCCTATAACAGGCTCACATGATGCACTCCTACATCTGCAGCCTATAACAGGCTCACATGGTACACTCCTACATCAGCAGCCTATAACAGGCTCACATCATACACTCCTACATCAGCAGCCTATAACAGGCTCACATGACACACTCCTACATCAGCAGCCTATAACAGGCTCACATCATAGACTCCTGCATCAGCAGCCTATAACAGGCTCACATGACACACTCCTACATCAGCAGCCTATAACAGGCTCACATGGTACACTCGTACATCAGCAGCCTATAACATGCTCACATGGTACACTCCTACATCAGCAGCCTATAACAGGCTCACATCATACACTCCTACATCAGCAGCCTATAACAGGCTCACATGACACACTCCTACATCAGCAGCCTATAACAGGCTCACATGACACACTCCTACATCAGCAGCCTATAACAGGCTCAAATGGTACACTCCTACATCAGCTGCCTATAACAGGCTCACATGGTACACTCCTACATCAGCAGCCTATAACAGGCTCACATGACACACTCCTACATCAGCAGCCTATAACAGGCTCACATGATGCACTCCTACATCTGCAGCCTATAACAGGCTCACATGACACACTCCTACATCAGCAGCCTATAACAGGCTCACATTATGTACACCTACATCTGCAGCCTATAACAGGCTCATATGTTACACTCCTACATCAGCAGCCTATAACAGGCTCACATGACACACTCCTACATCAGCAGCCTATAACTTGCTCACATTATGTACGCCTATATCTGCAGCCTATAACAGGCTCATATGTTACACTCCTACATCAGCAGCCTATAACAGGCTCACATGACACACTCCTACATCTGCAGCCTATAACAGGCTCACATCATACACTCCTACATCTGCAGCCTATAAGAGGCTCATATGTTACACTCCTACATCAGCAGCCTATAACAGGCTCACATCATACACTCCTACATCTGTAGCCTATAACAGGCTCATATGTTACACTCCTACATCAGCAGCCTATAACAGGCTCACATGACACACTCCTACATCAGCAGCCTATAACAGGCTCACATCATACACTCCTACATCAGCAGCCTATAACAGGCTCACATGACACACTCGTACATCAGCAGCCTATAACAGGCTCACATGGTACACTCGTACATCAGCAGCCTATAACAGGCTCACATGGTACACTCCTACATCAGCAGCCTATAACAGGCTCACATGGTACACTCCTAAATCAGCAGCCTATAACAGGCTCACATGACACACTCCTACATCAGCAGCCTATAACAGGCTCACATGATGCACTCCTACATCTGCAGCCTATAACAGGCTCACATGGTACACTCCTACATCAGCAGCCTATAACAGGCTCACATCATACACTCCTACATCAGCAGCCTATAACAGGCTCACATGGTACACTCCTAAATCAGCAGCCTATAACAGGCTCACATGACACACTCCTACATCAGCAGCCTATAACAGGCTCACATGATGCACTCCTACATCTGCAGCCTATAACAGGCTCACATGGTACACTCCTACATCAGCAGCCTATAACAGGCTCACATCATACACTCCTACATCTGTAGCCTATAACAGGCTCATATGTTACACTCCTACATCAGCAGCCTATAACAGGCTCACATGACACACTCCTACATCAGCAGCCTATAACAGGCTCACATCATACACTCCTACATCAGCAGCCTATAACAGGCTCACATAACACACTCCTACATCAGCAGCCTATAACAGGCTCACATGGTACACTCGTACATCAGCAGCCTATAACAGGCTCACATGGTACACTCCTACATCAGCAGCCTATAACAGGCTCACATGGTACACTCCTAAATCAGCAGCCTATAACAGGCTCACATGACACACTCCTACATCAGCAGCCTATAACAGGCTCACATGACACACTCCTACATCAGCAGCCTATAACAGGCTCACATGACACACTCCTACATCAGCAGCCTATAACAGGCTCACATGGTACACTCCTACATCAGCTGCCTATAACAGGCTCACATGGTACACTCCTACATCAGCAGCCTATAACTTGCTCACATTATGTACGCCTATATCTGCAGCCTATAACAGGCTCATATGTTACACTCCTACATCAGCAGCCTATAACAGGCTCACATCATACACTCCTACATCTGTAGCCTATAACAGGCTCATATGTTACACTCCTACATCAGCAGCCTATAACAGGCTCACATGACACACTCCTACATCAGCAGCCTATAACAGGCTCACATCATACACTCCTACATCAGCAGCCTATAACAGGCTCACATGACACACTCCTACATCAGCAGCCTATAACAGGCTCACATGGTACACTCGTACATCAGCAGCCTATAACAGGCTCACATGGTACACTCCTACATCAGCAGCCTATAACAGGCTCACATGATGCACTCCTACATCTGCAGCCTATAGCAGGCTCACATGGTACACTCCTACATCAGCAGCCTATAACAGGCTCACATCATACACTCCTACATCAGCAGCCTATAACAGGCTCACATGACACACTCCTACATCAGCAGCCTATAACAGGCTCACATCATAGACTCCTGCATCAGCAGCCTATAACAGGCTCACATGACACACTCCTACATCAGCAGCCTATAACAGGCTCACATGGTACACTCGTACATCAGCAGCCTATAACATGCTCACATGGTACACTCCTACATCAGCAGCCTATAACAGGCTCACATCATACACTCCTACATCAGCAGCCTATAACAGGCTCACATGACACACTCCTACATCAGCAGCCTATAACAGGCTCACATGACACACTCCTACATCAGCAGCCTATAACAGGCTCACATGGTACACTCCTACATCAGCTGCCTATAACAGGCTCACATGGTACACTCCTACATCAGCAGCCTATAACAGGCTCACATGACACACTCCTACATCAGCAGCCTATAACAGGCTCACATGATGCACTCCTACATCTGCAGCCTATAACAGGCTCACATGACACACTCCTACATCAGCAGCCTATAACAGGCTCACATTATGTACACCTACATCTGCAGCCTATAACAGGCTCATATGTTACACTCCTACATCAGCAGCCTATAACAGGCTCACATGACACACTCCTACATCAGCAGCCTATAACTTGCTCACATTATGTACGCCTATATCTGCAGCCTATAACAGGCTCATATGTTACACTCCTACATCAGCAGCCTATAACAGGCTCACATGACACACTCCTACATCTGCAGCCTATAACAGGCTCACATCATACACTCCTACATCTGCAGCCTATAAGAGGCTCATATGTTACACTCCTACATCAGCAGCCTATAACAGGCTCACATCATACACTCCTACATCTGTAGCCTATAACAGGCTCATATGTTACACTCCTACATCAGCAGCCTATAACAGGCTCACATGACACACTCCTACATCAGCAGCCTATAACAGGCTCACATCATACACTCCTACATCAGCAGCCTATAACAGGCTCACATGACACACTCGTACATCAGCAGCCTATAACAGGCTCACATGGTACACTCGTACATCAGCAGCCTATAACAGGCTCACATGGTACACTCCTACATCAGCAGCCTATAACAGGCTCACATGGTACACTCCTAAATCAGCAGCCTATAACAGGCTCACATGACACACTCCTACATCAGCAGCCTATAACAGGCTCACATGATGCACTCCTACATCTGCAGCCTATAACAGGCTCACATGGTACACTCCTACATCAGCAGCCTATAACAGGCTCACATCATACACTCCTACATCAGCAGCCTATAACAGGCTCACATGGTACACTCCTAAATCAGCAGCCTATAACAGGCTCACATGACACACTCCTACATCAGCAGCCTATAACAGGCTCACATGATGCACTCCTACATCTGCAGCCTATAACAGGCTCACATGGTACACTCCTACATCAGCAGCCTATAACAGGCTCACATCATACACTCCTACATCTGTAGCCTATAACAGGCTCATATGTTACACTCCTACATCAGCAGCCTATAACAGGCTCACATGACACACTCCTACATCAGCAGCCTATAACAGGCTCACATCATACACTCCTACATCAGCAGCCTATAACAGGCTCACATAACACACTCCTACATCAGCAGCCTATAACAGGCTCACATGGTACACTCGTACATCAGCAGTCTATAACAGGCTCACATGGTACACTCCTACATCAGCAGCCTATAACAGGCTCACATGGTACACTCCTAAATCAGCAGCCTATAACAGGCTCAAATGACACACTCCTACATCAGCAGCCTATAACAGGCTCACATGACACACTCCTACATCAGCAGCCTATAACAGGCTCACATGACACACTCCTACATCAGCAGCCTATAACAGGCTCACATGGTACACTCCTACATCAGCTGCCTATAACAGGCTCACATGGTACACTCCTACATCAGCTGCCTATAACAGGCTCACATGACACACTCCTACATCAGCAGCCTATAACAGGCTCACATGATGCACTCCTACATCTGCAGCCTATAACAGGCTCACATGACACACTCCTACATCAGCAGCCTATAACAGGCTCACATTATGTACACCTACATCTGCAGCCTATAACAGGCTCATATGTTACACTCCTACATCAGCAGCCTATAACAGGCTCACATGACACACTCCTACATCAGCAGCCTATAAATTGCTCACATTATGTACGCCTATATCTGCAGCCTATAACAGGCTCATATGTTACACTCCTACATCAGCAGCCTATAACAGGCTCACATGACACACTCCTACATCTGCAGCCTATAACAGGCTCACATGACACACTCCTACATCAGCAGCCTATAACAGGCTCACATGATGCACTCCTACATCTGCAGCCTATAACAGGCTCACATGACACACTCCTACATCAGCAGCCTATAACAGGCTCACATTATGTACACCTACATCTGCAGCCTATAACAGGCTCATATGTTACACTCCTACATCAGCAGCCTATAACAGGCTCACATGACACACTCCTACATCAGCAGCCTATAACTTGCTCACATTATGTACGCCTATATCTGCAGCCTATAACAGGCTCATATGTTACACTCCTACATCAGCAGCCTATAACAGGCTCACATGACACACTCCTACATCTGCAGCCTATAACAGGCTCACATCATACACTCCTACATCTGCAGCCTATAACAGGCTCATATGTTACACTCCTACATCAGCAGCCTATAACAGGCTCACATCATACACTCCTACATCTGTAGCCTATAACAGGCTCATATGTTACACTCCTACATCAGCAGCCTATAACAGGCTCACATGACACACTCCTACATCAGCAGCCTATAACAGGCTCACATCATACACTCCTACATCAGCGGCCTATAACAGGCTCACATGACACACTCCTACATCAGCAGCCTATAACAGGCTCACATGGTACACTCGTACATCAGCAGCCTATAACAGGCTCACATGGTACACTCCTACATCAGCAGCCTATAACAGGCTCACATGGTACACTCCTAAATCAGCAGCCTATAACAGGCTCACATGACACACTCCTACATCAGCAGCCTATAACAGGCTCACATGATGCACTCCTACATCTGCAGCCTATAACAGGCTCACATGGTACACTCCTACATCAGGAGCCTATAACAGGCTCACATCATACACTCCTACATCAGCAGCCTATAACAGGCTCACATGACACACTCCTACATCAGCAGCCTATAACAGGCTCACATGACACACTCCTACATCAGCAGCCTATAACAGGCTCACATGGTACACTCCTACATCAGCTGCCTATAACAGGCTCACATGGTACACTCCTACATCAGCAGCCTATAACAGGCTCACATGACACACTCCTACATCAGCAGCCTATAACAGGCTCACATGATGCACTCCTACATCAGCAGCCTATGACAGGCTCACATGACACACTCCTACATCAGCAGCCTATAACAGGCTCACATGATGCACTCCTACATCAGCAGCCTATAACAGGCTCACATGGTACACTCCTACATCAGCAGCCTATAACAGGCTCACATGATGCACTCCTACATCAGCAGCCTATGACAGGCTCACATCATACTCTCCTACATCAGCAGCCTATAACAGGCTCACATCGTACACTCCTACATCAGCAGCCTATAACAGGCTCAGATGGTACACCCCTACATCAGCAGCCTATAACAGGCTCACATGATACACTCCTACATCAGCAGCCTATAACAGACTCACATGATACACTCCTACATCCGCAGCCTATAACAGACTCACATGGTACACTCCTACATCAGCAGCCTATAAGAGGCTCACATGATACACTCCTACATCAGCAGCCTATAACAAACTCACATGATGTACGCCTACATCAGCAGCCTATAACAGGCTCACATGATACACTCCTACATCAGCAGCCTATAACAGGCTCACATCATACACTCCTACATCAGCAGCCTATAACAGGCTCACATCATACACTCCTACATCAGCAGCCTATAACAGGCTCACATGACACACTCCTACATCAGCAGCCTATAACAGGCTCACATGGTACACTCGTACATCAGCAGCCTATAACAGGCTCACATGGTACACTCCTACATCAGCAGCCTATAACAGGCTCACATGGTACACTCCTAAATCAGCAGCCTATAACAGGCTCACATGACACACTCCTACATCAGCAGCCTATAACAGGCTCACATGATGCACTCCTACATCTGCAGCCTATAACAGGCTCACATGGTACACTCCTACATCAGCAGCCTATAACAGGCTCACATCATACACTCCTACATCAGCAGCCTATAACAGGCTCACATGGTACACTCCTAAATCAGCAGCCTATAACAGGCTCACATGACACACTCCTACATCAGCAGCCTATAACAGGCTCACATGATGCACTCCTACATCTGCAGCCTATAACAGGCTCACATGGTACACTCCTACATCAGCAGCCTATAACAGGCTCACATCATACACTCCTACATCTGTAGCCTATAACAGGCTCATATGTTACACTCCTACATCAGCAGCCTATAACAGGCTCACATGACACACTCCTACATCAGCAGCCTTTAACAGGCTCACATCATACACTCCTACATCAGCAGCCTATAACAGGCTCACATGACACACTCCTACATCAGCAGCCTATAACAGGCTCACATGGTACACTCGTACATCAGCAGCCTATAACAGGCTCACATGGTACACTCCTACATCAGCAGCCTATAACAGGCTCACATGGTACACTCCTAAATCAGCAGCCTATAACAGGCTCACATGACACACTCCTACATCAGCAGCCTATAACAGGCTCACATGACACACTCCTACATCAGCAGCCTATAACAGGCTCACATGACACACTCCTACATCAGCAGCCTATAACAGGCTCACATGGTACACTCCTACATCAGCTGCCTATAACAGGCTCACATGGTACACTCCTACATCAGCAGCCTATAACAGGCTCACATGACACACTCCTACATCAGCAGCCTATAACAGGCTCACATGATGCACTCCTACATCTGCAGCCTATAACAGGCTCACATGACACACTCCTACATCAGCAGCCTATAACAGGCTCACATTATGTACACCTACATCTGCAGCCTATAACAGGCTCATATGTTACACTCCTACATCAGCAGCCTATAACAGGCTCACATGACACACTCCTACATCAGCAGCCTATAACTTGCTCACATTATGTACGCCTATATCTGCAGCCTATAACAGGCTCATATGTTACACTCCTACATCAGCAGCCTATAACAGGCTCACATGACACACTCCTACATCTGCAGCCTATAACAGGCTCACATGACACACTCCTACATCAGCAGCCTATAACAGGCTCACATGATGCACTCCTACATCTGCAGCCTATAACAGGCTCACATGACACACTCCTACATCTGCAGCCTATAACAGGCTCACATGACACACTCCTACATCAGCAGCCTATAACAGGCTCACATGATGCACTCCTACATCAGCAGCCTATGACAGGCTCACATGACACACTCCTACATCAGCAGCCTATAACAGGCTCACATGATGCACTCCTACATCAGCAGCCTATAACAGGCTCACATGGTACACTCCTACATCAGCAACCTATAACAGGCTCACATGATGCACTCCTACATCAGCAGCCTATGACAGGCTCACATCATACTCTCCTACATCAGCAGCCTATAACAGGCTCACATCGTACAGTCCTACATCAGCAGCCTATAACAGGCTCAGATGGTACACCCCTACATCAGCAGCCTATAACAGGCTCACATGATACACTCCTACATCAGCAGCCTATAACAGACTCACATGATACACTCCTACATCCGCAGCCTATAACAGACTCACATGGTACACTCCTACATCAGCAGCCTATAAGAGGCTCACATGATACACTCCTACATCAGCAGCCTATAACAAACTCACATGATGTACGCCTACATCAGCAGCCTATAACAGGCTCACATGATACACTCCTACATCAGCAGCCTATAACAGGCTCACATGATGTACGCCTACATCAGCAGCCTATAACAAACTCACATGATGTACGCCTACATCAGCAGCCTATAACAGGCTCACATGACACACTCCTACATCTGCAGCCTATAACAGGCTCACATCATACACTCCTACATCTGCAGCCTATAACAGGCTCATATGTTACACTCCTACATCAGCAGCCTATAACAGGCTCACATCATACACTCCTACATCTGTAGCCTATAACAGGCTCATATGTTACACTCCTACATCAGCAGCCTATAACAGGCTCACATGACACACTCCTACATCAGCAGCCTATAACAGGCTCACATCATACACTCCTACATCAGCGGCCTATAACAGGCTCACATGACACACTCCTACATCAGCAGCCTATAACAGGCTCACATGGTACACTCCTAAATCAGCAGCCTATAACAGGCTCACATGACACACTCCTACATCAGCAGCCTATAACAGGCTCACATGATGCACTCCTACATCTGCAGCCTATAACAGGCTCACATGGTACACTCCTACATCAGCAGCCTATAACAGGCTCACATGACACACTCCTACATCAGCAGCCTATAACAGGCTCACATGACACACTCCTACATCAGCAGCCTATAACAGGCTCACATGGTACACTCCTACATCAGCTGCCTATAACAGGCTCACATGGTACACCCCTACATCAGCAGCCTATAACAGGCTCACATGACACACTCCTACATCAGCAGCCTATAACAGGCTCACATGATGCACTCCTACATCAGCAGCCTATGACAGGCTCACATGACACACTCCTACATCAGCAGCCTATAACAGGCTCACATGACACACTCCTACATCAGCAGCCTATAACAGGCTCACATGATGCACTCCTACATCTGCAGCCTATAACAGGCTCACATGACACACTCCTACATCAGCAGCCTATAACAGGCTCACATTATGTACACCTACATCTGCAGCCTATAACAGGCTCACATCGTACACTCCTACATCAGCAGCCTATAACAGGCTCACATGACACACCCCTACATCAGCAGCCTATAACAGGCTCACATGATACACTCCTACATCAGCAGCCTATAACAGACTCACATGATACACTCCTACATCCGCAGCCTATAACAGACTCACATGACACACTCCTACATCTGCAGCCTATAACAGGCTCACATCATACACTCCTACATCTGCAGCCTATAACAGGCTCATATGTTACACTCCTACATCAGCAGCCTATAACAGGCTCACATCATACACTCCTACATCTGTAGCCTATAACAGGCTCATATGTTACACTCCTACATCAGCAGCCTATAACAGGCTCACATGACACACTCCTACATCAGCAGCCTATAACAGGCTCACATCATACACTCCTACATCAGCGGCCTATAACAGGCTCACATGACACACTCCTACATCAGCAGCCTATAACAGGCTCACATGGTACACTCGTACATCAGCAGCCTATAACAGGCTCACATGGTACACTCCTACATCAGCAGCCTATAACAGGCTCACATGGTACACTCCTAAATCAGCAGCCTATAACAGGCTCACATGACACACTCCTACATCAGCAGCCTATAACAGGCTCACATGATGCACTCCTACATCTGCAGCCTATAACAGGCTCACATGGTACACTCCTACATCAGCAGCCTATAACAGGCTCACATCATACACTCCTACATCAGCAGCCTATAAGGTGTCACCACCCTAAATCAGACCACTTCCGGGTTTACTGGCCAAATAGTCCCTTCTGAACTTAGTTATTTTGAGGAATTTGGCCCCAAGGGAAGGGAAAGAGGGGCCAAACCCATTGTTATTTAGTATCAGAATGATGAGTAGGAGTGTTTCAATAGGCCCAGAATATTTTTTGTTCAAAACATAAATTCAGTGGAAGTTTATGGGGTGAAGGGGTCCTGATGTGTATTCATGCGCCGATCAGGCCTCACCATGCAAAAATCACTACCTGGTTACCATGGCAATTTGCGCAAAATCTAGCCTGACTATGTTTATGTGGACCTATCTTATTTTTTTCTCCATTTCATAAGCTAAAATATGGTGTAGGTTGCTAAGCACTGTGAGAATTTTAAGTATATTTAATATCAGGTCAACGGTGGAAGACCTGTGATTTTTCGAATGGTCACAAGGCATTTGGGGTGGTGACACCTTAAAGGAAAAGCTGATTTTAATACATATGCCACTCAGGGGGGCATTTTTGAGCCCTTTTCACATTTTTTTAACAATAAGGGTTGGTTGTTTGTGCTGGACACCTCTTATATATGGGATTTGTGTCCAAAAATAAAAGAATTTCATGGAGTTTTGCCTTAAAAATGTCTAATTTTCACAAAAATTAGACCTTGAAACTAACTCCCTTTTTTCTAGTTCTTACAGGCATTTTATAGGAAAATTTCACTTCCTAAGTAAATCTGATGAAATGTGTAATTTTTTTAACTCACCTATCATTTAAAGGAGTGAATATCATGACACTATATAATGGAACATTCCAGGGGTGAAATATCCCAGAATTCCATTGATTGTTATAGTTACCATGGCAACATAACAACATGTTTCCTCTCCAAGGGGCCTATTTTGGGTCAAATTTGGCTATTTTTGGCCCCAAAAATGCCAGTTTTAGGGCCTTTTCATCAATTCTACTGACTTCCCTAATTCTCACAGTGCTTAGTGGCATATTACATGAGAAAATGGATGTTCTGGGCTGTCTTCTAATGCATATTTGCCATAACAAAGTCAGGCTAGATTTTTCTCTATGTCAGATTAAAAACTTGTAGCTAGAAAAACCACCTTTTTAGGGCAGTTTTGGTCTACGCACATCCCACCACTGTCCCAAATGGCCCAAAATACCAATAAAATATGCTTTTTAGGTAGAATCTGGGGACAAATTATGATTGAGGGTTCTCAAAATGTTTTGTTTATGAAGGAATAGTTTGGTAACCATGGCAACAACAAAACCAGCTTTTCTGTTAAGGTGTCACCACCCTAAATCAGACCACTTCCGGGTTTACTGGCCAAATAGTCCCTTCTGAACTTAGTTATTTTGAGGAATTTGGCCCCAAGGGAAGGGAAAGAGGGGCCAAACCCATTGTTATTTAGTATCAGAATGATGAGTAGGAGTGTTTCAATAGGCCCAGAATATTTTTTGTTCAAAACATAAATTCAGTGGAAGTTTATGGGGTGAAGGGGTCCTGATGTGTATTCATGCGCCGATCAGGCCTCACCATGCAAAAATCACTACCTGGTTACCATGGCAATTTGCGCAAAATCTAGCCTGACTATGTTTATGTGGACCTATCTTATTTTTTTCTCCATTTCATAAGCTAAAATATGGTGTAGGTTGCTAAGCACTGTGAGAATTTTAAGTATATTTAATATCAGGTCAACGGTGGAAGACCTGTGATTTTTCGAATGGTCACAAGGCATTTGGGGTGGTGACACCATAACAGGCTCACATGACACACTCCTACATCAGCAGCCTATAACAGGCTCACATGACACACTCCTACATCAGCAGCCTATAACAGGCTCACATGGTACACTCCTACATCAGCTGCCTATAACAGGCTCACATGGTACACTCCTACATCAGCAGCCTATAACAGGCTCACATGACACACTCCTACATCAGCAGCCTATAACAGGCTCACATGATGCACTCCTACATCAGCAGCCTATGACAGGCTCACATGACACACTCCTACATCAGCAGCCTATAACAGGCTCACATGATGCACTCCTACATCAGCAGCCTATAACAGGCTCACATGGTACACTCCTACATCAGCAGCCTATAACAGGCTCACATGATGCACTCCTACATCAGCAGCCTATGACAGGCTCACATCATACTCTCCTACATCAGCAGCCTATAACAGGCTCACATCGTACAGTCCTACATCAGCAGCCTATAACAGGCTCAGATGGTACACCCCTACATCAGCAGCCTATAACAGGCTCACATGATACACTCCTACATCAGCAGCCTATAACAGACTCACATGATACACTCCTACATCCGCAGCCTATAACAGACTCACATGGTACACTCCTACATCAGCAGCCTATAAGAGGCTCACATGATACACTCCTACATCAGCAGCCTATAACAAACTCACATGATGTACGCCTACATCAGCAGCCTATAACAGGCTCACATGATACACTCCTACATCAGCAGCCTATAACAGGCTCACATGATGTACGCCTACATCAGCAGCCTATAACAAACTCACATGATGTACGCCTACATCAGCAGCCTATAACAGGCTCACATGACACACTCCTACATCTGCAGCCTATAACAGGCTCACATCATACACTCCTACATCTGCAGCCTATAACAGGCTCATATGTTACACTCCTACATCAGCAGCCTATAACAGGCTCACATCATACACTCCTACATCTGTAGCCTATAACAGGCTCATATGTTACACTCCTACATCAGCAGCCTATAACAGGCTCACATGACACACTCCTACATCAGCAGCCTATAACAGGCTCACATCATACACTCCTACATCAGCGGCCTATAACAGGCTCACATGACACACTCCTACATCAGCAGCCTATAACAGGCTCACATGGTACACTCCTAAATCAGCAGCCTATAACAGGCTCACATGACACACTCCTACATCAGCAGCCTATAACAGGCTCACATGATGCACTCCTACATCTGCAGCCTATAACAGGCTCACATGGTACACTCCTACATCAGCAGCCTATAACAGGCTCACATCATACACTCCTACATCAGCAGCCTATAACAGGCTCACATGACACACTCCTACATCAGCAGCCTATAACAGGCTCACATGACACACTCCTACATCAGCAGCCTATAACAGGCTCACATGGTACACTCCTACATCAGCTGCCTATAACAGGCTCACATGGTACACTCCTACATCAGCAGCCTATAACAGGCTCACATGACACACTCCTACATCAGCAGCCTATAACAGGCTCACATGATGCACTCCTACATCAGCAGCCTATGACAGGCTCACATGACACACTCCTACATCAGCAGCCTATAACAGGCTCACATGATGCACTCCTACATCAGCAGCCTATAACAGGCTCACATGGTACACTCCTACATCAGCAGCCTATAACAGGCTCACATGATGCACTCCTACATCAGCAGCCTATGACAGGCTCACATCATACTCTCCTACATCAGCAGCCTATAACAGGCTCACATCGTACACTCCTACATCAGCAGCCTATAACAGGCTCAGATGGTACACCCCTACATCAGCAGCCTATAACAGGCTCACATGATACACTCCTACATCAGCAGCCTATAACAGACTCACATGATACACTCCTACATCCGCAGCCTATAACAGACTCACATGGTACACTCCTACATCAGCAGCCTATAAGAGGCTCACATGATACACTCCTACATCAGCAGCCTATAACAAACTCACATGATGTACGCCTACATCAGCAGCCTATAACAGGCTCACATGATACACTCCTACATCAGCAGCCTATAACAGGCTCACATGATGCACTCCTACATCTGCAGCCTATAACAGGCTCACATGGTACACTCCTACATCTGCAGCCTATAACAGGCTCACATCATACACTCCTACATCGGCAGCCTATAACAGGCTCACATGACACACTCCTACATCAGCAGCCTATAACAGGCTCACATGACACACTCCTACATCAGCAGCCTATAACAGGCTCACATGGTACACTCCTACATCAGCTGCCTATAACAGGCTCACATGGTACACTCCTACATCAGCAGCCTATAACAGGCTCACATGACACACTCCTACATCAGCAGCCTATAACAGGCTCACATGATGCACTCCTACATCAGCAGCCTATGACAGGCTCACATGACACACTCCTACATCAGCAGCCTATAACAGGCTCACATGATGCACTCCTACATCAGCAGCCTATAACAGGCTCACATGGTACACTCCTACATCAGCAGCCTATAACAGGCTCACATGATGCACTCCTACATCAGCAGCCTATGACAGGCTCACATGACACACTCCTACATCAGCAGCCTATAACAAACTCACATGATGTACGCCTACATCAGCAGCCTATAACAGGCTCACATGATACACTCCTACATCAGCAGCCTATAACAGGCTCACATGATGTACGCCTACATCAGCAGCCTATAACAAACTCACATGATGTACGCCTACATCAGCAGCCTATAACAGGCTCACATTATACACTCCTACATCAGCAGTCTATTACAGGCTCACATGGTACACTCCTACATCTGCAGCCTATAACAGGCTCACATCATACACTCCTACATCTGCAGCCTATAACAGGCTCACATCATACACTCCTACATCGGCAGCCTATAACAGGCTCACATCATACACTCCTACATCTGTAGCCTATAACAGGCTCATATGTAACACTCCTACATCAGCAGCCTATAACAGGCTCACATGACACACTCCTACATCAGCAGCCTATAACAGGCTCACATCATACACTCCTACATCAGCGGCCTATAACAGGCTCACATGACACACTCCTATATCAGCAGCCTATAACAGGCTCACATGGTACACTCGTACATCAGCAGCCTATAACAGGCTCACATGGTACACTCCTACATCAGCAGCCTATAACAGGCTCACATGGTACACTCCTAAATCAGCAGCCTATAACAGGCTCACATGACACACTCCTACATCAGCAGCCTATAACAGGCTCACATGATGCACTCCTACATCTGCAGCCTATAACAGGCTCACATGGTACACTCCTACATCAGCAGCCTATAACAGGCTCACATCATACACTCCTACATCAGCAGCCTATAACAGGCTCACATGACACACTCCTACATCAGCAGCCTATAACAGGCTCACATGACACACTCCTACATCAGCAGCCTATAACAGGCTCACATGGTACACTCCTACATCAGCTGCCTATAACAGGCTCACATGGTACACTCCTACATCAGCAGCCTATAACAGGCTCACATGACACACTCCTACATCAGCAGCCTATAACAGGCTCACATGATGCACTCCTACGTCAGCAGCCTATGACAGGCTCACATGACACACTCCTACATCAGCAGCCTATAACAGGCTCACATGATGCACTCCTACATCAGCAGCCTATAACAGGCTCACATGGTACACTCCTACATCAGCAACCTATAACAGGCTCACATGATGCACTCCTACATCAGCAGCCTATGACAGGCTCACATCATACTCTCCTACATCAGCAGCCTATAACAGGCTCACATCGTACAGTCCTACATCAGCAGCCTATAACAGGCTCAGATGGTACACCCCTACATCAGCAGCCTATAACAGGCTCACATGATACACTCCTACATCAGCAGCCTATAACAGACTCACATGATACACTCCTACATCCGCAGCCTATAACAGACTCACATGGTACACTCCTACATCAGCAGCCTATAAGAGGCTCACATGATACACTCCTACATCAGCAGCCTATAACAAACTCACATGATGTACGCCTACATCAGCAGCCTATAACAGGCTCACATGATACACTCCTACATCAGCAGCCTATAACAGGCTCACATGATGTACGCCTACATCAGCAGCCTATAACAAACTCACATGATGTACGCCTACATCAGCAGCCTATAACAGGCTCACATGACACACTCCTACATCTGCAGCCTATAACAGGCTCACATCATACACTCCTACATCTGCAGCCTATAACAGGCTCATATGTTACACTCCTACATCAGCAGCCTATAACAGGCTCACATCATACACTCCTACATCTGTAGCCTATAACAGGCTCATATGTTACACTCCTACATCAGCAGCCTATAACAGGCTCACATGACACACTCCTACATCAGCAGCCTATAACAGGCTCACATCATACACTCCTACATCAGCGGCCTATAACAGGCTCACATGACACACTCCTACATCAGCAGCCTATAACAGGCTCACATGGTACACTCCTAAATCAGCAGCCTATAACAGGCTCACATGACACACTCCTACATCAGCAGCCTATAACAGGCTCACATGATGCACTCCTACATCTGCAGCCTATAACAGGCTCACATGGTACACTCCTACATCAGCAGCCTATAACAGGCTCACATGACACACTCCTACATCAGCAGCCTATAACAGGCTCACATGACACACTCCTACATCAGCAGCCTATAACAGGCTCACATGGTACACTCCTACATCAGCTGCCTATAACAGGCTCACATGGTACACCCCTACATCAGCAGCCTATAACAGGCTCACATGACACACTCCTACATCAGCAGCCTATAACAGGCTCACATGATGCACTCCTACATCAGCAGCCTATGACAGGCTCACATGACACACTCCTACATCAGCAGCCTATAACAGGCTCACATGACACACTCCTACATCAGCAGCCTATAACAGGCTCACATGATGCACTCCTACATCTGCAGCCTATAACAGGCTCACATGACACACTCCTACATCAGCAGCCTATAACAGGCTCACATTATGTACACCTACATCTGCAGCCTATAACAGGCTCACATCGTACACTCCTACATCAGCAGCCTATAACAGGCTCACATGACACACTCCTACATCAGCAGCCTATAACAGGCTCACATCATACACTCCTACATCAGCGGCCTATAACAGGCTCACATGACACACTCCTATATCAGCAGCCTATAACAGGCTCACATGGTACACTCGTACATCAGCAGCCTATAACAGGCTCACATGGTACACTCCTACATCAGCAGCCTATAACAGGCTCACATGGTACACTCCTAAATCAGCAGCCTATAACAGGCTCACATGACACACTCCTACATCAGCAGCCTATAACAGGCTCACATGATGCACTCCTACATCTGCAGCCTATAACAGGCTCACATGGTACACTCCTACATCAGCAGCCTATAACAGGCTCACATCATACACTCCTACATCAGCAGCCTATAACAGGCTCACATGACACACTCCTACATCAGCAGCCTATAACAGGCTCACATGACACACTCCTACATCAGCAGCCTATAACAGGCTCACATGGTACACTCCTACATCAGCTGCCTATAACAGGCTCACATGGTACACTCCTACATCAGCAGCCTATAACAGGCTCACATGACACACTCCTACATCAGCAGCCTATAACAGGCTCACATGATGCACTCCTACATCAGCAGCCTATGACAGGCTCACATGACACACTCCTACATCAGCAGCCTATAACAGGCTCACATGATGCACTCCTACATCAGCAGCCTATAACAGGCTCACATGGTACACTCCTACATCAGCAACCTATAACAGGCTCACATGATGCACTCCTACATCA
Organism: Acholoe squamosa; assembly: GCA_949317995.1. NCBI lineage: Eukaryota > Metazoa > Annelida > Polychaeta > Phyllodocida > Polynoidae > Acholoe > Acholoe squamosa. The sequence goes on from OX439036.1 coordinate 114,643,481, forward strand.
GCAGCCTATGACAGGCTCACATCATACTCTCCTACATCAGCAGCCTATAACAGGCTCACATCGTACAGTCCTACATCAGCAGCCTATAACAGGCTCAGATGGTACACCCCTACATCAGCAGCCTATAACAGGCTCACATGATACACTCCTACATCAGCAGCCTATAACAGACTCACATGATACACTCCTACATCCGCAGCCTATAACAGACTCACATGGTACACTCCTACATCAGCAGCCTATAAGAGGCTCACATGATACACTCCTACATCAGCAGCCTATAACAAACTCACATGATGTACGCCTACATCAGCAGCCTATAACAGGCTCACATGATACACTCCTACATCAGCAGCCTATAACAGGCTCACATGATGTACGCCTACATCAGCAGCCTATAACAAACTCACATGATGTACGCCTACATCAGCAGCCTATAACAGGCTCACATGACACACTCCTACATCTGCAGCCTATAACAGGCTCACATCATACACTCCTACATCTGCAGCCTATAACAGGCTCATATGTTACACTCCTACATCAGCAGCCTATAACAGGCTCACATCATACACTCCTACATCTGTAGCCTATAACAGGCTCATATGTTACACTCCTACATCAGCAGCCTATAACAGGCTCACATGACACACTCCTACATCAGCAGCCTATAACAGGCTCACATCATACACTCCTACATCAGCGGCCTATAACAGGCTCACATGACACACTCCTACATCAGCAGCCTATAACAGGCTCACATGGTACACTCCTAAATCAGCAGCCTATAACAGGCTCACATGACACACTCCTACATCAGCAGCCTATAACAGGCTCACATGATGCACTCCTACATCTGCAGCCTATAACAGGCTCACATGGTACACGCCTACATCAGCAGCCTATAACAGGCTCACATGACACACTCCTACATCAGCAGCCTATAACAGGCTCACATGACACACTCCTACATCAGCAGCCTATAACAGGCTCACATGGTACACTCCTACATCAGCTGCCTATAACAGGCTCACATGGTACACCCCTACATCAGCAGCCTATAACAGGCTCACATGACACACTCCTACATCAGCAGCCTATAACAGGCTCACATGATGCACTCCTACATCAGCAGCCTATGACAGGCTCACATGACACACTCCTACATCAGCAGCCTATAACAGGCTCACATGACACACTCCTACATCAGCAGCCTATAACAGGCTCACATGATGCACTCCTACATCTGCAGCCTATAACAGGCTCACATGACACACTCCTACATCAGCAGCCTATAACAGGCTCACATTATGTACACCTACATCTGCAGCCTATAACAGGCTCACATCGTACACTCCTACATCAGCAGCCTATAACAGGCTCACATGACACACCCCTACATCAGCAGCCTATAACAGGCTCACATGATACACTCCTACATCAGCAGCCTATAACAGACTCACATGATACACTCCTACATCCGCAGCCTATAACAGACTCACATGACACACTCCTACATCTGCAGCCTATAACAGGCTCACATCATACACTCCTACATCTGCAGCCTATAACAGGCTCATATGTTACACTCCTACATCAGCAGCCTATAACAGGCTCACATCATACACTCCTACATCTGTAGCCTATAACAGGCTCATATGTTACACTCCTACATCAGCAGCCTATAACAGGCTCACATGACACACTCCTACATCAGCAGCCTATAACAGGCTCACATCATACACTCCTACATCAGCGGCCTATAACAGGCTCACATGACACACTCCTACATCAGCAGCCTATAACAGGCTCACATGGTACACTCGTACATCAGCAGCCTATAACAGGCTCACATGGTACACTCCTACATCAGCAGCCTATAACAGGCTCACATGGTACACTCCTAAATCAGCAGCCTATAACAGGCTCACATGACACACTCCTACATCAGCAGCCTATAACAGGCTCACATGATGCACTCCTACATCTGCAGCCTATAACAGGCTCACATGGTACACTCCTACATCAGCAGCCTATAACAGGCTCACATCATACACTCCTACATCAGCAGCCTATAAGGTGTCACCACCCTAAATCAGACCACTTCCGGGTTTACTGGCCAAATAGTCCCTTCTGAACTTAGTTATTTTGAGGAATTTGGCCCCAAGGGAAGGGAAAGAGGGGCCAAACCCATTGTTATTTAGTATCAGAATGATGAGTAGGAGTGTTTCAATAGGCCCAGAATATTTTTTGTTCAAAACATAAATTCAGTGGAAGTTTATGGGGTGAAGGGGTCCTGATGTGTATTCATGCGCCGATCAGGCCTCACCATGCAAAAATCACTACCTGGTTACCATGGCAATTTGCGCAAAATCTAGCCTGACTATGTTTATGTGGACCTATCTTATTTTTTTCTCCATTTCATAAGCTAAAATATGGTGTAGGTTGCTAAGCACTGTGAGAATTTTAAGTATATTTAATATCAGGTCAACGGTGGAAGACCTGTGATTTTTCGAATGGTCACAAGGCATTTGGGGTGGTGACACCTTAAAGGAAAAGCTGATTTTAATACATATGCCACTCAGGGGGGCATTTTTGAGCCCTTTTCACATTTTTTTAACAATAAGGGTTGGTTGTTTGTGCTGGACACCTCTTATATATGGGATTTGTGTCCAAAAATAAAAGAATTTCATGGAGTTTTGCCTTAAAAATGTCTAATTTTCACAAAAATTAGACCTTGAAACTAACTCCCTTTTTTCTAGTTCTTACAGGCATTTTATAGGAAAATTTCACTTCCTAAGTAAATCTGATGAAATGTGTAATTTTTTTAACTCACCTATCATTTAAAGGAGTGAATATCATGACACTATATAATGGAACATTCCAGGGGTGAAATATCCCAGAATTCCATTGATTGTTATAGTTACCATGGCAACATAACAACATGTTTCCTCTCCAAGGGGCCTATTTTGGGTCAAATTTGGCTATTTTTGGCCCCAAAAATGCCAGTTTTAGGGCCTTTTCATCAATTCTACTGACTTCCCTAATTCTCACAGTGCTTAGTGGCATATTACATGAGAAAATGGATGTTCTGGGCTGTCTTCTAATGCATATTTGCCATAACAAAGTCAGGCTAGATTTTTCTCTATGTCAGATTAAAAACTTGTAGCTAGAAAAACCACCTTTTTAGGGCAGTTTTGGTCTACGCACATCCCACCACTGTCCCAAATGGCCCAAAATACCAATAAAATATGCTTTTTAGGTAGAATCTGGGGACAAATTATGATTGAGGGTTCTCAAAATGTTTTGTTTATGAAGGAATAGTTTGGTAACCATGGCAACAACAAAACCAGCTTTTCTGTTAAGGTGTCACCACCCTAAATCAGACCACTTCCGGGTTTACTGGCCAAATAGTCCCTTCTGAACTTAGTTATTTTGAGGAATTTGGCCCCAAGGGAAGGGAAAGAGGGGCCAAACCCATTGTTATTTAGTATCAGAATGATGAGTAGGAGTGTTTCAATAGGCCCAGAATATTTTTTGTTCAAAACATAAATTCAGTGGAAGTTTATGGGGTGAAGGGGTCCTGATGTGTATTCATGCGCCGATCAGGCCTCACCATGCAAAAATCACTACCTGGTTACCATGGCAATTTGCGCAAAATCTAGCCTGACTATGTTTATGTGGACCTATCTTATTTTTTTCTCCATTTCATAAGCTAAAATATGGTGTAGGTTGCTAAGCACTGTGAGAATTTTAAGTATATTTAATATCAGGTCAACGGTGGAAGACCTGTGATTTTTCGAATGGTCACAAGGCATTTGGGGTGGTGACACCATAACAGGCTCACATGACACACTCCTACATCAGCAGCCTATAACAGGCTCACATGACACACTCCTACATCAGCAGCCTATAACAGGCTCACATGGTACACTCCTACATCAGCTGCCTATAACAGGCTCACATGGTACACTCCTACATCAGCAGCCTATAACAGGCTCACATGACACACTCCTACATCAGCAGCCTATAACAGGCTCACATGATGCACTCCTACATCAGCAGCCTATGACAGGCTCACATGACACACTCCTACATCAGCAGCCTATAACAGGCTCACATGATGCACTCCTACATCAGCAGCCTATAACAGGCTCACATGGTACACTCCTACATCAGCAGCCTATAACAGGCTCACATGATGCACTCCTACATCAGCAGCCTATGACAGGCTCACATCATACTCTCCTACATCAGCAGCCTATAACAGGCTCACATCGTACAGTCCTACATCAGCAGCCTATAACAGGCTCAGATGGTACACCCCTACATCAGCAGCCTATAACAGGCTCACATGATACACTCCTACATCAGCAGCCTATAACAGACTCACATGATACACTCCTACATCCGCAGCCTATAACAGACTCACATGGTACACTCCTACATCAGCAGCCTATAAGAGGCTCACATGATACACTCCTACATCAGCAGCCTATAACAAACTCACATGATGTACGCCTACATCAGCAGCCTATAACAGGCTCACATGATACACTCCTACATCAGCAGCCTATAACAGGCTCACATGATGTACGCCTACATCAGCAGCCTATAACAAACTCACATGATGTACGCCTACATCAGCAGCCTATAACAGGCTCACATGACACACTCCTACATCTGCAGCCTATAACAGGCTCACATCATACACTCCTACATCTGCAGCCTATAACAGGCTCATATGTTACACTCCTACATCAGCAGCCTATAACAGGCTCACATCATACACTCCTACATCAGCGGCCTATAACAGGCTCACATGACACACTCCTACATCAGCAGCCTATAACAGGCTCACATGGTACACTCCTAAATCAGCAGCCTATAACAGGCTCACATGACACACTCCTACATCAGCAGCCTATAACAGGCTCACATGATGCACTCCTACATCTGCAGCCTATAACAGGCTCACATGGTACACTCCTACATCAGCAGCCTATAACAGGCTCACATCATACACTCCTACATCAGCAGCCTATAACAGGCTCACATGACACACTCCTACATCAGCAGCCTATAACAGGCTCACATGACACACTCCTACATCAGCAGCCTATAACAGGCTCACATGGTACACTCCTACATCAGCTGCCTATAACAGGCTCACATGGTACACTCCTACATCAGCAGCCTATAACAGGCTCACATGACACACTCCTACATCAGCAGCCTATAACAGGCTCACATGATGCACTCCTACATCAGCAGCCTATGACAGGCTCACATGACACACTCCTACATCAGCAGCCTATAACAGGCTCACATGATGCACTCCTACATCAGCAGCCTATAACAGGCTCACATGGTACACTCCTACATCAGCAGCCTATAACAGGCTCACATGATGCACTCCTACATCAGCAGCCTATGACAGGCTCACATCATACTCTCCTACATCAGCAGCCTATAACAGGCTCACATCGTACACTCCTACATCAGCAGCCTATAACAGGCTCAGATGGTACACCCCTACATCAGCAGCCTATAACAGGCTCACATGATACACTCCTACATCAGCAGCCTATAACAGACTCACATGATACACTCCTACATCCGCAGCCTATAACAGACTCACATGGTACACTCCTACATCAGCAGCCTATAAGAGGCTCACATGATACACTCCTACATCAGCAGCCTATAACAAACTCACATGATGTACGCCTACATCAGCAGCCTATAACAGGCTCACATGATACACTCCTACATCAGCAGCCTATAACAGGCTCACATGATGCACTCCTACATCTGCAGCCTATAACAGGCTCACATGGTACACTCCTACATCTGCAGCCTATAACAGGCTCACATCATACACTCCTACATCGGCAGCCTATAACAGGCTCACATGACACACTCCTACATCAGCAGCCTATAACAGGCTCACATGACACACTCCTACATCAGCAGCCTATAACAGGCTCACATGGTACACTCCTACATCAGCTGCCTATAACAGGCTCACATGGTACACTCCTACATCAGCAGCCTATAACAGGCTCACATGACACACTCCTACATCAGCAGCCTATAACAGGCTCACATGATGCACTCCTACATCAGCAGCCTATGACAGGCTCACATGACACACTCCTACATCAGCAGCCTATAACAGGCTCACATGATGCACTCCTACATCAGCAGCCTATAACAGGCTCACATGGTACACTCCTACATCAGCAGCCTATAACAGGCTCACATGATGCACTCCTACATCAGCAGCCTATGACAGGCTCACATGACACACTCCTACATCAGCAGCCTATAACAAACTCACATGATGTACGCCTACATCAGCAGCCTATAACAGGCTCACATGATACACTCCTACATCAGCAGCCTATAACAGGCTCACATGATGTACGCCTACATCAGCAGCCTATAACAAACTCACATGATGTACGCCTACATCAGCAGCCTATAACAGGCTCACATTATACACTCCTACATCAGCAGTCTATTACAGGCTCACATGGTACACTCCTACATCAGCAGCCTATAAAGGGCTCACATGGTACACTCCTACATCAGCAGCCTATAACAGGCTCACATCATACACTCCTACATCAGCAGCCTATAACAGGCTCACATCATACACTCCTACATCAGCAGCCTATAACAGGCTCACATGACACACTCCTACATCAGCAGCCTATAACAGGTTCACATCATACACTCCTACATCAGCAGCCTAAAACAGGCTCATATATTACAGTCCTACATTAGCAGCCTATAACAGGCTCACATCATACACTCCTACATCAGCAGCCTATAACAGGCTCACATCATACACTCCTACATCAGCAGCCTATAACAGGCTCACATCATACAATCCTACATCAGCAGCCTATAACAGGCTCACATAATAGACTCTTACATCAGCAGCCTATAACAGGCTCACATCATACACTCCTACATCAGCAGCCTATAACAGGCTCACATGACACACTCCTACATCAGCAGCCTATAACAGGCTCACATGATACACTCCTACATCAGCAGCCTATAACAGGCTCACATGACACACTCCTACATCAGCAGCCTATAACAGGCTCACATTATGTAGGCCTACATCAGCAGCCTATAACAGGCTCACATGATGCACTCCTACATCAGCAGCCTATAACAGGCTCACATCATACACTCCTACATCTGCAGCCTATAACAGGCTCATATGTTACACTCCTACATCAGCAGCCTATAACAGGCTCACATGACACACTCCTACATCAGCAGCCTATAACAGGCTCACATCATACACTCCTACATCAGCAGCCTATAACAGGCTCACATGACACACTCCTACATCAGCAGCCTATAACAGGCTCACATGGTACACTCGTACATCAGCAGCCTATAACAGGCTCACATGGTACACTCCTAGATCAGCAGCCTATAACAGGCTCACATGGTACACTCCTACATCAGCAGCCTATAACAGGCTCACATGACACACTCCTACATCAGCAGCCTATAACAGGCTCACATGATGCACTCCTACATCTGCAGCCTATAACAGGCTCACATGACACACTCCTACATCAGCAGCCTATTACAGGCTCACATGATACACTCCTACATCAGCAGCCTATAACAGGCTCACATGGTACACTCCTACATCAGCAGCCTATTACAGGCTCACATGATGCACTCCTACATCAGCAGCCTATAACAGGCTCACATGATGCACTCCTACATCAGCAGCCTATAACAGGCTCACATGACACACTCCTACATTAGCAGCCTATAACAGGCTCACATGACACACTCCTACATCAGCAGCCTATAACAGGATCACATGACACACTCCTACATTAGCAGCCTATAACAGGCACACATGGTACACTCCTACATCAGCAGCCTATGACAGGCTCACATCATACACTCCTACATCAGCAGCCTATAACAGGCTCACATGACACACTCCTACATCAGCAGCCTATAACAGGCTCACATCATACACTCCTACATCTGCCGCCTATAACAGGCTCATATGTTACACTCCTACATCAGCAGCCTATAACAGGCTCACATGACAAACTCCTACATCTGCAGCCTATAACAGGCTCACATCATACACTCCTACATCTGCAGCCTATAACAGGCTCATATGTTACACTCCTACATCAGCAGCCTATAACAGGCTCACATCATACACTCCTACATCTGCAGCCTATAACAGGCTCATATGTTACACTCCTACATCAGCAGCCTATAACAGGCTCACATGACACACTCCTACACCAGCAGCCTATAACAGGCTCACATCATAGACTCCTACATCAGCAGCCTATAACAGGCTCACATGACACACTCCTACATCAGCAGCCTATAACAGGCTCACATGGTACACTCGTACATCAGCAGCCTATAACAGGCTCACATGGTACACTCCTACATCAGCAGCCTATAACAGGCTCACATCATACACTCCTACATCAGCAGCCTATAACAGGCTCACATGACACACTCCTACATCAGCAGCCTATAACAGGCTCACATGACACACTCCTACATCAGCAGCCTATAACAGGCTCACATGGTACACTCCTACATCAGCTGCCTATAACAGGCTCACATGGTACACTCCTACATCAGCAGCCTATAACAGGCTCACATGACACACTCCTACATCAGCAGCCTATAACAGGCTCACATGATGCACTCCTACATCAGCAGCCTATGACAGGCTCACATGACACACTCCTACATCAGCAGCCTATAACAGGCTCACATGATGCACTCCTTCATCAGCAGCCTATAACAGGCTCACATGGTACACTCCTACATCAGCAGCCTATAACAGGCTCACATGATGCCCTCCTACATCAGCAGCCTATGACAGGCTCACATGACACACTCCTACATCAGTAGCCTATAACAGGCTCACATCATACTCTCCTACATCAGCAGCCTATAACAGGCTCACATCGTACACTCCTACATCAGCAGCCTATAACAGGCTCAGATGGTACACCCCTACATCAGCAGCCTATAACAGGCTCACATGATACACTCCTACATCAGCAGCCTATAACAGACTCACATGATACACTCCTACATCAGCAGCCTATAACAGGCTCACATCATACACTCCTACATCAGCAGCCTATAACAGGCTCACATGACACACTCCTACATCAGCAGCCTATAACAGGCTCACATGGTACACTCGTACATCAGCAGCCTATAACAGGCTCACATGGTACACTCCTACATCAGCAGCCTATAACAGGCTCACATGGTACACTCCTACATCAGCAGCCTATAACAGGCTCACATCATACACTCCTACATCAGCAGCCTATAACAGGCTCACATGACACACTCCTACATCAGCAGCCTATAACAGGCTCACATGACACACTCCTACATCAGCAGCCTATAACAGGCTCACATGGTACACTCCTACATCAGCTGCCTTTAACAGGCTCACATGGTACACTCCTACATCAGCAGCCTATAACAGGCTCACATCATACAGTCCTACATCAGCAGCCTATAACAGGCTCACATGGTACACTCCTACATATGCAGCCTATAACAGGCTCACATGTTACACTCCTACATCAGCAGCCTATAACAGGCTCACATCATACACTCCTACATCTGCTGCCTATAACAGGCTCATATGTTACACTCCTACATCAGCAGCCTATAACAGGCTCACATGACACACTCCTACATCTGCAGCCTATAACAGGCTCACATCATACACTCCTACATCTGCAGCCTATAACAGGCTCATATGTTACACTCCTACATCAGCAGCCTATAACAGGCTCACATCATACACTCCTACATCAGCAGCCTATAACAGGCTCACATGACACACTCCTACACCAGCAGCCTATAACAGGCTCACATCAGAGACTCCTGCATCAGCAGCCTATAACAGGCTCACATGACACACTCCTACATCAGCAGCCTATAACAGGCTCACATGGTACACTCGTACATCAGCAGCCTATAACATGCTCACATGGTACACTCCTACATCAGCAGCCTATAACAGGCTCACATCATACACTCCTACATCAGCAGCCTATAACAGGCTCTCATGACACACTCCTACATCAGCAGCCTATAACAGGCTCACATGACACACTCCTACATCAGCAGCCTATAACAGGCTCACATGGTACACTCCTACATCAGCTGCCTATAACAGGCTCACATGGTACACTCCTACATCAGCAGCCTATAACAGGCTCACATGACACACTCCTACATCAGCAGCCTATAACAGGCTCACATGATGCACTCCTACATCTGCAGCCTATAACAGGCTCACATGACACACTCCTACATCAGCAGCCTATAACAGGCTCACATTATGTACACCTACATCTGCAGCCTATAACAGGCTCATATGTTACACTCCAACATCAGCAGCCTATAACAGGCTCACATGACACACTCCTACATCAGCAGCCTATAACTTGCTCACATTATGTACGCCTATATCTGCAGCCTATAACAGGCTCATATGTTACACTCCTACATCAGCAGCCTATAACAGGCTCACATGACACACTCCTACATCAGCAGCCTATAACAGGCTCACATCATACACTCCTACATCTGCAGCCTATAACAGGCTCATATGTTACACTCCTACATCAGCAGCCTATAACAGGCTCACATCATACACTCCTACATCTGTAGCCTATAACAGGCTCATATGTTACACTCCTACATCAGCAGCCTATAACAGGCTCACATGACACACTCCTACATCAGCAGCCTATAACAGGCTCACATCATACACTCCTACATCAGCAGCCTATAACAGGCTCACATGACACACTCCTACATCAGCAGCCTATAACAGGCTCACATGGTACACTCGTACATCAGCAGCCTATAACAGGCTCACATGGTACACTCCTACATCAGCAGCCTATAACAGGCTCACATGGTACACTCCTAAATCAGCAGCCTATAACAGGCTCACATGACACACTCCTACATCAGCAGCCTATAACAGGCTCACATGATGCACTCCTACATCTGCAGCCTATAACAGGCTGACATAGTACACTCCTACATCAGCAGCCTATAACAGGCTCACATCATACACTCCTACATCAGCTGCCTATAACAGGCTCACATGACACACTCCTACATCAGCAGCCTATAACAGGCTCACATCATAGACTCCTGCATCAGCAGCCTATAACAGGCTCACATGACACACTCCTACATCAGCAGCCTATAACAGGCTCACATGGTACACTCGTACATCAGCAGCCTATAACATGCTCACATGGTACACTCCTACATCAGCAGCCTATAACAGGCTCACATCATACACTCCTACATCAGCAGCCTATAACAGGCTCACATGACACACTCCTACATCAGCAGCCTATAACAGGCTCACATGACACACTCCTACATCAGCAGCCTATAACAGGCCCACATGGTACACTCCTACATCAGCTGCCTATAACAGGCTCACATGGTACACTCCTACATCAGCAGCCTATAACAGGCTCACATGACACACTCCTACATCAGCAGCCTATAACAGGCTCACATGATGCACTCCTACATCTGCAGCCTATAACAGGCTCACATGACACACTCCTACATCAGCAGCCTATAACAGGCTCACATTATGTACACCTACATCTGCAGCCTATAACAGGCTCATATGTTACACTCCTACATCAGCAGCCTATAACAGGCTCACATGACACACTCCTACATCAGCAGCCTATAACTTGCTCACATTATGTACGCCTATATCTGCAGCCTATAACAGGCTCATATGTTACACTCCTACATCAGCAGGCTCCTACATCTGTAGCCTATAACAGGCTCATATGTTACACTCCTACATCAGCAGCCTATAACAGGCTCACATGACACACTCCTACATCAGCAGCCTATAACAGGCTCACATCATACACTCCTACATCAGCAGCCTATAACAGGCTCACATGACACACTCCTACATCAGCAGCCTATAACAGGCTCACATGACACACTCCTACATCAGCAGCCTATAACAGGCTCACATGGTACACTCCTACATCAGCTGCCTATAACAGGCTCACATGGTACACTCCTACATCAGCAGCCTATAACAGGCTCACATGACACACTCCTACATCAGCAGCCTATAACAGGCTCACATGATGCACTCCTACATCTGCAGCCTATAACAGGCTCACATGACACACTCCTACATCAGCAGCCTATAACAGGCTCACATTATGTACACCTACATCTGCAGCCTATAACAGGCTCATATGTTACACTCCTACATCAGCAGCCTATAACAGGCTCACATGACACACTCCTACATCAGCAGCCTATAACTTGCTCACATTATGTACGCCTATATCTGCAGCCTATAACAGGCTCATATGTTACACTCCTACATCAGCAGCCTATAACAGGCTCACATGACACACTCCTACATCTGCAGCCTATAACAGGCTCACATCATACACTCCTACATCTGCAGCCTATAACAGGCTCATATGTTACACTCCTACATCAGCAGCCTATAACAGGCTCACATCATACACTCCTACATCTGTAGCCTATAACAGGCTCATATGTTACACTCCTACATCAGCAGCCTATAACAGGCTCACATGACACACTCCTACATCAGCAGCCTATAACAGGCTCACATCATACACTCCTACATCAGCAGCCTATAACAGGCTCACATGATGCACTCCTACATCTGCAGCCTATAACAGGCTCACATGGTACACTCCCACATCAGCAGCCTATAACAGGCTCACATCATACACTCCTACATCAGCAGCCTATAACAGGCTCACATGGTACACTCCTAAATCAGCAGCCTATAACAGGCTCACATGACACACTCCTACATCAGCAGCCTATAACAGGCTCACATGATGCACTCCTACATCTGCAGCCTATAACAGGCTCACATGGTACACTCCTACATCAGCAGCCTATAACAGGCTCACATCATACACTCCTACATCTGTAGCCTATAACAGGCTCATATGTTACACTCCTACATCAGCAGCCTATAACAGGCTCACATGACACACTCCTACATCAGCAGCCTATAACAGGCTCACATCATACACTCCTACATCAGCAGCCTATAACAGGCTCACATGACACACTCCTACATCAGCAGCCTATAACAGGCTCACATGGTACACTCGTACATCAGCAGCCTATAACAGGCTCACATGGTACACTCCTACATCAGCAGCCTATAACAGGCTCACATGGTACACTCCTAAATCAGCAGCCTATAACAGGCTCACATGACACACTCCTACATCAGCAGCCTATAACAGGCTCACATGGTACACTCCTACATCAGCAGCCTATAACAGGCTCACATCATACACTCCTACATCAGCAGCCTATAACAGGCTCACATGACACACTCCTACATCAGCAGCCTATAACAGGCTCACATCATAGACTCCTGCATCAGCAGCCTATAACAGGCTCACATGACACACTCCTACATCAGCAGCCTATAACAGGCTCACATGACACACTCCTACATCAGCAGCCTATAACAGGCTCACATGACACACTCCTACATCAGCAGCCTATAACAGGCTCACATGGTACACTCCTACATCAGCTGCCTATAACAGGCTCACATGGTACACTCCTACATCAGCAGCCTATAACAGGCTCACATGACACACTCCTACATCAGCAGCCTATAACAGGCTCACATGATGCACTCCTACATCTGCAGCCTATAACAGGCTCACATCATACACTCCTACATCTGCAGCCTATAACAGGCTCATATGTTACACTCCTACATCAGCAGCCTATAACAGGCTCACATCATACACTCCTACATCAGCAGCCTATAACAGGCTCACATGACACACTCCTACACCAGCAGCCTATAAAAGGCTCACATCATAGACTCCTGCATCAGCAGCCTATAACAGGCTCACATGACACACTCCTACATCAGCAGCCTATAACAGGCTCACATGGTACACTCGTACATCAGCAGCCTATAACATGCTCACATGGTACACTCCTACATCAGCAGCCTATAACAGGCTCACATCATACACTCCTACATCAGCAGCCTATAACAGGCTCACATGACACACTCCTACATCAGCAGCCTATAACAGGCTCACATGACACACTCCTACATCAGCAGCCTATAACAGGCTCACATGGTACACTCCTACATCAGCTGCCTATAACAGGCTCACATGGTACACTCCTACATCACCAGCCTATAACAGGCTCACATGACACACTCCTACATCAGCAGCCTATAACAGGCTCACATGATGCACTCCTACATCTGCAGCCTATAACAGGCTCACATGACACACTCCTACATCAGCAGCCTATAACAGGCTCACATTATGTACACCTACATCTGCAGCCTATAACAGGCTCATATGTTACACTCCTACATCAGCAGCCTATAACAGGCTCACATGACACACTCCTACATCAGCAGCCTATAACTTGCTCACATTATGTATGCCTATATCTGCAGCCTATAACAGGCTCATATGTTACACTCCTACATCAGCAGCCTATAACAGGCTCACATGACACACTCCTACATCAGCAGCCTATAACAGGCTCACATCATACACTCCTACATCTGCAGCCTATAACAGGCTCATATGTTACACTCCTACATCAGCAGCCTATAACAGGCTCACATCATACACTCCTACATCTGTAGCCTATAACAGGCTCATATGTTACACTCCTACATCAGCAGCCTATAACAGGCTCACATGACACACTCCTACATCAGCAGCCTATAACAGGCTCACATCATACACTCCTACATCAGCAGCCTATAACAGGCTCACATGACACACTCCTACATCAGCAGCCTATAACAGGCTCACATGGTACACTCGTACATCAGCAGCCTATAACAGGCTCACATGGTACACTCCTACATCAGCAGCCTATAACAGGCTCACATGGTACACTCCTAAATCAGCAGCCTATAACAGGCTCACATGACACACTCCTACATCAGCAGCCTATAACAGGCTCACATGATGCACTCGTACATCAGCAGCCTATAACAGGCTCACATGGTACACTCCTACATCAGCAGCCTATAACAGGCTCACATGGTACACTCCTAAATCAGCAGCCTATAACAGGCTCACATGACACACTCCTACATCAGCAGCCTATAACAGGCTCACATGATGCACTCCTACATCTGCAGCCTATAACAGGCTCACATGGTACACTCCTACATCAGCAGCCTATAACAGGCTCACATCATACACTCCTACATCAGCAGCCTATAACAGGCTCACATGACACACTCCTACATCAGCAGCCTATAACAGGCTCACATCATAGACTCCTGCATCAGCAGCCTATAACAGGCTCACATGATACACTCCTACATCAGCAGCCTATAACAGGCTCACATGGTACACTCGTACATCAGCAGCCTATAACATGCTCACATGGTACACTCCTACATCAGCAGCCTATAACAGGCTCACATCATACACTCCTACATCAGCAGCCCATAACAGGCTCACATGACACACTCCTACATCAGCAGCCTATAACAGGCTCACATGACACACTCCTACATCAGCAGCCTATAACAGGCTCACATGGTACACTCCTACATCAGCTGCCTATAACAGGCTCACATGGTACACTCCTATATCAGCAGCCTATAACAGGCTCACATGACACACTCCTACATCAGCAGCCTATAACAGGCTCACATGATGCACTCCTACATCTGCAGCCTATAACAGGCTCACATGACACACTCCTACATCAGCAGCCTATAACAGGCTCACATTATGTACACCTACATCTGCAGCCTATAACAGGCTCATATGTTACACTCCTACATCAGCAGCCTATAACAGGCTCACATGACACACTCCTACATCAGCAGCCTATAACTTGCTCACATTATGTACGCCTATATCTGCAGCCTATAACAGGCTCATATGTTACACTCCTACATCAGCAGCCTATAACAGGCTCACATGACACACTCCTACATCTGCAGCCTATAACAGGCTCACATCATACACTCCTACATCTGCAGCCTATAACAGGCTCATATGTTACACTCCTACATCAGCAGCCTATAACAGGCTCACATCATACACTCCTACATCTGTAGCCTATAACAGGCTCATATGTTACACTCCTACATCAGCAGCCTATAACAGGCTCACATGACACACTCCTACATCAGCAGCCTATAACAGGCTCACATCATACACTCCTACATCAGCAGCCTATAACAGGCTCACATGACACACTCCTACATCAGCAGCCTATAACAGGCTCACATGGTACACTCGTACATCAGCAGCCTATAACAGGCTCACATGGTACACTCCTACATCAGCAGCCTATAACAGGCTCACATGGTACACTCCTAAATCAGCAGCCTATAACAGGCTCACATGACACACTCCTACATCAGCAGCCTATAACAGGCTCACATGATGCACTCCTACATCTGCAGCCTATAACAGGCTCACATGGTACACTCCTACATCAGCAGCCTATAACAGGCTCACATCATACACTCCTACATCAGCAGCCTATAACAGGCTCACATGGTACACTCCTAAATCAGCAGCCTATAACAGGCTCACATGACACACTCCTACATCAGCAGCCTATAACAGGCTCACATGATGCACTCCTACATCTGCAGCCTATAACAGGCTCACATGGTACACTCCTACATCAGCAGCCTATAACAGGCTCACATCATACACTCCTACATCTGTAGCCTATAACAGGCTCATATGTTACACTCCTACATCAGCAGCCTATAACAGGCTCACATGACACACTCCTACATCAGCAGCCTATAACAGGCTCACATCATACACTCCTACATCAGCAGCCTATAACAGGCTCACATGGCACACTCCTACATCAGCAGCCTATAACAGGCTCACATGGTACACTCGTACATCAGCAGCCTATAACAGGCTCACATGGTACACTCCTACATCAGCAGCCTATAACAGGCTCACATGGTATACTCCTAAATCAGCAGCCTATAACAGGCTCACATGACACACTCCTACATCAGCAGCCTATAACAGGCTCACATGATGCACTCCTACATCAGCAGCCTATGACAGGCTCACATGACACACTCCTACATCAGCAGCCTATAACAGGCTCACATGATGCACTCCTACATCAGCAGCCTATAACAGGCTCACATGGTACACTCGTACATCAGCAGCCTATAACATGCTCACATGGTACACTCCTACATCAGCAGCCTATAACAGGCTCACATCATAGACTCCTGCATCAGCAGCCTATAACAGGCTCACATGATACACTCCTACATCAGCAGCCTATAACAGGCTCACATGGTACACTCGTACATCAGCAGCCTATAACATGCTCACATGGTACACTCCTACATCAGCAGCCTATAACAGGCTCACATCATACACTCCTACATCAGCAGCCCATAACAGGCTCACATGACACACTCCTACATCAGCAGCCTATAACAGGCTCACATGACACACTCCTACATCAGCAGCCTATAACAGGCTCACATGGTACACTCCTACATCAGCTGCCTATAACAGGCTCACATGGTACACTCCTATATCAGCAGCCTATAACAGGCTCACATGACACACTCCTACGTCAGCAGCCTATAACAGGCTCACATGATGCACTCCTACATCTGCAGCCTATAACAGGCTCACATGACACACTCCTACATCAGCAGCCTATAACAGGCTCACATTATGTACACCTACATCTGCAGCCTATAACAGGCTCATATGTTACACTCCTACATCAGCAGCCTATAACAGGCTCACATGACACACTCCTACATCAGCAGCCTATAACTTGCTCACATTATGTACGCCTATATCTGCAGCCTATAACAGGCTCATATGTTACACTCCTACATCAGCAGCCTATAACAGGCTCACATGACACACTCCTACATCTGCAGCCTATAACAGGCTCACATCATACACTCCTACATCTGCAGCCTATAACAGGCTCATATGTTACACTCCTACATCAGCAGCCTATAACAGGCTCACATCATACACTCCTACATCTGTAGCCTATAACAGGCTCATATGTTACACTCCTACATCAGCAGCCTATAACAGGCTCACATGACACACTCCTACATCAGCAGCCTATAACAGGCTCACATCATACACTCCTACATCAGCAGCCTATAACAGGCTCACATGACACACTCCTACATCAGCAGCCTATAACAGGCTCATATGGTACACTCGTACATCAGCAGCCTATAACAGGCTCACATGGTACACTCCTACATCAGCAGCCTATAACAGGCTCACATGGTACACTCCTAAATCAGCAGCCTATAACAGGCTCACATGACACACTCCTACATCAGCAGCCTATAACAGGCTCACATGATGCACTCCTACATCTGCAGCCTATAACAGGCTCACATGGTACACTCCTACATCAGCAGCCTATAACAGGCTCACATCATACACTCCTACATCAGCAGCCTATAACAGGCTCACATGGTACACTCCTAAATCAGCAGCCTATAACAGGCTCACATGACACACTCCTACATCAGCAGCCTATAACAGGCTCACATGATGCACTCCTACATCTGCAGCCTATAACAGGCTCACATGGTACACTCCTACATCAGCAGCCTATAACAGGCTCACATCATACACTCCTACATCTGTAGCCTATAACAGGCTCATATGTTACACTCCTACATCAGCAGCCTATAACAGGCTCACATGACACACTCCTACATCAGCAGCCTATAACAGGCTCACATCATACACTCCTACATCAGCAGCCTATAACAGGCTCACATGGCACACTCCTACATCAGCAGCCTATAACAGGCTCACATGGTACACTCGTACATCAGCAGCCTATAACAGGCTCACATGGTACACTCCTACATCAGCAGCCTATAACAGGCTCACATGGTACACTCCTAAATCAGCAGCCTATAACAGGCTCACATGACACACTCCTACATCAGCAGCCTATAACAGGCTCACATGATGCACTCCTACATCTGCAGCCTATAACAGGCTCACATGGTACACTCCTACATCAGCAGCCTATAACAGGCTCACATCATACACTCCTACATCAGCAGCCTATAACAGGCTCACATGACACACTCCTACATCAGCAGCCTATAACAGGCTCACATCATAGACTCCTGCATCAGCAGCCTATAACAGGCTCACATGACACACTCCTACATCAGCAGCCTATAACAGGCTCACATGGTACACTCGTACATCAGCAGCCTATAACATGCTCACATGGTACACTCCTACATCAGCAGCCTATAACAGGCTCACATCATACACTCCTACATCAGCAGCCTATAACAGGCTCACATGACACACTCCTACATCAGCAGCCTATAACAGGCTCACATGACACACTCCTACATCAGCAGCCTATAACAGGCTCACATGGTACACTCCTACATCAGCTGCCTATAACAGGCTCACATGGTACACTCCTACATCAGCAGCCTATAACAGGCTCACATGACACACTCCTACATCAGCAGCCTATAACAGGCTCACATGATGCACTCCTACATCTGCAGCCTATAACAGGCTCACATGACACACTCCTACATCAGCAGCCTATAACAGGCTCACATTATGTACACCTACATCTGCAGCCTATAACAGGCTCATATGTTACACTCCTACATCAGCAGCCTATAACAGGCTCACATGACACACTCCTACATCAGCAGCCTATAACTTGCTCACATTATGTACGCCTATATCTGCAGCCTATAACAGGCTCATATGTTACACTCCTACATCAGCAGCCTATAACAGGCTCACATGACACACTCCTACATCTGCAGCCTATAACAGGCTCACATCATACACTCCTACATCTGCAGCCTATAACAGGCTCATATGTTACACTCCTACATCAGCAGCCTATAACAGGCTCACATGACACACTCCTACATCAGCAGCCTATAACTTGCTCACATTATGTACGCCTATATCTGCAGCCTATAACAGGCTCATATGTTACACTCCTACATCAGCAGCCTATAACAGGCTCACATGACACACTCCTACATCTGCAGCCTATAACAGGCTCACATCATACACTCCTACATCTGCAGCCTATAACAGGCTCATATGTTACACTCCTACATCAGCAGCCTATAACAGGCTCACATCATACACTCCTACATCTGTAGCCTATAACAGGCTCATATGTTACACTCCTACATCAGCAGCCTATAACAGGCTCACATGACACACTCCTACATCAGCAGCCTATAACAGGCTCACATCATACACTCCTACATCAGCAGCCTATAACAGGCTCACATGACACACTCCTACATCAGCAGCCTATAACAGGCTCACATGGTACACTCGTACATCAGCAGCCTATAACAGGCTCACATGGTACACTCCTACATCAGCAGCCTATAACAGGCTCACATGGTACACTCCTAAATCAGCAGCCTATAACAGGCTCACATGACACACTCCTACATCAGCAGCCTATAACAGGCTCACATGATGCACTCCTACATCTGCAGCCTATAACAGGCTCACATGGTACACTCCTACATCAGCAGCCTATAACAGGCTCACATGGTACACTCCTACATCAGCAGCCTATAACAGGCTCACATGGTACACTCCTAAATCAGCAGCCTATAACAGGCTCACATGACACACTCCTACATCAGCAGCGTATAACAGGCTCACATGATGCACTCCTACATCTGCAGCCTATAACAGGCTCACATGGTACACTCCTACATCAGCAGCCTATAACAGGCTCACATCATACACTCCTACATCTGTAGCCTATAACAGGCTCATATGTTACACTCCTACATCAGCAGCCTATAACAGGCTCACATGACACACTCCTACATCAGCAGCCTATAACAGGCTCACATCATACACTCCTACATCAGCAGCCTATAACAGGCTCACATGGCACACTCCTACATCAGCAGCCTATAACAGGCTCACATGGTACACTCGTACATCAGCAGCCTATAACAGGCTCACATGGTACACTCCTACATCAGCAGCCTATAACAGGCTCACATGGTACACTCCTAAATCAGCAGCCTATAACAGGCTCACATGACACACTCCTACATCAGCAGCCTATAACAGGCTCACATGATGCACTCCTACATCTGCAGCCTATAACAGGCTCACATGGTACACTCCTACATCAGCAGCCTATAACAGGCTCACATCATACACTCCTACATCAGCAGCCTATAACAGGCTCACATGACACACTCCTACATCAGCAGCCTATAACAGGCTCACATCATAGACTCCTGCATCAGCAGCCTATAACAGGCTCACATGACACACTCCTACATCAGCAGCCTATAACAGGCTCACATGGTACACTCGTACATCAGCAGCCTATAACATGCTCACATGGTACACTCCTACATCAGCAGCCTATAACAGGCTCACATCATACACTCCTACATCAGCAGCCTATAACAGGCTCACATGACACACTCCTACATCAGCAGCCTATAACAGGCTCACATGACACACTCCTACATCAGCAGCCTATAACAGGCTCACATGGTACACTCCTACATCAGCTGCCTATAACAGGCTCACATGGTACACTCCTACATCAGCAGCCTATAACAGGCTCACATGACACACTCCTACATCAGCAGCCTATAACAGGCTCACATGATGCACTCCTACATCTGCAGCCTATAACAGGCTCACATGACACACTCCTACATCAGCAGCCTATAACAGGCTCACATTATGTACACCTACATCTGCAGCCTATAACAGGCTCATATGTTACACTCCTACATCAGCAGCCTATAACAGGCTCACATGACACACTCCTACATCAGCAGCCTATAACTTGCTCACATTATGTACGCCTATATCTGCAGCCTATAACAGGCTCATATGTTACACTCCTACATCAGCAGCCTATAACAGGCTCACATGACACACTCCTACATCTGCAGCCTATAACAGGCTCACATCATACACTCCTACATCTGCAGCCTATAACAGGCTCATATGTTACACTCCTACATCAGCAGCCTATAACAGGCTCACATCATACACTCCTACATCTGTAGCCTATAACAGGCTCATATGTTACACTCCTACATCAGCAGCCTATAACAGGCTCACATGACACACTCCTACATCAGCAGCCTATAACAGGCTCACATCATACACTCCTACATCAGCGGCCTATAACAGGCTCACATGACACACTCCTACATCAGCAGCCTATAACAGGCTCACATGGTACACTCGTACATCAGCAGCCTATAACAGGCTCACATGGTACACTCCTACATCAGCAGCCTATAACAGGCTCACATGGTACACTCCTAAATCAGCAGCCTATAACAGGCTCACATGACACACTCCTACATCAGCAGCCTATAACAGGCTCACATGATGCACTCCTACATCTGCAGCCTATAACAGGCTCACATGGTACACTCCTACATCAGCAGCCTATAACAGGCTCACATCATACACTCCTACATCAGCAGCCTATAACAGGCTCACATGACACACTCCTACATCAGCAGCCTATAACAGGCTCACATGACACACTCCTACATCAGCAGCCTATAACAGGCTCACATGGTACACTCCTACATCAGCTGCCTATAACAGGCTCACATGGTACACTCCTACATCAGCAGCCTATAACAGGCTCACATGACACACTCCTACATCAGCAGCCTATAACAGGCTCACATGATGCACTCCTACATCAGCAGCCTATGACAGGCTCACATGACACACTCCTACATCAGCAGCCTATAACAGGCTCACATGATGCACTCCTACATCAGCAGCCTATAACAGGCTCACATGACACACTCCTACATCAGCAGCCTATAACAGGCTCACATGGTACACACCTTCATCAGCAGCCTATAACAGGCTCACATTATGTAGGCCTACATCAGCAGCCTATAACAGGCTCACATTATGTAGGCCTACATCAGCAGCCTATAACAGGCTCACATGACACACTCTTAGATCAGCAGCCTATAACAGGCTCACATGGTACACTCCTTCATCAGCAGCCTATAATAGGCTCATATGATGCACTCCTACATCAGCAGCCTATAACAGGCTCACATCATACACTCCTACATCTGCAGCCTATAACAGGCTCATATGTTACACTCCTACATCAGCAGCCTATAACAGGCTCACATGACACACTCCTACATCTGTAGCCTATAACAGGCTCATATGTTACACTCCTACATCAGCAGCCTATAACAGGCTCACATGACACACTCCTACATCAGCAGCCTATAACTTGCTCACATTATGTACGCCTATATCTGCAGCCTATAACAGGCTCATATGTTACACTCCTACATCAGCAGCCTATAACAGGCTCACATGACACACTCCTACATCTGCAGCCTATAACAGGCTCACATCATACACTCCTACATCTGCAGCCTATAACAGGCTCATATGTTACACTCCTACATCAGCAGCCTATAACAGGCTCACATCATACACTCCTACATCTGTAGCCTATAACAGGCTCATATGTTACACTCCTACATCAGCAGCCTATAACAGGCTCACATGACACACTCCTACATCAGCAGCCTATAACAGGCTCACATCATACACTCCTACATCAGCAGCCTATAACAGGCTCACATGACACACTCCTACATCAGCAGCCTATAACAGGCTCACATGGTACACTCGTACATCAGCAGCCTATAACAGGCTCACATGGTACACTCCTACATCAGCAGCCTATAACAGGCTCACATGGTACACTCCTAAATCAGCAGCCTATAACAGGCTCACATGACACACTCCTACATCAGCAGCCTATAACAGGCTCACATGATGCACTCCTACATCTGCAGCCTATAACAGGCTCACATGGTACACTCCTACATCAGCAGCCTATAACAGGCTCACATGGTACACTCCTACATCAGCAGCCTATAACAGGCTCACATGGTACACTCCTAAATCAGCAGCCTATAACAGGCTCACATGACACACTCCTACATCAGCAGCGTATAACAGGCTCACATGATGCACTCCTACATCTGCAGCCTATAACAGGCTCACATGGTACACTCCTACATCAGCAGCCTATAACAGGCTCACATCATACACTCCTACATCTGTAGCCTATAACAGGCTCATATGTTACACTCCTACATCAGCAGCCTATAACAGGCTCACATGACACACTCCTACATCAGCAGCCTATAACAGGCTCACATCATACACTCCTACATCAGCAGCCTATAACAGGCTCACATGGCACACTCCTACATCAGCAGCCTATAACAGGCTCACATGGTACACTCGTACATCAGCAGCCTATAACAGGCTCACATGGTACACTCCTACATCAGCAGCCTATAACAGGCTCACATGGTACACTCCTAAATCAGCAGCCTATAACAGGCTCACATGACACACTCCTACATCAGCAGCCTATAACAGGCTCACATGATGCACTCCTACATCTGCAGCCTATAACAGGCTCACATGGTACACTCCTACATCAGCAGCCTATAACAGGCTCACATCATACACTCCTACATCAGCAGCCTATAACAGGCTCACATGACACACTCCTACATCAGCAGCCTATAACAGGCTCACATCATAGACTCCTGCATCAGCAGCCTATAACAGGCTCACATGACACACTCCTACATCAGCAGCCTATAACAGGCTCACATGGTACACTCGTACATCAGCAGCCTATAACATGCTCACATGGTACACTCCTACATCAGCAGCCTATAACAGGCTCACATCATACACTCCTACATCAGCAGCCTATAACAGGCTCACATGACACACTCCTACATCAGCAGCCTATAACAGGCTCACATGACACACTCCTACATCAGCAGCCTATAACAGGCTCACATGGTACACTCCTACATCAGCTGCCTATAACAGGCTCACATGGTACACTCCTACATCAGCAGCCTATAACAGGCTCACATGACACACTCCTACATCAGCAGCCTATAACAGGCTCACATGATGCACTCCTACATCTGCAGCCTATAACAGGCTCACATGACACACTCCTACATCAGCAGCCTATAACAGGCTCACATTATGTACACCTACATCTGCAGCCTATAACAGGCTCATATGTTACACTCCTACATCAGCAGCCTATAACAGGCTCACATGACACACTCCTACATCAGCAGCCTATAACTTGCTCACATTATGTACGCCTATATCTGCAGCCTATAACAGGCTCATATGTTACACTCCTACATCAGCAGCCTATAACAGGCTCACATGACACACTCCTACATCTGCAGCCTATAACAGGCTCACATCATACACTCCTACATCTGCAGCCTATAACAGGCTCATATGTTACACTCCTACATCAGCAGCCTATAACAGGCTCACATCATACACTCCTACATCTGTAGCCTATAACAGGCTCATATGTTACACTCCTACATCAGCAGCCTATAACAGGCTCACATGACACACTCCTACATCAGCAGCCTATAACAGGCTCACATCATACACTCCTACATCAGCGGCCTATAACAGGCTCACATGACACACTCCTACATCAGCAGCCTATAACAGGCTCACATGGTACACTCGTACATCAGCAGCCTATAACAGGCTCACATGGTACACTCCTACATCAGCAGCCTATAACAGGCTCACATGGTACACTCCTAAATCAGCAGCCTATAACAGGCTCACATGACACACTCCTACATCAGCAGCCTATAACAGGCTCACATGATGCACTCCTACATCTGCAGCCTATAACAGGCTCACATGGTACACTCCTACATCAGCAGCCTATAACAGGCTCACATCATACACTCCTACATCAGCAGCCTATAACAGGCTCACATGACACACTCCTACATCAGCAGCCTATAACAGGCTCACATGACACACTCCTACATCAGCAGCCTATAACAGGCTCACATGGTACACTCCTACATCAGCTGCCTATAACAGGCTCACATGGTACACTCCTACATCAGCAGCCTATAACAGGCTCACATGACACACTCCTACATCAGCAGCCTATAACAGGCTCACATGATGCACTCCTACATCAGCAGCCTATGACAGGCTCACATGACACACTCCTACATCAGCAGCCTATAACAGGCTCACATGATGCACTCCTACATCAGCAGCCTATAACAGGCTCACATGACACACTCCTACATCAGCAGCCTATAACAGGCTCACATGGTACACACCTTCATCAGCAGCCTATAACAGGCTCACATTATGTAGGCCTACATCAGCAGCCTATAACAGGCTCACATTATGTAGGCCTACATCAGCAGCCTATAACAGGCTCACATGACACACTCTTAGATCAGCAGCCTATAACAGGCTCACATGGTACACTCCTTCATCAGCAGCCTATAATAGGCTCACATGATGCACTCCTACATCAGCAGCCTATAACAGGCTCACATCATACACTCCTACATCTGCAGCCTATAACAGGCTCATATGTTACACTCCTACATCAGCAGCCTATAACAGGCTCACATGACACACTCCTACATCTGTAGCCTATAACAGGCTCATATGTTACACTCCTACATCAGCAGCCTATAACAGGCTCACATGACACACTCCTACATCAGCAGCCTATAACAGGCTCATATGTTACACTCCTACATCAGCAGCCTATAACAGGCTCACATCATACACTCCTACATCTGTAGCCTATAACAGGCTCATATGTTACACTCCTACATCAGCAGCCTATAACAGGCTCACATGACACACTCCTACATCAGCAGCCTATAACAGGCTCACATCATACACTCCTACATCAGCAGCCTATAACAGGCTCACATGACACACTCCTACATCAGCAGCCTATAACAGGCTCACATGGTACACTCGTACATCAGCAGCCTATAACAGGCTCACATGGTACACTCCTACATCAGCAGCCTATAACAGGCTCACATGGTACACTCCTACATCAGCAGCCTATAACAGGCTCACATGACACACTCCTACATCAGCAGCCTATAACAGGCTCACATGATGCACTCCTACATCTGCAGCCTATAACAGGCTCACATGGTACACTCCTACATCAGCAGCCTATAACAGGCTCACATCATACACTCCTACATCAGCAGCCTATAACAGGCTCACATGACACACTCCTACATCAGCAGCCTATAACAGGCTCACATGACACACTCCTACATCAGCAGCCTATAACAGGCTCACATGGTACACTCCTACATCAGCTGCCTATAACAGGCTCACATGGTACACTCCTACATCAGCAGCCTATAACAGGCTCACATGACACACTCCTACATCAGCAGCCTATAACAGGCTCACATGATGCACTCCTACATCAGCAGCCTATGACAGGCTCACATGACACACTCCTACATCAGCAGCCTATAACAGGCTCACATGATGCACTCCTACATCAGCAGCCTATAACAGGCTCACATGGTACACTCCTACATCAGCAGCCTATAACAGGCTCACATGATGCACTCCTACATCAGCAGCCTATGACAGGCTCACATGACACACTCCTACATCAGCAGCCTATAACAGGCTCACATCATACTCTCCTACATCAGCAGCCTATAACAGGCTCACATCGTACACTCCTACATCAGCAGCCTATAACAGGCTCAGATGGTACACCCCTACATCAGCAGCCTATAACAGGCTCACATGATACACTCCTACATCAGCAGCCTATAACAGACTCACATGATACACTCCTACATCAGCAGCCTATAACAGACTCACATGGTACACTCCTACATCAGCAGCCTATAAGAGGCTCACATGATACACTCCTACATCAGAAGCCTATAACAAACTCACATGATGTACGCCTACATCAGCAGCCTATAACAGGCTCACATGATACACTCCTACATCAGCAGCCTATAACAGTTTCACATGATGTACGCCTACATCAGCAGCCTATAACAAACTCACATGATGTACGCCTACATCAGCAGCCTATAACAGGCTCACATTATACACTCCTACATCAGCAGTCTATTACAGGCTCACATGGTACACTCCTACATCAGCAGCCTATAAAGGGCTCACATGGTACACTCCTACATCAGCAGCCTATAACAGGCTCACATCATACACTCCTACATCAGCAGCCTATAACAGGCTCACATCATACACTCCTACATCAGCAGCCTATAACAGGCTCACATGACACACTCCTACATCAGCAGCCTATAACAGGCTCACATGATACACTCCTACATCAGCAGCCTATAACAGGCTCACATGACACACTCCTACATCAGCAGCCTATAACAGGCTCACATGGTACACACCTTCATCAGCAGCCTATAACAGGCTCACATTATGTAGGCCTACATCAGCAGCCTATAACAGGCTCACATTATGTAGGCCTACATCAGCAGCCTATAACAGGCTCACATGACACACTCTTAGATCAGCAGCCTATAACAGGCTCACATGGTACACTCCTTCATCAGCAGCCTATAATAGGCTCACATGATGCACTCCTACACCAGCAGCCTATAACAGGCTCACATCATACACTCCTACATCTGCAGCCTATAACAGGCTCATATGTTACACTCCTACATCAGCAGCCTATAACAGGCTCACATGACACACTCCTACATCAGCAGCCTATAACAGGCTCACATCATACACTCCTACATCAGCAGCCTATAACAGGCTCACATGACACACTCCTACATCAGAAGCCTATAACAGGCTCACATGGTACACTCGTACATCAGCAGCCTATAACAGGCTCACATGGTACACTCCTACATCAGCAGCCTATAATAGGCTCACATGGTACACTCCTACATCAGCAGCCTATAACAGGCTCACATGACACACTCCTACATCAGCAGCCTATAACAGGCTCACATGATGCACTCCTACATCTGCAGCCTATAACAGGCTCACATGACACACTCCTACATTAGCAGCCTATTACAGGCTCACATGATACACTCCTACATCAGCAGCCTATAACAGGCTCACATGGTACACTCCTACATCAGCAGCCTATTACAGGCTCACATGATGCACTCCTACATCAGCAGCCTATAACAGGCTCACATGATGCACTCCTACATAAGCAGCCTATAACAGGCTCACATGACACACTCCTACATTAGCAGCCTATAACAGGCTCACATGACACACTCCTACATCAGCAGCCTATAACAGGCTCACATCATACACTCCTACATCAGCAGCCTATAACAGGCTCACATGACACACTCCTGCATCAGAAGCCAATAACAGGCTCACATGGTACACTCGTACATCAGCAGCCTATAACAGGCTCACATGGTACACTCCTACATCAGCAGCCTATAACAGGCTCACATGGTACACTCCTACATCAGCAGCCTATAACAGGCTCACATGACACACTCCTACATCAGCAGCCTATAACAGGCTCACATGATGCACTCCTACATCTGCAGCCTATAACAGGCTCACATGGTACACTCCTACATCAGCAGCCTATAACAGGCTCACATCATACACTCCTACATCAGCAGCCTATAACAGGCTCACATGACACACTCCTACATCAGCAGCCTATAACAGGCTCACATGACACACTCCTACATCAGCAGCCTATAACAGGCTCACATGGTACACTCCTACATCAGCTGCCTATAACAGGCTCACAAGGTACACTCCTACATCAGCAGCCTATAACAGGCTCACATGACACACTCCTACATCAGCAGCCTATAACAGGCTCACATGATGCACTCCTACATCAGCAGCCTATGACAGGCTCACATGACACACTCCTACATCAGCAGCCTATAACAGGCTCACATGATGCACTCCTACATCAGCAGCCTATAACAGGCTCACATGGTACACTCCTACATCAGCAGCCTATAACAGGCTCACATGATGCACTCCTACATCAGCAGCCTATGACAGGCTCACATGACACACTCCTACATCAGCAGCCTATAACAGGCTCACATCATACTCTCCTACATCAGCAGCCTATAACAGGCTCACATCGTACACTCCTACATCAGCAGCCTATAACAGGCTCAGATGGTACACCCCTACATCAGCAGCCTATAACAGGCTCACATGATACACTCCTACATCAGCAGCCTATAACAGACTCACATGATACACTCCTACATCAGCAGCCTATAACAGACTCACATGGTACACTCCTACATCAGCAGCCTATAAGAGGCTCACATGATACACTCCTACATTAGAAGCCTATAACAAACTCACATGATGTACGCCTACATCAGCAGCCTATAACAGGCTCACATGATACACTCCTACATCAGCAGCCTATAACAGGCTCACATGATGTACGCCTACATCAGCAGCCTATAACAAACTCACATGATGTACGCCTACATCAGCAGCCTATAACAGGCTCACATTATACACTCCTACATCAGCAGTCTATTACAGGCTCACATGGTACACTCCTACATCAGCAGCCTATAAAGGGCTCACATGGTACACTCCTACATCAGCAGCCTATAACAGGCTCACATCATACACTCCTACATCAGCAGCCTATAACAGGCTCACATCATACACTCCTACATCAGCAGCCTATAACAGGCTCACATGACACACTCCTACATCAGCAGCCTATAACAGGCTCACATGATACACTCCTACCTCAGCAGCCTATAACAGGCTCACATGACACACTCCTACATCAGCAGCCTATAACAGGCTCACATGGTACACACCTTCATCAGCAGCCTAAAACAGGCTCACATTATGTAGGCCTACATCAGCAGCCTATAACAGGCTCACATTATGTAGGCCTACATCAGCAGCCTATAACAGGCTCACATGACACACTCCTAGATCAGCAGCCTATAACAGGCTCACATGGTACACTCCTTCATCAGCAGCCTATAATAGGCTCACATGATGCACTCCTACACCAGCAGCCTATAACAGGCTCACATCATACACTCCTACATCTGCAGCCTATAACAGGCTCATATGTTACACTCCTACATCAGCAGCCTATAACAGGCTCACATGACACACTCCTACATCAGCAGCCTATAACAGGCTCACATCATACACTCCTACATCAGCAGCCTATAACAGGCTCACATGACACACTCGTACATCAGCAGCCTATAACAGGCTCACATGGTACACTCGTACATCAGCAGCCTATAACAGGCTCACATGGTACACTCCTACATCAGCAGCCTATAATAGGCTCACATGGTACACTCCTACATCAGCAGCCTATAACAGGCTCACATGACACACTCCTACATCAGCAGCCTATAACAGGCTCACATGATGCACTCCTACATCTGCAGCCTATAACAGGCTCACATGACACACTCCTACATCAGCAGCCTATTACAGGCTCACATGATACACTCCTACATCAGCAGCCTATAACAGGCTCACATGGTACACTCCTACATCAGCAGCCTATTACAGGCTCACATGATGCACTCCTACATCAGCAGCCTATAACAGGCTCACATGATGCACTCCTACATCAGCAGCCTATAACAGGCTCACATGACACACTCCTACATTAGCAGCCTATAACAGGCTCACATGACACACTCCTACATCAGCAGCCTATAACAGGATCACATGACACACTCCTACATTAGCAGCCTATAACAGGCACACATGGTACACTCCTACATCAGCAGCCTATGACAGGCTCCGATCATACACTCCTACATCAGCAGCCTATAACAGGCTCACATGACACACTCCTACATCAGCAGCCTATAACAGGCTCACATCATACACTCCTACATCTGCCGCCTATAACAGGCTCATATGTTACACTCCTACATCAGCAGCCTATAACAGGCTCACATGACACACTCCTACATCTGCAGCCTATAACAGGCTCACATCATACACTCCTACATCTGCAGCTTATAACAGGCTCATATGTTACACTCCTACATCAGCAGCCTATAACAGGCTCACATCATACACTCCTACATCTGCAGCCTATAACAGGCTCATATGTTACACTCCTACATCAGCAGCCTATAACAGGCTCACATGACACACTCCTACACCAGCAGCCTATAACAGGCTCACATCATAGACTCCTACATCAGCAGCCTATAACAGGCTCACATGACACACTCCTACATCAGCAGCCTATAACAGGCTCACATGGTACACTCGTACATCAGCAGCCTATAACAGGCTCACATGGTACACTCCTACATCAGCAGCCTATAACAGGCTCACATCATACACTCCTACATCAGCAGCCTATAACAGGTTCACATGACACACTCCTACATCAGCAGCCTATAACAGGCTCACATGACACACTCCTACATCAGCAGCCTATAACAGGCTCACATGGTACACTCCTACATCAGCTGCCTATAACAGGCTCACATGGTACACTCCTACATCAGCAGCCTATAACAGGCTCACATGACACACTCCTACATCAGCAGCCTATAACAGGCTCACATGATGCACTCCTACATCAGCAGCCTATGACAGGCTCACATGACACACTCCTACATCAGCAGCCTATAACAGGCTCACATGATGCACTCCTTCATCAGCAGCCTATAACAGGCTCACATGGTACACTCCTACATCAGCAGCCTATAACAGGCTCACATAATGCACTCCTACATCAGCAGCCTATGACAGGCTCACATGACACACTCCTACATCAGTAGCCTATAACAGGCTCACATCATACTCTCCTACATCAGCAGCCTATAACAGGCTCACATCGTACACTCCTACATCAGCAGCCTATAACAGGCTCAGATGGTACACCCCTACATCAGCAGCCTATAACAGGCTCACATGATACACTCCTACATCAGCAGCCTATAACAGACTCACATGATACACTCCTACATCAGCAGCCTATAACAGACTCACATGGTACACTCCTACATCAGCAGCTTATAAGAGGCTCACATGATACACTCCTACATCAGCAGCCTATAACAAACTCACATGATGTACGCCTACATCAGCAGCCTATAACAGGCTCACATGATACACGCCTACATCAGCAGCCTATAACAGGCTCACATGATGTACGCCTACATCAGCAGCCTATAACAAACTCACATGATGTACACCTACATCAGCAGCCTATAACAGGCTCACATTATAGACTCCTACATCAGCAGTCTATTACAGGCTCACATGACACACTCCTACATCAGCAGCCTATAACAGGCTCACATCATACACTCCTACATCTGCCGCCTATAACAGGCTCATATGTTACACTCCTACATCAGCAGCCTATAACAGGCTCACATGACACACTCCTACATCTGCAGCCTATAACAGGCTCACATCATACACTCCTACATCTGCAGCCTATAACAGGCTCACATGACACACTCCTACATCAGCAGCCTATTACAGGCTCACATGATACACTCCTACATCAGCAGCCTATAACAGGCTCACATGGTACACTCCTACATCAGCAGCCTATTACAGGCTCACATGATGCACTCCTACATCAGCAGCCTATAACAGGCTCACATGATGCACTCCTACATCAGCAGCCTATAACAGGCTCACATGACACACTCCTACATTAGCAGCCTATAACAGGCTCACATGACACACTCCTACATCAGCAGCCTATAACAGGATCACATGACACACTCCTACATTAGCAGCCTATAACAGGCTCACATGGTACACTCCTACATCAGCTGCCTATAACAGGCTCACAAGGTACACTCCTACATCAGCAGCCTATAACAGGCTCACATGACACACTCCTACATCAGCAGCCTATAACAGGCTCACATGATGCACTCCTACATCAGCAGCCTATGACAGGCTCACATGACACACTCCTACATCAGCAGCCTATAACAGGCTCACATGATGCACTCCTACATCAGCAGCCTATAACAGGCTCACATGGTACACTCCTACATCAGCAGCCTATAACAGGCTCACATGATGCACTCCTACATCAGCAGCCTATGACAGGCTCACATGACACACTCCTACATCAGCAGCCTATAACAGGCTCACATCATACTCTCCTACATCAGCAGCCTATAACAGGCTCACATCGTACACTCCTACATCAGCAGCCTATAACAGGCTCAGATGGTACACCCCTACATCAGCAGCCTATAACAGGCTCACATGATACACTCCTACATCAGCAGCCTATAACAGACTCTCATGATACACTCCTACATCAGCAGCCTATAACAGACTCACATGGTACACTCCTACATCAGCAGCCTATAAGAGGCTCACATGATACACTCCTACATCAGAAGCCTATAACAAACTCACATGATGTACGCCTACATCAGCAGCCTATAACAGGCTCACATGATACACTCCTACATCAGCAGCCTATAACAGGCTCACATGATGTACGCCTACATCAGCAGCCTATAACAAACTCACATGATGTACGCCTACATCAGCAGCCTATAACAGGCTCACATTATACACTCCTACATCAGCAGTCTATTACAGGCTCACATGGTACACTCCTACATCAGCAGCCTATAAAGGGCTCACATGGTACACTCCTACATCAGCAGCCTATAACAGGCTCACATCATACACTCCTACATCAGCAGCCTATAACAGGCTCACATCATACACTCCTACATCAGCAGCCTATAACAGGCTCACATGACACACTCCTACATCAGCAGCCTATAACAGGCTCACATGATACACTCCTACATCAGCAGCCTATAACAGGCTCACATGACACACTCCTACATCAGCAGCCTATAACAGGCTCACATGGTACACACCTTCATCAGCAGCCTATAACAGGCTCACATTATGTAGGCCTACATCAGCAGCCTATAACAGGCTCACATTATGTAGGCCTACATCAGCAGCCTATAACAGGCTCACATGACACACTCTTAGATCAGCAGCCTATAACAGGCTCACATGGTACACTCCTTCATCAGCAGCCTATAATAGGCTCACATGATGCACTCCTACACCAGCAGCCTATAACAGGCTCACATCATACACTCCTACATCTGCAGCCTATAACAGGCTCATATGTTACACTCCTACATCAGCAGCCTATAACAGGCTCACATGACACACTCCTACATCAGCAGCCTATAACAGGCTCACATCATACACTCCTACATCAGCAGCCTATAACAGGCTCACATGACACACTCCTACATCAGCAGCCTATAACAGGCTCACATGGTACACTCGTACATCAGCAGCCTATAACAGGCTCACATGGTACACTCCTACATCAGCAGCCTATAATAGGCTCACATGGTACACTCCTACATCAGCAGCCTATAACAGGCTCACATGACACACTCCTACATTAGCAGCCTATAACAGGCTCACATGACACACTCCTACATCAGCAGCCTATAACAGGATCACATGACACACTCCTACATTAGCAGCCTATAACAGGCACACATGGTACACTCCTACATCAGCAGCCTATGACAGGCTCACATCATACACTCCTACATCAGCAGCCTATAACAGGCTCACATGACACACTCCTACATCAGCAGCCTATAACAGGCTCACATCATACACTCCTACATCTGCCGCCTATAACAGGCTCATATGTTACACTCCTACATCTGCAGCCTATAACAGGCTCACATCATACACTCCTACATCTGCAGCCTATAACAGGCTCATATGTTACACTCCTACATCAGCAGCCTATAACAGGCTCACATGACACACTCCTACACCAGCAGCCTATAACAGGCTCACATCATAGACTCCTACATCAGCAGCCTATAACAGGCTCACATGACACACTCCTACATCAGCAGCCTATAACAGGCTCACATGGTACACTCGTACATCAGCAGCCTATAACAGGCTCACATGGTACACTCCTACATCAGCAGCCTATAACAGGCTCACATCATACACTCCTACATCAGCAGCCTATAACAGGCTCACATGACACACTCCTACATCAGCAGCCTATAACAGGCTCACATGACACACTCCTACATCAGCAGCCTATAACAGGCTCACATGGTACACTCCTACATCAGCTGCCTATAACAGGCTCACATGGTACACTCCTACATCAGCAGCCTATAACAGGCTCACATGACACACTCCTACATCAGCAGCCTATAACAGGCTCACATGATGCACTCCTACATCAGCAGCCTATGACAGGCTCACATGACACACTCCTACATCAGCAGCCTATAACAGGCTCACATGATGCACTCCTTCATCAGCAGCCTATAACAGGCTCACATGGTACACTCCTACATCAGCAGCCTATAACAGGCTCACATAATGCACTCCTACATCAGCAGCCTATGACAGGCTCACATGACACACTCCTACATCAGTAGCCTATAACAGGCTCACATCATACTCTCCTACATCAGCAGCCTATAACAGGCTCACATCGTACACTCCTACATCAGCAGCCTATAACAGGCTCAGATGGTACACCCCTACATCAGCAGCCTATAACAGGCTCACATGATACACTCCTACATCAGCAGCCTATAACAGACTCACATGATACACTCCTACATCAGCAGCCTATAACAGACTCACATGGTACACTCCTACATCAGCAGCTTATAAGAGGCTCACATGATACACTCCTACATCAGCAGCCTATAACAAACTCACATGATGTACGCCTACATCAGCAGCCTATAACAGGCTCACATGATACACGCCTACATCAGCAGCCTATAACAGGCTCACATGATGTACGCCTACATCAGCAGCCTATAACAAACTCACATGATGTACGCCTACATCAGCAGCCTATAACAGGCTCACATTATACACTCCTACATCAGCAGTCTATTACAGGCTCACATGACACACTCCTACATCAGCAGCCTATAACAGGCTCACATCATACACTCCTACATCTGCCGCCTATAACAGGCTCATATGTTACACTCCTACATCAGCAGCCTATAACAGGCTCACATGACACACTCCTACATCTGCAGCCTATAACAGGCTCACATCATACACTCCTACATCTGCAGCCTATAACAGGCTCACATGACACACTCCTACATCAGCAGCCTATTACAGGCTCACATGATACACTCCTACATCAGCAGCCTATAACAGGCTCACATGGTACACTCCTACATCAGCAGCCTATTACAGGCTCACATGATGCACTCCTACATCAGCAGCCTATAACAGGCTCACATGATGCACTCCTACATCAGCAGCCTATAACAGGCTCACATGACACACTCCTACATTAGCAGCCTATAACAGGCTCACATGACACACTCCTACATCAGCAGCCTATAACAGGATCACATGACACACTCCTACATTAGCAGCCTATAACAGGCACACATGGTACACTCCTACATCAGCAGCCTATGACAGGCTCACATCATACACTCCTACATCAGCAGCCTATAACAGGCTCACATGACACACTCCTACATCAGCAGCCTATAACAGGCTCACATCATACACTCCTACATCTGCCGCCTATAACAGGCTCATATGTTACACTCCTACATCAGCAGCCTATAACAGGCTCACATGACACACTCCTACATCTGCAGCCTATAACAGGCTCACATCATACACTCCTACATCTGCAGCCTATAACAGGCTCATATGTTACACTCCTACATCAGCAGCCTATAACAGGCTCACATCATACACTCCTACATCAGCAGCCTATAACAGGCTCACATCGTACACTCCTACATCAGCAGCCTATAACAGGCTCACATGACACACTCCTACACCAGCAGCCTATAACAGGCTCACATCATAGACTCCTACATCAGCAGCCTATAACAGGCTCACATGACACACTCCTACATCAGCAGCCTATAACAGGCTCACATGGTACACTCGTACATCAGCAGCCTATAACAGGCTCACATGGTACACTCCTACATCAGCAGCCTATAACAGGCTCACATCATACACTCCTACATCAGCAGCCTATAACAGGCTCACATGACACACTCCTACATCAGCAGCCTATAACAGGCTCACATGACACACTCCTACATCAGCAGCCTATAACAGGCTCACATGGTACACTCCTACATCAGCTGCCTATAACAGGCTCACATGGTACACTCCTACATCAGCAGCCTATAACAGGCTCACATGACACACTCCTACATCAGCAGCCTATAACAGGCTCACATGATGCACTCCTACATCAGCAGCCTATGACAGGCTCACATGACACACTCCTACATCAGCAGCCTATAACAGGCTCACATGATGCACTCCTTCATCAGCAGCCTATAACAGGCTCACATGGTACAC
Organism: Acholoe squamosa; assembly: GCA_949317995.1. NCBI lineage: Eukaryota > Metazoa > Annelida > Polychaeta > Phyllodocida > Polynoidae > Acholoe > Acholoe squamosa. Next base: position 114,681,946 of record OX439036.1, read on the forward strand.
TCCTACATCAGCAGCCTATAACAGGCTCACATGATGCACTCCTACATCAGCAGCCTATGACAGGCTCACATGACACACTCCTACATCAGTAGCCTATAACAGGCTCACATCATACTCTCCTACATCAGCAGCCTATAACAGGCTCACATCGTACACTCCTACATCAGCAGCCTATAACAGGCTCAGATGGTACACCCCTACATCAGCAGCCTATAACAGACTCACATGGTACACTCCTACATCAGCAGCCTATAAGAGGCTCACATGATACACTCCTACATCAGCAGCCTATAACAAACTCACATGATGTACGCCTACATCAGCAGCCTATAACAGGCTCACATGATACACGCCTACATCAGCAGCCTATAACAGGCTCACATGATGTACGCCTACATCAGCAGCCTATAACAAACTCACATGATGTACGCCTACATCAGCAGCCTATAACAGGCTCACATTATACACTCCTACATCAGCAGTCTATTACAGGCTCACATGACACACTCCTACATCAGCAGCCTATAACAGGCTCACATCATACATTCCTACATCTGCCGCCTATAACAGGCTCATATGTTACACTCCTACATCAGCAGCCTATAACAGGCTCACATCATACACTCCTACATCTGCAGCCTATAACAGGCTCATATGTTACACTCCTACATCAGCAGCCTATAACAGGCTCACATCATACACTCCTACATCTGCAGCCTATAACAGGCTCATATGTTACACTCCTACATCAGCAGCCTATAACAGGCTCACATCATACACTCCTACATCTGCAGCCTATAACAGGCTCATATGTTACACTCCTACATCAGCAGCCTATAACAGGCTCACATCATACACTCCTACATCTGCAGCCTATAACAGGCTCATATGTTACACTCCTACATCAGCAGCCTATAACAGGCTCACATGACACACTCCTACATCTGTAGCCTATAACAGGCTCATATGTTACACTCCTACATCACCAGCCTATAACAGGCTCACATGACACACTCCTACATCAGCAGCCTATAACAGGCTCATATGTTACACTCCTACATCAGCAGCCTATAACAGGCTCACATCATACACTCCTACATCTGTAGCCTATAACAGGCTCATATGTTACACTCCTACATCAGCAGCCTATAACAGGCTCACATGACACACTCCTACATCAGCAGCCTATAACAGGCTCACATCATACACTCCTACATCAGCAGCCTATAACAGGCTCACATGACACACTCCTACATCAGCAGCCTATAACAGGCTCACATGGTACACTCCTACATCAGCAGCCTATAAGAGGCTCACATGATACACTCCTACATCAGCAGCCTATAACAAACTCACATGATGTACGCCTACATCAGCAGCCTATAACAGGCTCACATGATACACGCCTACATCAGCAGCCTATAACAGGCTCACATGATGTACGCCTACATCAGCAGCCTATAACAAACTCACATGATGTACGCCTACATCAGCAGCCTATAACAGGCTCACATTATACACTCCTACATCAGCAGTCTATTACAGGCTCACATGACACACTCCTACATCAGCAGCCTATAACAGGCTCACATCATACACTCCTACATCTGCCGCCTATAACAGGCTCATATGTTACACTCCTACATCAGCAGCCTATAACAGGCTCACATGACACACTCCTACATCTGCAGCCTATAACAGGCTCACATCATACACTCCTACATCAGCAGCCTATAACAGGCTCACATGACACACTCCTACATCAGCAGCCTATTACAGGCTCACATGATACACTCCTACATCAGCAGCCTATAACAGGCTCACATGGTACACTCCTACATCAGCAGCCTATTACAGGCTCACATGATGCACTCCTACATCAGCAGCCTATAACAGGCTCACATGATGCACTCCTACATCAGCAGCCTATAACAGGCTCACATGACACACTCCTACATTAGCAGCCTATAACAGGCTCACATGACACACTCCTACATCAGCAGCCTATAACAGGATCACATGACACACTCCTACATTAGCAGCCTATAACAGGCACACATGGTACACTCCTACATCAGCAGCCTATGACAGGCTCACATCATACACTCCTACATCAGCAGCCTATAACAGGCTCACATGACACACTCCTACATCAGCAGCCTATAACAGGCTCACATCATACACTCCTACATCTGCCGCCTATAACAGGCTCATATGTTACACTCCTACATCAGCAGCCTATAACAGGCTCACATGACACACTCCTACATCTGCAGCCTATAACAGGCTCACATCATACACTCCTACATCTGCAGCCTATAACAGGCTCATATGTTACACTCCTACATCAGCAGCCTATAACAGGCTCACATCACACACTCCTACATCTGCAGCCTATAACAGGCTCATATGTTACACTCCTACATCAGCAGCCTATAACAGGCTCACATGACACACTCCTACACCAGCAGCCTATAACAGGCTCACATCATAGACTCCTACATCAGCAGCCTATAACAGGCTCACATGACACACTCCTACATCAGCAGCCTATAACAGGCTCACATGGTACACTCGTACATCAGCAGCCTATAACAGGCTCACATGGTACACTCCTACATCAGCAGCCTATAACAGGCTCACATCATACACTCCTACATCAGCAGCCTATAACAGGCTCACATGACACACTCCTACATCAGCAGCCTATAACAGGCTCACATGACACACTCCTACATCAGCAGCCTATAACAGGCTCACATGGTACACTCCTACATCAGCTGCCTATAACAGGCTCACATGGTACACTCCTACATCAGCAGCCTATAACAGGCTCACATGACACACTCCTACATCAGCAGCCTATAACAGGCTCACATGATGCACTCCTACATCAGCAGCCTATAACAGGCTCACATGATGCACTCCTACATCAGCAGCCTATAACAGGCTCACATGACACACTCCTACATTAGCAGCCTATAACAGGCTCACATGACACACTCCTACATCAGCAGCCTATAACAGGATCACATGACACACTCCTACATTAGCAGCCTATAACAGGCACACATGGTACACTCCTACATCAGCAGCCCATGACAGGCTCACATCATACACTCCTACATCAGCAGCCTATAACAGGCTCACATGACACACTCCTACATCAGCAGCCTATAACAGGCTCACATCATACACTCCTACATCTGCCGCCTATAACAGGCTCATATGTTACACTCCTACATCAGCAGCCTATAACAGGCTCACATGACACACTCCTACATCTGCAGCCTATAACAGGCTCACATCATACACTCCTACATCTGCAGCCTATAACAGGCTCATATGTTACACTCCTACATCAGCAGCCTATAACAGGCTCACATCATACACTCCTACATCTGCAGCCTATAACAGGCTCATATGTTACACTCCTACATCAGCAGCCTATAACAGGCTCACATGACACACTCCTACACCAGCAGCCTATAACAGGCTCACATCATAGACTCCTACATCAGCAGCCTATAACAGGCTCACATGACACACTCCTACATCAGCAGCCTATAACAGGCTCACATGGTACACTCGTACATCAGCAGCCTATAACAGGCTCACATGGTACACTCCTACATCAGCAGCCTATAACAGGCTCACATCATACACTCCTACATCAGCAGCCTATAACAGGCTCACATGACACACTCCTACATCAGCAGCCTATAACAGGCTCACATGACACACTCCTACATCAGCAGCCTATAACAGGCTCACATGGTACACTCCTACATCAGCTGCCTATAACAGGCTCACATGGTACACTCCTACATCAGCAGCCTATAACAGGCTCACATGGTACACTCCTACATCAGCAGCCTATAACAGGCTCACATCATACACTCCTACATCAGCAGCCTATAACAGGCTCACATGACACACTCCTACATCAGCAGCCTATAACAGGCTCACATGACACACTCCTACATCAGCAGCCTATAACAGGCTCACATGGTACACTCCTACATCAGCTGCCTATAACAGGCTCACATGGTACACTCCTACATCAGCAGCCTATAACAGGCTCACATGACACACTCCTACATCAGCAGCCTATAACAGGCTCACATGATGCACTCCTACATCAGCAGCCTATGACAGGCTCACATGACACACTCCTACATCAGCAGCCTATAACAGGCTCACATGATGCACTCCTTCATCAGCAGCCTATAACAGGCTCACATGGTACACTCCTACATCAGCAGCCTATAACAGGCTCACATGATGCACTCCTACATCAGCAGCCTATGACAGGCTCACATGACACACTCCTACATCAGTAGCCTATAACAGGCTCACATCATACTCTCCTTCATCAGCAGCCTATAACAGGCTCACATCGTACACTCCTACATCAGCAGCCTATAACAGACTCACATGATACACTCCTACATCAGCAGCCTATAACAGACTCACATGGTACACTCCTACATCAGCAGCCTATAAGAGGCTCACAGGATACACTCCTACATCAGCAGCCTATAACAAACTCACATGATGTACGCCTACATCAGCAGCCTATAACAGGCTCACATGATACACGCCTACATCAGCAGCCTATAACAGGCTCACATGATGTACGCCTACATCAGCAGCCTATAACAAACTCACATGATGTACGCCTACATCAGCAGCCTATAACAGGCTCACATTATACACTCCTACATCAGCAGTCTATTACAGGCTCACATGACACACTCCTACATCAGCAGCCTATAACAGGCTCACATCATACACTCCTACATCTGCCGCCTATAACAGGCTCATATGTTACACTCCTACATCAGCAGCCTATAACAGGCTCACATGACACACTCCTACATCTGCAGCCTATAACAGGCTCACATCATACACTCCTACATCTGCAGCCTATAACAGGCTCATATGTTACACTCCTACATCAGCAGCCTATAACAGGCTCACATCATACACTCCTACATCTGCAGCCTATAACAGGCTCATATGTTACACTCCTACATCAGCAGCCTATAACAGGCTCACATGACACACTCCTACACCAGCAGCCTATAACAGGCTCACATCATAGACTCCTACATCAGCAGCCTATAACAGGCTCACATGACACACTCCTACATCAGCAGCCTATAACAGGCTCACATGGTACACTCCTACATCAGCAGCCTATAACAGGCTCACATGGTACACTCCTACATCAGCAGCCTATAACAGGCTCACATCATACACTCCTACATCAGCAGCCTATAACAGGCTCACATGACACACTCCTACATCAGCAGCCTATAACAGGCTCACATGACACACTCCTACATCAGCAGCCTATAACAGGCTCACATGGTACACTCCTACATCAGCTGCCTATAACAGGCTCACATGGTACACTCCTACATCAGCAGCCTATAACAGGCTCACATGACACACTCCTACATCAGCAGCCTATAACAGGCTCACATGATGCACTCCTACATCAGCAGCCTATGACAGGCTCACATGACACACTCCTACATCAGCAGCCTATAACAGGCTCACATGATGCACTCCTTCATCAGCAGCCTATAACAGGCTCACATGGTACACTCCTACATCAGCAGCCTATAACAGGCTCACATGATGCACTCCTACATCAGCAGCCTATAACAGGCTCACATCGTACACTCCTACATCAGCAGCCTATAACAGACTCACATGATACACTCCTACATCAGCAGCCTATAACAGACTCACATGGTACACTCCTACATCAGCAGCCTATAAGAGGCTCACAGGATACACTCCTACATCAGCAGCCTATAACAAACTCACATGATGTACGCCTACATCAGCAGCCTATAACAGGCTCACATGATACACGCCTACATCAGCAGCCTATAACAGGCTCACATGATGTACGCCTACATCAGCAGCCTATAACAAACTCACATGATGTACGCCTACATCAGCAGCCTATAACAGGCTCACATTATACACTCCTACATCAGCAGTCTATTACAGGCTCACATGACACACTCCTACATCAGCAGCCTATAACAGGCTCACATCATACACTCCTACATCTGCCGCCTATAACAGGCTCATATGTTACACTCCTACATCAGCAGCCTATAACAGGCTCACATGACACACTCCTACATCTGCAGCCTATAACAGGCTCACATCATACACTCCTACATCTGCAGCCTATAACAGGCTCATATGTTACACTCCTACATCAGCAGCCTATAACAGGCTCACATCATACACTCCTACATCTGCAGCCTATAACAGGCTCATATGTTACACTCCTACATCAGCAGCCTATAACAGGCTCACATGACACACTCCTACACCAGCAGCCTATAACAGGCTCACATCATAGACTCCTACATCAGCAGCCTATAACAGGCTCACATGACACACTCCTACATCAGCAGCCTATAACAGGCTCACATGGTACACTCGTACATCAGCAGCCTATAACAGGCTCACATGGTACACTCCTACATCAGCAGCCTATAACAGGCTCACATCATACACTCCTACATCAGCAGCCTATAACAGGCTCACATGACACACTCCTACATCAGCAGCCTATAACAGGCTCACATGACACACTCCTACATCAGCAGCCTATAACAGGCTCACATGGTACACTCCTACATCAGCTGCCTATAACAGGCTCACATGGTACACTCCTACATCAGCAGCCTATAACAGGCTCACATGACACACTCCTACATCAGCAGCCTATAACAGGCTCACATGATGCACTCCTACATCAGCAGCCTATGACAGGCTCACATGACACACTCCTACATCAGCAGCCTATAACAGGCTCACATGATGCACTCCTTCATCAGCAGCCTATAACAGGCTCACATGGTACACTCCTACATCAGCAGCCTATAACAGGCTCACATGATGCACTCCTACATCAGCAGCCTATGACAGGCTCACATGACACACTCCTACATCAGTAGCCTATAACAGGCTCACATCATACTCTCCTTCATCAGCAGCCTATAACAGGCTCACATCGTACACTCCTACATCAGCAGCCTATAACAGACTCACATGATACACTCCTACATCAGCAGCCTATAACAGACTCACATGGTACACTCCTACATCAGCAGCCTATAAGAGGCTCACAGGATACACTCCTACATCAGCAGCCTATAACAAACTCACATGATGTACGCCTACATCAGCAGCCTATAACAGGCTCACATGATACACGCCTACATCAGCAGCCTATAACAGGCTCACATGATGTACGCCTACATCAGCAGCCTATAACAAACTCACATGATGTACGCCTACATCAGCAGCCTATAACAGGCTCACATTATACACTCCTACATCAGCAGTCTATTACAGGCTCACATGACACACTCCTACATCAGCAGCCTATAACAGGCTCACATCATACACTCCTACATCTGCCGCCTATAACAGGCTCATATGTTACACTCCTACATCAGCAGCCTATAACAGGCTCACATGACACACTCCTACATCTGCAGCCTATAACAGGCTCACATCATACACTCCTACATCTGCAGCCTATAACAGGCTCATATGTTACACTCCTACATCAGCAGCCTATAACAGGCTCACATCATACACTCCTACATCAGCAGCCTATAACAGGCTCACATGACACACTCCTACATCTGTAGCCTATAACAGGCTCATATGTTACACTCCTACATCACCAGCCTATAACAGGCTCACATGACACACTCCTACATCAGCAGCCTATAACAGGCTCATATGTTACACTCCTACATCAGCAGCCTATAACAGGCTCACATCATACACTCCTACATCTGTAGCCTATAACAGGCTCATATGTTACACTCCTACATCAGCAGCCTATAACAGGCTCACATGACACACTCCTACATCAGCAGCCTATAACAGGCTCACATCGTACACTCCTACATCAGCAGCCTATAACAGGCTCACATGACACACTCCTACATCAGCAGCCTATAACAGGCTCACATGGTACACTCGTACATCAGCAGCCTATAACAGGCTCACATGGTACACTCCTACATCAGCAGCCTATAACAGGCTCACATGGTACACTCCTACATCAGCAGCCTATAACAGGCTCACATGACACACTCCTACATCAGCAGCCTATATCAGGCTCACATGATGCACTCCTACATCTGCAGCCTATAACAGGCTCACATGGTACACTCCTACATCAGCAGCCTATGACAGGCTCACATCATACACTCCTACATCAGCAGCCTATAACAGGCTCACATGACACACTCCTACATCAGCAGCCTATAACAGGCTCACATGACACACTCCTACATCAGCAGCCTATAACAGGCTCACATGGTACACTCCTACATCAGCTGCCTATAACAGGCTCACATGGTACACTCCTACATCAGCAGCCTATATCAGGCTCACATGACACACTCCTACATCAGCAGCCTATAACAGGCTCACATGATGCACTCCTACATCAGCAGCCTATGACAGGCTCACATGACACACTCCTACATCAGCAGCCTATAACAGGCTCACATGATGCACTCCTACATCAGCAGCCTATAACAGGCTCACATCGTACACTCCTACATCAGTAGCCTATAACAGGCTCACATGATGCACTCCTACATCAGCAGCCTATGACAGGCTCACATGACACACTCCTACATCAGCAGCCTATAACAGGCTCACATCATACTCTCCTACATCAGCAGCCTATAACAGGCTCACATCGTACACTCCTACATCAGCAGCCTACAACAGGCTCAGATGGTACACCCCTACATCAGCAGCCTATAACAGGCTCACATGATACTCTCCTACATCAGCAGCCTATAACAGACTCACATGATACACTCCTACATCAGCAGCCTATAACAGACTCACATGGTACACTCCTACATTAGCAGCCTATAAGAGGCTCACATGATACACTCCTACATCAGCAGCCTATAACAAACTCACATGATGTACGCCTACATCAGCAGCCTATAACAGGCTCACATGATACACTCCTACATCAGCAGCCTTTAACAGGCTCACATGATGTACGCCTACATCAGCAGCCTATAACAAACTCACATGATGTACGCCTACATCAGCAGCCTATAACAGGCTCACATTATACACTCCTACATCAGCAGTCTATTACAGGCTCACATGGTACACTCCTACATCAGCAGCCTATAAAGGGCTCACATGGTACACTCCTACATCAGCAGCCTATAACAGGCTCACATCATACACTCCTACATCAGCAGCCTATAACAGGCTCACATCATACACTCCTACATCAGCAGCCTATAACAGGCTCACATGACACACTCCTACATCAGCAGCCTATAACAGGCTCACATCATACACTCCTACATCAGCAGCCTAAAACAGGCTCATATATTACACTCCTACATCAGCAGCCTATAACAGGCTCACATCATACACTCCTACATCAGCAGCCTATAACAGGCTCACATCATACACTCCTACATCAGCAGCCTATAACAGGCTCACATCATACACTCCTACATCAGCAGCCTATAACAGGCTCACATAATAGACTCTTACATCAGCAGCCTATAACAGGCTCACATCAAACACTCCTACATCAGCAGCCTATAACAGGCTCACATGACACACTCCTACATCAGCAGCCTATAACAGGCTCACATGATACACTCCTACATCAGCAGCCTATAACAGGCTCACATGACACACTCCTACATCAGCAGCCTATAACAGGCTCACATGGTACACACCTTCATCAGCAGCCTATAACAGGCTCACATTATGTAGGCCTACATCAGCAGCCTATAACAGGCTCACATTATGTAGGCCTACATCAGCAGCCTATAACAGGCTCACATGACACACTCTTAGATCAGCAGCCTATAACAGGCTCACATGGTACACTCCTTCATCAGCAGCCTATAATAGGCTCACATGATGCACTCCTACATCAGCAGCCTATAACAGGCTCACATCATACACTCCTACATCTGCAGCCTATAACAGGCTCATATGTTTCACTCCTACATCAGCAGCCTATAACAGGCTCACATGACACACTCCTACATCAGCAGCCTATAACAGGCTCACATCATACACTCCTACATCAGCAGCCTATAACAGGCTCACATGATGCACTCCTACATCTGCAGCCTATAACAGGCTCACATGACACACTCCTACATCAGCAGCCTATTACAGGCTCACATGATACACTCCTACATCAGCAGCCTATAACAGGCTCACATGGTACACTCCTACATGAGCAGCCTATTACAGGCTCACATGATGCACTCCTACATCAGCAGCCTATAACAGGCTCACATGATGCACTCCTACATCAGCAGCCTATAACAGGCTCACATGACACACTCCTACATTAGCAGCCTATAACAGGCTCACATGACACACTCCTACATCAGCAGCCTATAACAGGATCACATGACACACTCCTACATTAGCAGCCTATAACAGGCACACATGGTACACTCCTACATCAGCAGCCTATGACAGGCTCACATCATACACTCCTACATCAGCAGCCTATAACAGGCTCACATGACACACTCCTACATCAGCAGCCTATAACAGGCTCACATCATACACTCCTACATCTGCCGCCTATAACAGGCTCATATGTTACACTCCTACATCAGCAGCCTATAACAGGCTCACATGACACACTCCTACATCTGCAGCCTATAACAGGCTCACATCATACACTCCTACATCTGCAGCCTATAACAGGCTCATATGTTACACTCCTACATCAGCAGCCTATAACAGGCTCACATGACACACTCCTACACCAGCAACCTATAACAGGCTCACATCATAGACTCCTACATCAGCAGCCTATAACAGGCTCACATGACACACTCCTACATCAGCAGCCTATAACAGGCTCACATGGTACACTCGTACATCAGCAGCCTATAACAGGCTCACATGGTACACTCCTACATCAGCAGCCTAAAAGAGGCTCACATGATACACTCCTACATCAGCAGCCTATAACAAACTCACATGATGTACGCCTACATCAGCAGCCTATAACAGGCTCACATGATACACTCCTACATCAGCAGCCTATAACAGGCTCACATGATGTACGCCTACATCAGCAGCCTATAACAAACTCACATGATGTACGCCTACATCAGCAGCCTATAACTGGCTCACATTATACACTCCTACATCAGCAGTCTATTACAGGCTCACATGACACACTTCTACATCAGCAGCCTATAACAGGCTCACATCATACACTCCTACATCTGCCGCCTATAACAGGCTCATATGTTACACTCCTACATCAGCAGCCTATAACAGGCTCACATGACACACTCCTACATCTGCAGCCTATAACAGGCTCACATCATACACTCCTACATCTGCAGCCTATAACAGGCTCATATGTTACACTCCTACATCAGCAGCCTATAACAGGCTCACATCATACACTCCTACATCTGCAGCCTATAACAGGCTCATATGTTACACTCCTACATCAGCAGCCTATAACAGGCTCACATGACACACTCCTACACCAGCAGCCTATAACAGGCTCACATCATAGACTCCTACATGAGCAGCCTATAACAGGCTCACATCATACACTCCTACATCAGCAGCCTATAACAGGCTCACATGACACACTCCTACATCAGCAGCCTATAACAGGCTCACATGACACACTCCTACATCAGCAGCCTATAACAGGCTCACATGGTACACTCCTACATCAGCTGCCTATAACAGGCTCACATGGTACACTCCTACATCAGCAGCCTATAACAGGCTCACATGATGCACTCCTACATCAGCAGCCTATGACAGGCTCACATGACACACTCCTACATCAGTAGCCTATAACAGGCTCACATCATACTCTCCTACATCAGCAGCCTATAACAGGCTCACATGACACACTCCTACATCAGCAGCCTATAACAGGCTCACATGATACACTCCTACATCAGCAGCCTATAACAGGCTCACATGACACACTCCTACATCAGCAGCCTATAACAGGCTCACATGGTACACACCTTCATCAGCAGCCTATAACAGGCTCACATTATGTAGGCCTACATCAGCAGCCTATAACAGGCTCACATTATGTAGGCCTACATCAGCAGCCTATAACAGGCTCACATGACACACTCTTAGATCAGCAGCCTATAACAGGCTCACATGGTACACTCCTTCATCAGCAGCCTATAATAGGCTCACATGATGCACTCCTACATCAGCAGCCTATGACAGGCTCACATGACACACTCCTACATCAGCAGCCTATAACAGGCTCACATGATGCACTCCTTCATCAGCAGCCTATAACAGGCTCACATGGTACACTCCTACATCAGCAGCCTATAACAGGCTCACATGATGCACTCCTACATCAGCAGCCTATGACAGGCTCACATGACACACTCCTACATCAGTAGCCTATAACAGGCTCACATCATACTCTCCTTCATCAGCAGCCTATAACAGGCTCACATCGTACACTCCTACATCAGCAGCCTATAACAGACTCACATGATACACTCCTACATCAGCAGCCTATAACAGACTCACATGGTACACTCCTACATCAGCAGCCTATAAGAGGCTCACAGGATACACTCCTACATCAGCAGCCTATAACAAACTCACATGATGTACGCCTACATCAGCAGCCTATAACAGGCTCACATGATACACGCCTACATCAGCAGCCTATAACAGGCTCACATGATGTACGCCTACATCAGCAGCCTATAACAAACTCACATGATGTACGCCTACATCAGCAGCCTATAACAGGCTCACATTATACACTCCTACATCAGCAGTCTATTACAGGCTCACATGACACACTCCTACATCAGCAGCCTATAACAGGCTCACATCATACACTCCTACATCTGCCGCCTATAACAGGCTCATATGTTACACTCCTACATCAGCAGCCTATAACAGGCTCACATGACACACTCCTACATCTGCAGCCTATAACAGGCTCACATCATACACTCCTACATCTGCAGCCTATAACAGGCTCATATGTTACACTCCTACATCAGCAGCCTATAACAGGCTCACATCATACACTCCTACATCAGCAGCCTATAACAGGCTCACATGACACACTCCTACATCTGTAGCCTATAACAGGCTCATATGTTACACTCCTACATCACCAGCCTATAACAGGCTCACATGACACACTCCTACATCAGCAGCCTATAACAGGCTCATATGTTACACTCCTACATCAGCAGCCTATAACAGGCTCACATCATACACTCCTACATCTGTAGCCTATAACAGGCTCATATGTTACACTCCTACATCAGCAGCCTATAACAGGCTCACATGACACACTCCTACATCAGCAGCCTATAACAGGCTCACATCGTACACTCCTACATCAGCAGCCTATAACAGGCTCACATGACACACTCCTACATCAGCAGCCTATAACAGGCTCACATGGTACACTCGTACATCAGCAGCCTATAACAGGCTCACATGGTACACTCCTACATCAGCAGCCTATAACAGGCTCACATGGTACACTCCTACATCAGCAGCCTATAACAGGCTCACATGACACACTCCTACATCAGCAGCCTATATCAGGCTCACATGATGCACTCCTACATCTGCAGCCTATAACAGGCTCACATGGTACACTCCTACATCAGCAGCCTATGACAGGCTCACATCATACACTCCTACATCAGCAGCCTATAACAGGCTCACATGACACACTCCTACATCAGCAGCCTATAACAGGCTCACATGACACACTCCTACATCAGCAGCCTATAACAGGCTCACATGGTACACTCCTACATCAGCTGCCTATAACAGGCTCACATGGTACACTCCTACATCAGCAGCCTATATCAGGCTCACATGACACACTCCTACATCAGCAGCCTATAACAGGCTCACATGATGCACTCCTACATCAGCAGCCTATGACAGGCTCACATGACACACTCCTACATCAGCAGCCTATAACAGGCTCACATGATGCACTCCTACATCAGCAGCCTATAACAGGCTCACATCGTACACTCCTACATCAGTAGCCTATAACAGGCTCACATGATGCACTCCTACATCAGCAGCCTATGACAGGCTCACATGACACACTCCTACATCAGCAGCCTATAACAGGCTCACATCATACTCTCCTACATCAGCAGCCTATAACAGGCTCACATCGTACACTCCTACATCAGCAGCCTATAACAGGCTCAGATGGTACACCCCTACATCAGCAGCCTATAACAGGCTCACATGATACTCTCCTACATCAGCAGCCTATAACAGACTCACATGATACACTCCTACATCAGCAGCCTATAACAGACTCACATGGTACACTCCTACATTAGCAGCCTATAAGAGGCTCACATGATACACTCCTACATCAGCAGCCTATAACAAACTCACATGATGTACGCCTACATCAGCAGCCTATAACAGGCTCACATGATACACTCCTACATCAGCAGCCTTTAACAGGCTCACATGATGTACGCCTACATCAGCAGCCTATAACAAACTCACATGATGTACGCCTACATCAGCAGCCTATAACAGGCTCACATTATACACTCCTACATCAGCAGTCTATTACAGGCTCACATGGTACACTCCTACATCAGCAGCCTATAAAGGGCTCACATGGTACACTCCTACATCAGCAGCCTATAACAGGCTCACATCATACACTCCTACATCAGCAGCCTATAACAGGCTCACATCATACACTCCTACATCAGCAGCCTATAACAGGCTCACATGGCACACTCCTACATCAGCAGCCTATAACAGGCTCACATCATACACTCCTACATCAGCAGCCTATAACAGGCTCACATCATACACTCCTACATCAGCAGCCTATAACAGGCTCACATGACACACTCCTACATCTGCAGCCTATAACAGGCTCACATCATACACTCCTACATCTGCAGCCTATAACAGGCTCATATGTTACACTCCTACATCAGCAGCCTATAACAGGCTCACATGATGCACTCCTACATCAGCAGCCTATGACAGGCTCACATGACACACTCCTACATCAGCAGCCTATAACAGGCTCACATGATGCACTCCTTCATCAGCAGCCTATAACAGGCTCACATGGTACACTCCTACATCAGCAGCCTATAACAGGCTCACATGATGCACTCCTACATCAGCAGCCTATGACAGGCTCACATGACACACTCCTACATCAGTAGCCTATAACAGGCTCACATCATACTCTCCTACATCAGCAGCCTATAACAGGCTCACATCGTACACTCCTACATCAGCAGCCTATAACAGGCTCAGATGGTACACCCCTACATCAGCAGCCTATAACAGGCTCACATGATACACTCCTACATCAGCAGCCTATAACAGACTCACATGATACACTCCTACATCAGCAGCCTATAACAGACTCACATGGTACACTCCTACATCAGCAGCCTATAAGAGGCTCACATGATACACTCCTACATCAGTAGCCTATAACAAACTCACATGATGTACGCCTACATCAGCAGCCTATAACAGGCTCACATGATACACTCCTACATCAGCAGCCTATAAAAGGCTCACATGATGTAAGCCTACATCAGCAGCCTATAACAAACTCACATGATGTACGCCTACATCAGCAGCCTATAACAGGCTCACATTATACACTCCTACATCAGCAGTCTATTACAGGCTCACATGACACACTCCTACATCAGCAGCCTATAACAGGCTCACATCATACACTCCTACATCTGCCGCCTATAACAGGCTCATATGTTACACTCCTACATCAGCAGCCTATAACAGGCCCACATGACACACTCCTACATCTGCAGCCTATAACAGGCTCACATCATACACTCCTACATCTGCAGCCTATAACAGGCTCATATGTTACACTCCTACATCAGCAGCCTATAACAGGCTCACATCATACACTCCTACATCTGCAGCCTATAACAGGCTCATATGTTACACTCCTACATCAGCAGCCTATAACAGGCTCACATGACATACTCCTACACCAGCAGCCTATAACAGGCTCACATCATAGACTCCTACATCAGCAGCCTATAACAGGCTCACATCATACACTCCTACATCAGCAGCCTTTAACAGGCTCACATGACACACTCCTACATCAGCAGCCTATAACAGGCTCACATGACACACTCCTACATCAGCAGCCTATAACAGGCTCACATGGTACACTCCTACATCAGCTGCCTATAACAGGCTCACATGGTACACTCCTACATCAGCAGCCTATAACAGGCTCACATGATGCACTCCTACATCAGTAGCCTATGACAGGCTCACATGACACACTCCTTCATCAGTAGCCTATAACAGGCTCACATCATACTCTCCTACATCAGCAGCCTATAACAGGCTCACATCGTACACTCCTACATCAGCAGCCTATAACAGGCTCAGATGGTACACCCCTACATCAGCAGCCTATAACAGGCTCACATGATACACTCCTACATCAGCAGCCTATAACAGACTCACATGATACACTCCTACATCAGCAGCCTATAACAGACTCACATGGTACACTCCTACATCAGCAGCCTATAAGAGGCTCACATGATACACTCCTACATCAGCAGCCTATAACAAACTCACATGATGTACGCCTACATCAGCAGCCTATAACAGGCTCACATGATACACTCCTACATCAGCAGCCTATAACAGGCTCACATGATGTACGCCTACATCAGCAGCCTATAACAAACTCACATGATGTACGCCTACATCAGCAGCCTATAACAGGCTCACATTATACACTCCTACATCAGCAGTCTATTACAGGCTCACATGGTACACTCCTACATCAGCAGCCTATAAAGGGCTCACATGGCACACTCCTACATCAGCAGCCTATAACAGGCTCACATCATACACTCCTACATCAGCAGCCTATAACAGGCTCACATCATACACTCCTACATCAGCAGCCTATAACAGGCTCACATGACACACTCCTACATCAGCAGCCTATAACAGTCTCACGTCATACACTCCTACATCAGCAGCCTAAAACAGGCTCATATATTACACTCCTACATTAGCAGCCTATAACAGGCTCACATCATACACTCCTACATCAGCAGCCTATAACAGGTTGACATCATACACTCCTACATCAGCAGCCTATAACAGGCTCACATCATACACTCCTACATCAGCAGCCTATAAGAGGCTCACATAATAGACTCTTACATCAGCAGCCTATAACAGGCTCACATCATACACTCCTACATCAGCAGCCTATAACAGGCTCACATGACACACTCCTACATCAGCAGCCTATAACAGGCTCACATGATACACTCCTACATCAGCACCCTATAACAGGCTCACATGACACACTCCTACATCAACAGCCTATAACAGGCTCACATGGTACACACCTTCATCAGCAGCCTATAACAGGCTCACATTATGTAGGCCTACATCAGCAGCCTATAACAGGCTCACATTATGTAGGCCTACATCAGCAGCCTATAACAGGCTCACATGACACACTCTATCATCAGCAGCCTATAACAGGCTCACATGGTACACTCCTTCATCAGCAGCCTATAATAGGCTCACATGATGCACTCCTACATCAGCAGCCTATAACAGGCTCACATCATACACTCCTACATCAGCAGCCTATAACAGGCTCACATCATACACTCCTACATCAGCAGCCTATAACACGCTCACATGGTACACACCTACATCAGCAGCCTATAACAGGCTCACATCATACACTCCTACATCAGCAGCCTATAACAGGCTCACATGACGCACTCCTACATCAGCAGCCTATAACAGGCTCACATCATACACTCCTACATCAGCAGCCTATAACAGACTCACATGGTACACTCCTACATCAGCAGCCTATAACAGGCTCACATGACACGATCCTACATCAGCAGCCTAAAACAGGCTCAAATGACACACTCCTACATCAGCAGCCTATAACAGGCTCACATGACGCACTCCTACATCAGCAGCCTATAACAGGCTCACATCATACACTCCTACATCAGCAGCCTATAACAGGATCACATTATACACTCCTACATCAGCAGCCTATAACAGGCTCATATGTTACACTCCTACATTAGCAGCCTATAACAGGCTCACATGACACACTCCTACATAAGCAGCCTATAACAGGCTCACATGGTACACTCCTACATTAGCAGCCTATAACAGGCTCACATGACACACTCCTACATCAGCAGCCTGTACCAGGTTCACATGGTACACTCCTACATTAGCAGCCTATAACAGGCTCACATGGTACACTCCTACATCAGCAGCCTATAACAGGCTCACATGACACACTCCTACATCAGCAGCCTGTAACAGGCTTACATGATGTACTCCTACATCAGCAGCCTATAACAGGCTCACATGTTTCACTCCTACATCAGCAGCCTATAACAGGCTCACATGGTACACTCCTACATCAGCAGCCTATAACAGGCTCACATGACACGATCCTACATCAGCAGCCTAAAACAGGCTCAAATGACACACTCCTACATCAGCAGCCTATAACAGGCTCACATGACGCACTCCTACATCAGCAGCCTATAACAGGCTCACATCATACACTCCTACATCAGCAGCCTATAACAGGATCACATTATACACTCCTACATCAGCAGCCTATAACAGGCTCATATGTTACACTCCTACATTAGCAGCCTATAACAGGCTCACATGACACACTCCTACATAAGCAGCCTATAACAGGCTCACATGGTACACTCCTACATTAGCAGCCTATAACAGGCTCACATGACACACTCCTACATCAGCAGCCTGTACCAGGTTCACATGGTACACTCCTACATTAGCAGCCTATAACAGGCTCACATGGTACACTCCTACATCAGCAGCCTATAACAGGCTCACATGACACACTCCTACATCAGCAGCCTGTAACAGGCTTACATGATGTACTCCTACATCAGCAGCCTATAACAGGCTCACATGTTTCACTCCTACATCAGCAGCCTATAACAGGCTCACATGGTACACTCCTACATCAGCAGCCTATAACAGGCTCACATGATACACTCCTACATCAGCATCCTGTAACAGGCTCACATCATACACTCCTACATCAGCAGCCTATAACAGGCTCACATCATACACTCCTACATAAGCAGCCTATAAGAGGCTCACATCATAGACTCCTACATCAGCTGACTATAACAGGCTCACATGGTACACTCCTACATCAGCAGCCTATAACAGGCTCACATGGTACACCTTTACATCAGCAGCCTATAACAGGCTCAGATGGTACACTCCTACATCAGCAGCCTATAACAGGCTCACATCATACACTTCTACATCAGCAGCCTATAACAGGCTCATATGGTACACCCCTACATCAGCAGCCTATAAAAGGCTCACATGACACACTCCTACATCAGCAGCCTATAACAGGCTCACATAATAGACTCTTACATCAGCAGCCTATAACAGGCTCACATCATACACTCCTACATCAGCAGCCTATAACAGGCTCACATGACACACTCCTACATCAGCAGCCTATAACAGGCTCACATGATACACTCCTACATCAGCAGCCTATAACAGGCTCACATGACACACTCCTACATCAGCAGCCTATAACAGGCTCACATGGTACACACCTTCATCAGCAGCCTATAACAGGCTGACATTATGTAGGCCTACATCAGCAGCCTATAACAGGCTCACATTATGTAGGCCTACATCAGCAGCCTATAACAGGCTCACATGACACACTCTTACATCAGCAGCCTATAACAGGCTCACATGGTACACTCCTTCATCAGCAGCCTATAATAGGCTCACATGATGCACTCCTACATCAGCAGCCTATAACAGGCTCACATCATACACTCCTACATCAGCAGCCTATAACAGGCTCACATCATACACTCCTACATCAGCAGCCTATAACACGCTCACATGGTACACACCTACATCAGCAGCCTATAACAGGCTCACATCATACACTCCTACATCAGCAGCCTATAACAGGCTCACATGACGCACTCCTACATCAGCAGCCTATAACAGGCTCACATCATACACTCCTACATCAGCAGCCTATAACAGACTCACATGGTACACTCCTACATAAGCAGCCTATAACAGGCTCACATGACACGATCCTACATCAGCAGCCTAAAACAGGCTCAAATGACACACTCCTACATCAGCAGCCTATAACAGGCTCACATGACGCACTCCTACATCAGCAGCCTATAACAGGCTCACATCATACACTCCTACATCAGCAGCCTATAACAGGATCACATTATACACTCCTACATCAGCTGACTATAACAGGCTCACATGGTACACTCCTACATCAGCAGCCTATAACAGGCTCACATGACACACTCCTACATCAACAGCCTATAACAGGTTCAGATGGTACACTCCTACATCAGGAGCCTATAACAGGCTCACATGGTACACCTTTACATCAGCAGCCTATAACAGGCTCACATGGTACACTCCTACATCAGCAGCCTATAACAGGCTCACATCATACACTTCTACATCAGCAGCCTATAACAGGCTCATATGGTACACCCCTACATCAGCAGCCTATAACAGGCTCACATGACACACTCCTACATCAGCAGCCTGTAACAGGCTCACATGACACACTCCTACATCAGCAGCCTATAACAGGTTCACATGACACACTCCTACATCAGCAGCCTATAACAGGCTCACATGACACACTCCTACATCAGCAGCCTATAACAGGCTCACATGACACACTCCTACATCAGCAGCCTATAACAGGCTCACATGGTACATTCCTACATCAGCAGCCTATAACAGGCTCACATGACACACTCCTACATCAGCAGCCTGTAACAGGCTCACATGATACACTCCTACATCAGCAGCCTATAACAGGCTCACATGACACACTCCTACATCAGCAGCCTATAACAGGCTCACATGGTACATTCCTACATCAGCAGCCTATAACAGGCTCACATGACACACTCCTACATCAGCAGCCTGTAACAGGCTCACATGATACACTCCTACATCAGCAGCCTATAACAGGCTCACATGATACACTCCTACATCAGCAGCCTATAACAGGCTCACATGACACACTCCTACATCAGCAGCCTATAACAGGCTCACATGACACACTCCTACATTAGCAGCCTATAACAGGCTCACATGACACACTCCTACATCAGCAGCCTATAACAGGCTCACTTGGTACACTCCTACATTAGCAGCCTATAACAGGCTCACATGACACACTCCTACATCAGCAGCCTGTAACAGGCTCACATGGTACACTCCTACATCAGCAGCCTATAAAAGGCTCACATGGTACACTCCTACATCAGCAGCCTATAACAGGCTCACATGGTACACTCCTACATCAGCAGCCTGTAACAGGCTCACATGACACACTCCTACATCAGCAGCCTATAACAGGCTCACATGATGTACGCCTACATCAGCAGCCTATAACAGGCTCACATCATACACTCCTACATCAGCAGCCTATAACAGGCTCAAATGACACACTCCTACATCAGCAGCCTATAACAGGCTCACATCATAGACTCCTACATCAGTTGCCTATAACAGGCTCACATCATACACTCCTACATAAGCAGTCTATTACAGGCTCACATGGTACACTCCTATATCAGCAGCCTATAACAGGCTCACATCATAGACTCCTTCATCAGCTGACTATAACAGGCTCACATGGTACACTCCTACATCAGCAGCCTATAACAGACTCACATGGTACACCTTTACATCAGCAGCCTACAACAGGCTCAGATGGTACACTCCTACATCAGCAGCCTATAACAGGCTCACATCATACACTTCTACATCAGCAGCCTATAACAGGCTCATATGGTACACCCCTACATCACCAGCCTATAACAGGCTCACATGACACACTCCTACATCAGCAGCCTGTAACAGGCTCACATGACACACTCCTACATCAGCAGCCTATAACAGGCTCATATGACACACTCCTACATCAGCAGCCTATAACAGGCTCACATGACACACTCCTACATCAGCAGCCTATAACAGGCTCACATGACACACTCCTACATCAGCAGCCTATAACAGGCTCACATGGTACATTCCTACATCAGCAGCCTATAACAGGCTCACATGACACACTCCTACATCAGCAGCCTGTAACAGGCTCACATGATACACTCCTACATCAGCAGCCTATAACAGGCTCACATGATACACTCCTACATCAGCAGCCTATAACAGGCTCACATGACACACTCCTACATCAGCAGCCTATAACAGGCTCACATGACACACTCCTACATCAGCAGCCTATAACAGGCTTACATGACACACTCCTACATCAGCAGCCTATACCAGGCTCACATGATACACTCCTACATCAGCAGCCTGTAACAGGCTCACATGACACACTCCTACATCAGCAGCCTATAACAGGCTCACATCATACTCTCCTACATCAGCAGCCTGTAACAGGCTCACATGACACACTCGTACATCAGCAGCCTATAACAGGCTCACATCATACTCTCCTACATCAGCAGCCTGTAACAGGCTCACATGACACACTCCTACATCAGCAGCCTATAACAGGCTCACATCATACTCTCCTACATCAGCAGCCTGTAACAGGCTCACATGGTACACTCCTACATCAGCAGCCTATAACAGGCTCACATGACACACTCCTACATCAGCAGCCTATAACAGTCTCACATCATACTCTCCTACATCAGCAGCCTGTAACAGGCTCACATGGTACACTCCTACATCAGCAGCCTTTAACAGGCTCACATGGTACACTCCTACATCAGCAGTCTATAACAGGCTCACATTGCACACTCCTACATCAGCAGCCTGTAACAGGCTCACATCATACACTCCTACATCAGCAGCCTATAACAGACTCACATGATACACTCCTACATCAGCAGCCTATAACAGGCTCACATGGTACACTCCTACATCAGCAGCCTATAACAGGCTCACACGATGCACTCCTACATCAGCAGCCTATAACAGGCTCACATGGTACACCCCTCCATCAGCAACCTATAACAGGCTCACATCATACACACCTACATCAGCAGCCTATAACAGGCTCACATGACACACTCCTACATCAGCAGCCTATAACAGGCTCACATGATGCACTCCTACATCAGCAGCCTATAACAGGCTCACATGGTACACTCCTACATCAGCAGCCTATAACAGGCTCACATCATACACTCCTACATCAGCAGCCTATAACAGGCTCACATCATACACCCCTACATCAGCAGCCTATAACAGGCTCACATGATGCACTCCTACATCAGCAGCCTATAACAGGCTCACATGGTACACTCCTACATCAGCAGCCTATAACAGGCTCACACGATGCACTCCTACATCAGCAGCCTATAACAGGCTCACATGGTACACCCCTCCATCAGCAACCTATAACAGGCTCACATGACGCACTCCTACATCAGCAGCCTATAACAGGCTCACATGGTACACTCCTACATCAGCAGCCTATAACAGGCTCACATGGTACACCCCTACATCAGCAGCCTATAACAGGCTCACATTGTCCACTCCTACATCAGCAGCCTATAACAGGCTCACATGGTACACTCCTACATCAGCAGCCTATAACAGGCTCACATGGTACCTTTCATGATGCAGGCATGCAGTGCTAATTCTGGGCTTTCCAAAGGGACTGATTTACTCAGCACATCAAGTGCCACTTTTGACGTTGGTCAGAATTTGGGCAATGTTTAAAAGTATTTAATTGTAGACAGCCTAGTGCCTTGCTCATTTATTATCATACTGTTGAGTAACCTGCCAGTATTGTCCAAACCAGTCTCCAGTAGCAGGTGTACTAGTACCTCCCAGTGGTAACCAATTACCACAGGCGTTCAGTGTAATATAAGCACCCTTCCTTCTACAAGCGCACACCCGTGCAGTTAGTGAGTATGACATGGGCTGTAAGACAGTGATCGATCTGTGTCCCGTTTTCACATTAATCTGTGTTATTTCCATAATGACGTTAAGATGGTCATGGGATGAGCCTCTAGATGGAACATGATGCCATTCTAGGGTGCTCATGATGATAAAAGGAGGACAATACTGCTGCAACTCACATGATGCTAGCACCTCAAAAGTAAAGGGGAGAAAATACAAATTTGTTATGATTTCCATTGTGGTATTTCCCATACTGGCATTTTGCGGTTTTATTTTTCCTTACATTAGAAAAGACAAAAACAATTAAAACATTTCATGGTCTTGGATGTTTGCCTCATATATCAGACGTGTTAGTTAGTCCCAATATAGAGTGAATGTTGAATAAGAGGGTTCTATATATATGTATATATCAGACATGTTAGTTAGTCCCAATATAGAGTGTATGCTGAATAAGAGGGTTCTATATATATGTATATATCAGACATGTTAGTTAGTCCCAATATAGAGTGTATACTGAATAAGAGGGTTCTATGTACATCGATATATCAGACGTGTTAGTTAGTCTCAATATAGAGTGTATACTGAATAAGAGGGTTCTATATATATGTATATATCAGACGTGTTAGTTAGTCCCAATATAGAGTGTATGCTGAATAAGAGGGTTCTATGTACATGTATATATCAGACGTGTTAGTTAGTCCCAATATAGAGTGTATGCTGAATAAGAGGGTTCTATATACATGTATATATCAGACGTGTTAGTTAGTCTCAATATAGAGTGTATGCTGAATAAGAGGGTTCTATATATATGTATATATCAGACGTGTTAGTTAGTCCCAATATAGAGTGTATGCTGAATAAGAGGGTTTTATATACATATGGCAAACCAGGGATCTGTGATGAGTAATTATAATCATTACTTTATATGTTTGATAAATAAACATGAGTCTTATTGACTGTAACAGGTTTATCACATAATTTAGTTCTCAAGGTCACCAACATGCAAAGAACACATCACACAACAAATAAAGCATCACAATTTCCACTTCTCTCATTAAAAAGACAAAATAAAATGTTTGGTTTCAGATTTTCGACACCATTTTCATTGTTTAGAACATGCTCCTGTTCACATGTTCGCCATGTTGTTTTTGGGAACAAATATTTTATTGCAGTATTATTCCCTTGTCACATCCAAAGGAAATGGCTCAATCATCAATATTTATACATCACATCAAGTTTCCCATATCAAGATTCCATGTGTGCAATCCCTTAGACCCGTATCACATTAGTGAGGGAGTGAAAATATTTTGGCTTTCAACAGATTGCTGACTTGTTCTAATCATCTTTGGAAAGTTGCCGAGAGTTGAATATCAAGAATCTCAGATCTGTGTGATGCAGGCAAAGCTACAATTTTTGAGTATTATCAGTCTCTAAACCAGAGTGGAGGCAGTTCATTTATTTTACACCAAACCTCAGAAAACTTCACTCGGCCTAGTTTCTATCTCTGCTGTCTGAGATAGAAATTAGTGAGAGAGGAAAAACACAGAGTGAAAAGGATGGAAACCGCAATGAATGCAAGATCATCCTTCACATGGTGGTGTAACCCTGTGTAGGCTGAATCTTACAATATTGCATGATAAAATGTTTCTTGTCTTGATTTATAAATTCAGCCTTGGTCAGTACATGCGGCTTGCGCTACAATCTGTCAGGGTTGATGCACATCAGGAGTGTAGTGCAGCAACATGCATCAACGCGGCACCAATGAGTTACTCGCCAAAACTTCTGCCACATCATGCTAAGGAAGGAATGTAAATGGGGAGGCATCATGTTACCCCGAAAAGGTTTGATTACAAGTCACGGAGAAGACAGAGGATGAGGGAGGAGGGGGAGAGCTGATGGAGAGCACACACTGGTAAAACATTTAGAGGAGTTGAGCTTATCAAAAAGAGTTTTTGTTGAGTCTTTCATTAAAAGCTATCATACATTAATACAACATGGTGTAGACCTATTTTGTGTCTGTTTTAGTGATTCTTTGCATCATGCCCGCCCATAGAAAACCATGTGAGTGATTAATGACATACATTTTAGAGGTACCAAAGATGGCGTAAGTATGATGTTTATTTCAAAAATGTTTAATTACAGCTAGGGATAAATGACCCCTCGGATGGTGGCGTCAAAATAATTTCACCTGTTTTCAGTGGAAAACCTGCGCGTTACTATAGGTTAAAAGGGCACTTTCATTCATGATTTTTGTTGGTTACAGGGGGGTCAAAATATTTAAACCCCTAGCGAGGGGGTGTGCAAATTTCTTTTCCTGTGTTCGCGTGCAAACCCATCTACCCCCTGTTATTTAAGATGATCACTCCCTTAACTCAAATCATAGGTACTTAGGGAGTAAAATTGGAGATATAACTGCCATGGGGTGACTGATATGTAGGGGACAGGCAGGTGGGTTGACAAACAACAAAGAGGCATGCAGGGAGACTTGCAGGTAGGTAGCAATATGCTCAAGGCATTAGGAAGGCTGAGGAACTAATAGAATACAGGACAAAGGCATATTATGGTACACAGTCCGGGATTGGAGGAACCTGATCTGCTCCTGAGCTGAGCCAACAACCGAGCCGCTCTCCAGCATCGCCGAGCGCAAACATGACAGCATTGGGCGGTCATGTCTTTTCTACTTCCATCTTGTATTACTTCCTTTCCCTTTTTCACTCAGAATCTCTAGTTGCAAATCAAGTCATGAAAGCCATCCCTCCCTCCCCCCCTTTCCACCACCCACTGCACAGACCATGCAGTCAGGGCTCCCTCAGCCTTGGGATATTAAAATGATGATATGGGAGTAAGAGATGCGGTGAGTTAAGTGAAAGCAATTGGGACCTTCAGCGCTCGCTCTGTCAAACAAAGGTACCTTAAAAGCTGAGTGGGGCACACTTTGGCTGAATTCTGCCTTGGGAGTTAAAATTAGCTGCTGCTAACTAAACACTGGTGAGAAATAATGAAAGAAGCCTCCCTCAATTGAGGCTATTCAAGTCTGGGGATGAGTTAGATGTTCCAATGAGGACTAAGTTATATATACTCCTTCTATACAAAAGATTTCTCAGGTGCTATTACAGATAATAAAAGTAGCACATCCATGACCAATGCTTGTACTGGAAAATCAGTCAAGTATTAACAAGGTAGAGAAGATGTACAATGGCTATTTGATGGTTCATAGTCATTTGCAAATACTTAGTCAAATAATAATTTGCCCAAATACATGCAACCACGGGGAATTTTAAATGTTTATGAGGGTTCTAAAGCAATATTCCATTTCATATCAATGTCTACAGTGCTTTAGTTTGACAGCACATTTGATCCATTGCCAGATACTTGGCTTCTTCACATTAGCTTGCCACTTGTTATCAAACAGTTTTACATTATTTTTCCATCATGTCCAAAGCAGTCTATCCCTATTGCAATGTGATGTAAGTCAATGTCCAACAATCGTCTAGTTCATCATTAGAATTACCACAAGGTTTTAAAAAGACTAGTGGTTTCGCCAGTAGATTTTGGAGCAACTAGATATCCCCCCCCCCAGTTCCCAGCTAGGCAAAGAGCTAATAGCTGTGCAATGCAGCCCCCTGGTGTCTTACACTAGAAGCACTTATCTTAGCGGTGCTTACACTAAAAACATGGAAGATCTGAAACTAGTCAGCGGTAACCACTTTAGGTTCTCAAGTTGACGATACCTAAAACTACAACTTTAGGTAGTCAAAATGATGACTTTAGGTCATCATCCTGACGACCTAAGTCGTCAGTATGAAAACTCTGTACTGTCAGTATTGTCATCCTGACGACTCATCATTTTGACTACCTAAAGCTGTAGTTTTAGGTATCGTCAACTTGAGGACCTAAAGTGGTCACCGCTGACTAGTTTCGGATCTTCCAGGTTTTCAGTGTAACTTAGCAACCAGTATCATAGCAACCTCAAACAATTTATCACTCTCCCAGCAGATACTCTCGGAGGCTTCAGTAGTAAATTTCTCGGGAACTACTGGTCCAAATTTATTGTATAACCTATCAAATAAAAGGTATCAAAACGTGTAATCCAGTTGTACACCCCATCTACAATTTCCGACATTAGTTATACCAGGGAAGACACCGATTTCTTTGAATGGGAATCCAAGATGGCAGACATTTCAGACATTTTACAAGCTCATTGAGTCACTCGCTTGGATTACATTAATGTATCATAGTAAGAAAAGAATAACTAAGAGTGCACCATGCAGAGGCTTTGGGACTGTATCAACCATGTGGGGTGGGTAAGGTACATGAATGTTAGGTACTCACCACACCCGCTTCCACCTTGAAAACCGTTGGACATTATGCATGAGTGGTGCTTAAAGCATTACATGGCGCTAATGTATTAATGCATCAGTGGCAATTGCTGCTTGTAAGTCTATTTATTAGTTTATCATGCAGACCCTCCATAAGTGTACCAATCCTTTGTGGTTGCAATGAATGGGATAAACCGAGCTCTGGCAAGGTACCTGCCAGGACGGCAACCATGTCTTATGACAACCAAGATGCAGTGGGATGAGTTCACTGCTGTTAATTCATAGCTATGGAGCAGATTTTTGAACAATAAATTGTCACTTTTCTTACTTCCAGACTAAGGTGCTGGCTTGAAATTGGCCTTCAAAGAGTTACATGTGTGTGGGCTGAGCTGGTGGCAGGATGCTGACTATGGGGACAATATGACAGGATGGTTTCTTTTAATGTGACATTTAATCGTTGTAGATAGGCATTTATAAACTAAAGGCACAGGTTATCAATAAGTCCCGCTGACAGCCAACGCAGAACTCAATCCTTCCGCAAGCTTTCAAATGCAATTAAAAAGCCTGGCGTCAAGTGTCTCATTATTTCCACATTGCAGTCATTCATCATACTGAGATGTGGCACAGAGGGCGGGGGGGGGGGGGCTTGAAGGCAGTGGGGTGGGTGGCTAAGACAATGTGTGGGGAGGGGGGTTAGAGGCGGTAGGAGGGGCGGGGGTTGGGGATGGTAAAGAAGGGACTGAATAGGGGTGGCTAAGACAGTGTGTGGGGAGGGGAGTTTGAAGCGGTAGGAGGGCCGGGGTCGGGGACTGTATAGAAGGGACTATTTGTTTCAAACACCATAGGGTTGGCATGATGCTCCAATGAAGTGTTGGCGAGTAGTCTCGCCAGCACTTCATTGGTGCATCATGACGACCATCGTGATGCACTCCTGCAACAGTGGCCTTCATAGGGCTGATTTGTATGTTTTTGGATTTGAAGGCTAAGTTACAGCACATGAGGGTGGTTGTCACTTTTATCAACAACCCAATATTGAGAGGCTAGGGGGGCTCTTTTTTTTAGCTTTATAAATGTGTCCTTCTAAAGAAAGAAGTTTAAGTGATATTTCTTCCAGTTTTAGTACATGTCTCTACTAGATGTGGATTTCTCTCCCTAGAAAGAGTGGGCAGAGTTCAAGTATGGATGGATCTGTGCTTAGTCACAGTCTTAGCTGCCTACAGTGCTGCCACCTGGATGCGACCCACTACACTGTACACAATTTAATGACTGGAATAATTCCTACATATTGCTTTTAGGCCTTGCAGCAACCATCCTCAGAGAAAGAACTCATGCAAAATCCACATACTCCCAAATTTATTGATTGATCTTCTATTCAATAGAGTAGATTGCCGATTTCCCTTCATATAATAATGATTTTGCTATAGGGTCTAGAGAGTAATTCTCAGCAATGTGAATCATAATATGGTGGACATATGATGAACATAATTGACAAATGCCCTCCTTGAATTGCTGCTATTTGACACTTTAGTCTAAATATAAAACTCAACAGGTATAAAAGCCACACATGGAGGTTGCGTAAATGCTATAAGCCATACTATGAGTCTGAAGTAGTCCATTGAACACTGCCTCTAGTTCTGTAGGGTTTTACGGTTATTGACACCCAACTCACAGCGCTACCTCAGTTTGATTAAACGCAGTCCATTAGTGCATACATTTATATGTAGACCAAATTAATAGCCTCATCACCAGCAGAAGTGTACATCTAAAGTTACCACAGGCTTTAATTACAAATGGTGATAACTCTCTGTGTGGATGAGGCAAGGGGAGGGGTGCATCAAACAGGACTTCCTGATGAAAGCAAACCTGATAAAAGGAAGCACAAGGACTAAAAGCACCAAAAGCATACATAACACACATATATAGCTGACATTTGTAGATGCTATTTTAGACACAATTCCTTCTTTGACGTATCAAAGCTGATCTATAGGGTTCATGCACTCCTGCAGGGCCGACATGATGCAACAATGCATCATCGACACGTTGGTTTCCAGCATTGTATCATGAAAATTAACCTCCCCTCTTGACATTAATCGTTCATGCTGTCCCTAGAGGGTTACATGATAATAAATAGATATAGAAGTAAAAGTAAGAGCCCGGTTTGTCAGAAGCTATCTGATGTTCATCACAGGGAGGTTTGTCAGAAGCTATCTGATGTTCGTCACAGTGAGGTTTGTCAGAAGCTATTTGATGTTCGTCACAGGGAGGTTTATCAGAAGCTGTCTGATGTTCGTCACAGTGAGGTTTGTCAGAAGCTATCTGATGTTCCTCACAGTGAGGTTTGTCAGAAGCTATCTGATGTTCGTCACAGGAAGGTTTGTCAGAAGCTATCTGTTGTTTGTCACAGGAAGGTTTGTCAGAAGCTATCTGATGTTCTTCACAGGGAGGTTTGTCAGAAGCTATCTGATGTTCATCACAGGGAGGTTTGTCAGAAGCTATCTGTTGTTCGTCACAGGAAGGTTGACAGAAGCTATCTGATGTTCTTCACAGGGAGGTTTGTCAGAAGCTATCTGATGTTCTTCACAGGGAGGTTTGTCAGAAGCTATCTGATGTTCTTCACAGGGAGGTTTGTCAGAAGCTATCTGATGTTTGTCACAGGAAGGTTGACAGAAGCTATCTGATGTTCTTCACAGTTAGGTTTGTCAGAAGCTATCTGATGTTCTTCACAGGGAGGTTTGTCAGAAGCTATCTGATGTTCTTCACAGGGAGGTTTGTCAGAAGCTATATGATGTTCGTCACAGGGAGGTTTGTCAGAAGCTATCTGTTGTTCGTCACAGGAAGGTTGTCAGAAGCTATCTGATGTTCGTCACAGGGAGGTTTGTCAGAAGCTATCTGATGTTCCTCACAGTGAGGTTTGTCAGAAGCTATCTGATGTTCCTCACAGTGAGGTTTGTCAGAAGCTATCTGATGTTCCTCACAGTGAGGTTTGTCAGAAGCTATATGATGTTTGTCACAGTGAGGCATGGGTATAAAAGAGGTTGAAAATACCTTACACAACTACCTTAGGTGGTCAAAATGATGACTTTATGTCATCAACCTGACAACCTAAGTCGGCAGTGTGACGACTCTGTATTGTCAGTATTGTCATACTGATGACTTGTCAGGATGACGACCTAAAGTCATCATTTTGGCCACCTGAAGTAGTTGTTTTAGGTATTGTCAACCTGAGGACCTAAAGTCATCACCATTGATTAGTTTCAGATCTTCCAGATTATCAGTGTGCTAATGCATCAGGAGGGTTGTTATTGTGTGATTTTTGTAGTTGTTGCGTCCTGTTCTGCCTAATACACTCGGCCTACATAGTAACAATATCACATAAGTTCCCATAATCTGTCTGACATTAGTAACTGTACTGATATATGAACCAAACAACTCACCCCACGTACACTGACTACTAAAAGAACTTACAAAGATGGTTATCAACACGTTGTAGTAGGCCATAGCTGATACAACAACAACAACAACAACAACAGAAAATCATTGTTTTCAAAAACACCCCTGGAAAATTAAGAAACATGCCTGTGTTACTTGTTGTAAAAACGCAGATTGAATACAACACGGGAAAAAAACAGAGTGAGAAGAATTGCAGAAAAAACTGTCTGAGTGACAAAAAGCTAAGCTGAAACAATAACACACAACAGGCGCCAGAAATCCTTGTCGGCTCATTGCTGTGTCTCATTAGGAGTTCACTGTGGGGATAAACGCTCTCACTGGGAACGTTTGCTGATGTTCAAAAGAACACTATAGTTGTCCTGTTCAGGTGGGTTAACGACCGCTCAACTATTTATTTAACCCTTCCTTGCCTCAACTTTCTGTTAGGTCATTTGAATTCCAATTTTGGTTAAATATGCATGGTTTCTATATTTGAGATTAATCAATTTTAAAGTTGTATATACCATACTGATCTTTTCTCTTCTCTCAGACATTTTCAAGTTGAAGGTTTCCCAGTATATATTGTATTTTGCTTTGCCCTTATTTTCTGCACACCCCACTTCACAGGACCTCCATAAAACAGGAACATTATTAAATCAATGAAATACAGAGTTTCTTCCTACTCTTTCACCGAGGCAAATATTTTGCAAGTGCCACTGAAAAAAAAACATCCTACGAGGCAAACCCTGCCGTGCTTTGATAATATCTATATCATGTGGTCAGGAAACAACCTAAAATAATCTGTCAAACCATGATGCATTAATTGCCCTTTGTGTTGGTGTGACTTAAAAAAAAGAGCCTAATATGCTGTGTACTATGTAGAAAGTGCTCATAATATGACAAGGTCCAGAGCTGCATGTAACACTATACATAGTTGGTGAAATAGGCCACTGATTCTGCAGCTTCACACCAGGGGGCAGCACATTCACATGCTGACCCTGGTGTTCTGTTGGATGCATCTGAGGGTTGTGTATCAACAATTGTGTACAGGATTAACATGGATTGCTGGATTATCCAGAAACCAACAAAAACTGTTAGTACCTTGGTTGATAGCGTGCAGTGTTCAAACAGCACTGTTACAATACTACAACGTCCTAAGGTGAGCCATTTACAAATGAAGGTTCCAGGTCCAAAGTAGTGCCTAGCCATATATGTTCAAGCTACAAGTTAAGGGCACCATGTCACTTCTACTCCTTACCTAGTTAAATAATAATGTTGTTAACAGCATAATTATTGGTGTAAAGTTGAGACCGCGCAGGTCGATAAGACTTGTCAGGAAATTCCTCATCCGAAGTCCAGTGCCCGATAGGTCTGGTAGTCATTTCTCAAACTCTGCACCCTGTGGGTGGCCTTCTTCTAGTATAATTTGGAATGGCCATACTGTTTGTGAGGCTTTACCTCTTAGATATGAAACGACTTGATGAAGTATGAATGACCTTGGCGTGTTACTTGCCAGGGCTGCATTCATGCATCATGCTGAACCTACAGGGTTGATGCGCTCCCGGAGGGTTGACATGATGCATCAATATTCGTGCATCATATTGGCCTATTGAAATGATGCATCAATATTCGTGCATCATATTGACCTATTGAAATGATGCATCAATATTCGTGCATCATATTGACCTATTGAAATGATGCATCAATATTCATGCATCATATTGGCCTATTGAAATGATGCATCAATATTCGTGCATCATATTGACCTATTGAAATGATGCATCAATATTCATGCATCATATTGACCTATTGAAATGATGCATCAGTATTCGTGCATCATATTGACCTTTTGAAATGATGCATCAATATTCGTGCATCATATTGACCTATTGAAATAATGCATCAATATCCGTGCATCATATTGACCTATTGAAATGATGCATCAATATCCGTGCATCATATTGACCTATTGAAATGATGCATCAATATTCGTGCATTATATTGACCTATTGAAATGATGCATCAATATTCATGCATCATATTGACCTATTGAAATGATGCATCAATATTCATGCATCATATTGACCTATTGAAATGATGCATTACTACATAGTGGCCCTTAATGACCTGAAGGTTGAAACCAGAACTTACAGGAATGAGGTGGTCCTTGCCGTTTTCTACTTCTACATCTTTGAGTTCTTCAGGGGACAGCAGTGGGAGGCGAACATGACAGATGACGTTCTTAGCTACTTCATGCGCCTTACGTCCCGTTACAACCTGATGGGAGGTGACGAAATGTGTCAATTTGGTTGAAGAAGGTTTTCATATATAGAAGTATGTACAAGATTTCAGATTAATGTACGAGATTCACATATCAAAAAAGGTCACCTAAAACAACTTTTTTTTCATCCCATTCACCTCTGTTTATATAAATAAGGAGAATTTTTGTAACATGATCAAAGTCAGCACTGAGCAAACCCAGCACTGTCATAACCATATGACAGGATTCACCAGGGCAGCTCGACCGCTCAAAATATAATATCCGGCAAAAGCAACACTGATGACTGTATGTATTATGATTTCCATTCTTCAGTTAAAGTATTTATCAAGACTTTTGCCACTATGGGCTGTACATACAGAGTTGACAGTGGCCCACTCCCGGACGTGGTTCAGGACATCACGCTCATCTATCCGCAGGTTGTTGTTCTTCAGCACGGTAGACAATGCTACGTCAGACATTTCATGGAGACTCTTGGACTTAAACACATTCTGAAAAAAAGAGAATGGTACTTTAAAGGTGTCATAGACCAATGAGGCATTTGAGCCGTTATCCTGATGTCTTATCTACAGAAGCTATCAAATCATTTAACAAAATAGAAACCAGATACACGGCAAATATCACTAGATAAAATTACATGCCAGTTGCACATGATAATCACTCCCATATTGCTGTCTGAATATTTTAATTCGTATAGAATTTGACTTAAATATGGATTCCTTTTTTTTCATTACCATTTCCTTTTTCATAGCATCCCATCTGCCCATGAATCAACCGAAATCCTTGTATGTGGCTGAAACTTAGTCTGATGATGAAATCTACATCCAAATATTGTTTGCTTCCGATGTGAGCTTCCTGAGTGACTCATCGACATAAATTGATTATTCATAAATATTGAAAAGAAAGCCTTTGCTGAATACCTGAGTGTTTTGTTCTATATAAGAAATGGTGGCCTCCTGTAGCTTGTCCTGTCCAAATGTGACCGCCGACTGCATGGTGTCACACGCCGTGTTTACTGACAGGTTCAACTTGAGGTATTCGTTACACAACTATGAACAAATCATGTTCAACTTGAGGTAATCATTACACAACGATAAACAAATCATGTCCCACTTGAGGTAAACAAAACATGTTCAACCTGAGGTAATCATTACACAATTATATACGAAAAATGTTCAACTTGAGGTAATCGTTACACAACGATAAACAAATCATGTCCCACTTGAGGTAAACAAATCATGTTCAACCTGAGCTAATCATTACACAATTATATACAAAAAATGTTCAACTTGATGTACTTGTTACACAACTATAAACAAAACATGTTCAACTTGAGGTAAAACAAGTTATACAGAAAGGTTACTAATCAGTCAGATATTGGCAGGTTCTACACTCTGGCAAGAGCATCTAGGAATATACAATCTCTGACTTTTGCAAAAATATTCTTGCTCCCCCTGGATCTTTCCGATGATTATAAACCAAACAAATATGTCTCATTGAATTTACAAAGAGGCATGATGTCGTGAATGGTGTTCATCTCAACTGCTTAGATGTTACCATGAATTGGTTCAAGTCCTCTTTCTCTGTCTCGAGCTTAATCTAGATCTATGAAAATGGCCTTATAGGGGGTTTCTGTCTGTGGTCTTACAAACTGACAATATCAAGAAATTAAATTCACGTTTTTAATTTCTAGTATCAAAAAAAGAACTAACCGTTCTGAGACCATCCAGTCCATACTCAATCGCTGTGCCCATCACATCTATAGCCTATAGTAAGGTTCAATAGAATGTGTTTCAACATTACATCATTAACATGAACTAAAATGGATTGATTCAATTACTTTGCAACAACAATATGCTGAATTCTTTTTTTTGTTCTCTTTTCATTTTAATGTTCCTTACTAATTTATCAATTTTCTTTTCTCCTTTTAGGCATTTAAGATGTGCCTTCCAACATTCCTGATAAGGCCCTCTTTTAGGGTCTAGATTACTTAGGAGATTCTAGCACAATATGGGCGCCTTTCAGTCTCTTAAAGGCTGCAGAGCTTTTCAAAGAATTGCATCCTTTTCTGAATTAAGATCCAAGTTCAGGAAGATGTACTTACAATTTTAGAGTTGAGAGTGACACAGTTGGTGTAGATGTATTCCATCATGGCCATGAATATCTCGGGTGCAATATCAGATAGTATGAAGGGTATCTCTCCGTCCTTAGCTTGGCTCTTACTCTGTTCTGTGAACATGGCGCGGAAAACCTCCGACCGTGCTGCGAGGAGAATACGATGTGCATGGAATGTCTTACGTGCTGGGCCAATCAGGAACTTCATGTCACTGAAATAAAGGGATTTGAAACCTATAAACCATTGTACATCTTGTGGACAATCTGATACTTCTCCTTCATTCTTTTTCACAATGACGTAAAATGTACAACAGCCTCTTTAACAGTGAGGAAACTTGTTAATGTGAGTCCCTGTGGAAACATTTATGCTTCTTTTATTTCAGGAGAAACTTGATAAGGGTAGCTCTGGTGAGCTTAATCTTTTAATATTCATGTGTTATTTGATTTTTTTTCTGGACATGTATATAAAATATAGTCTGCTGCCACTTTTTGACAAAGATTTATAAATCTATGTAACTGTGTCTTGATGTGTTGATCTGATTTTTAGGGACAGCTATCTCAAATGGCAGAGGATGAACATTTAATTTTTTTAAGTGGTTGCTTATTTTCCTCTTTACACATATTTCTATAATTGGTTTGTTAAGATAATACTTTTTCATTAAAATCTGCCACATTTCTACTACCGATATGGATTCACCATAGCCAGGTGTTCTCAATAACCGTTAAACACACCTGTATATGTATTTATATATATATATATATATATATATATATATATATATATATATATATATATATATATATATATATATATATATATATATATATAAATGTATATATATATAAATGTATATAACCGATCAGGTAAATCTGCACAACCTCCCATACACCTACAATAATATTGACCTGTGTGTGTGGGTGTGTGTGTGTGTGTGTGTGTGTGTGTGTGTGCAGTGACATGTTGCTTATACACTACTTGTGTTACTGCCTTAAATAAACCTCATCATGATCTGTAAGACTAACAAACACATGCAGCAACTCGCCGTATCAACCGGGTCTGTATTAAGGCCTTAAGGACTGCAGGAATGTATCATGCCAATTGATCAGCATGATGCACCAATGAAGTAGACTGCAATATAGACAGCATGATGCACCAATGAAGTAGACTCCAATATAGACAGCATGATGCACCAATAAAGTAGACTGCAATATAGACAGCATGATGCACCAATAAAGTAGACTCCAATATAGACAGCATGATGCACCAATAAAGTAGACTCCAATATAGACAGCATGATGCACCAATGAAGACAGCATGATGCACCAATATAGACAGCATGATGCACCAATATAGACACCATGATGCACCAATATAGACAGCATGATGCACCAGTATAGACAGCATGATGCACCAATATAGTAGACCCCAATATAGACAGCATGATGCACCAATGAAGTAGACTCCAATATAGACAGCATGATGCACCAATAAAGTAGACTCCAATATAGACAGCATGATGCACCAATGAAGACAGCATGATGCACCAATATAGACAGCATGATGCACCAATATAGACACCATGATGCACCAATATAGACAGCATGATGCACCAATATAGACAGCATGATGCACCAATGAAGTAGACCCCAATATAGACAGCATGATGCACCAATATAGACAGCATGATGCACCAATGAAGTAGACCCCAATATAGACAGCATGATGCACCAATATAGACAGCATGATGCACCAATATAGACAGCATGATGCACCAATATAGACATCATGATGCACCAATAAAGTAGACCCCAATATAGACAGCATGATGCACCAATATAGACAGCATGATGCACCAATGAAGTAGACTCCAATATAGACAGCATGATGCACCAATGTAGTAGACTCCAATATAGACAGCATGATGCACCAATAAAGTAGACCCCAATATAGACAGCATGATGCACCAATATAGACAGCATGATGCACCAATATAGTAGACCCCAATATAGACAGCATGATGCACCAATGAAGTAGACCCCAATATAGACAGCATGATGCACCAATATAGACAGCATGATGCACCAATATAGACAGCATGATGCACCAATATAGACATCATGATGCACCAATATAGACAGCATGATGCACCAATATAGACAGCATGATGCACCAATAAAGTAGACTGCAATATAGACAGCATGATGCACCAATGAAGTAGACCCCAATATAGACAGCATGATGCACCAATATAGACAGCATGATGCACCAATATAGACAGCATGATGCACCAATATAGACAGCATGATGCACCAATAAAGTAGACTCCAATATAGACAGCATGATGCACCAATATAGACAGCATGATGCACCAATGAAGTAGACTCCAATATAGACAGCATGATGCACCAATGTAGTAGACTCCAATATAGACAGCATGATGCACCAATAAAGTAGACTCCAATATAGACAGCATGATGCACCAATATAGACACCATGATGCACCAATGAAGTTCCGGTAAGTCACCTAATGATGTCAGCGCTACCTCAGAGCCCCATGGTCGGCATGATGTACGGATACAGCTGTGGATTTTACACTCACGGGCACTGCATTGATGCATCATGACAGTCAATGGGCAGGATTACTGGATGAACTGTTACTAGAGGCCTCCTGCTCCTGGTCATTAATGAAAGAACCATGAGGTCATGTTGTTCTAATGTGCCATGCCAATACTATAGGGGTTAGTAGACTCCAATATAGACAGCATGATGCACCAATGAAGTGCTGGTGAGCAGGCTCACCAGCGTATCATTGGTGCGTCATGCTGACCAGTGGGCATGACGCACTCCTACTTTTCTGGCCCTTAAAGGGTATGGTTCACTAGCTGCCTGTGGGTGTTATGGTTAGACATAAACCTTATGATACATCCAGTATGGGGCACAGTCTGGCCGTGGTCCAGGTAGTAGCCTTTCTTTGTATATTAGAGGTACTCAGAGTGTAGGTATGGAGGGTGGACTTAGAGGCACTCCTTATGTAACAATGCCTAGTATTGGGCTGGTTGTATGGGGGTAAGCAGGTTTTGATGTGTAATACTGTGTGGTATAGGGCTGACTAAGATTAGGGCTGCTGAGGTAGGGTGGTTCCACAATGAACGGATTAGTGTCACTTATCCACACCATTCTATGAGATCAAAATATTATGATTATGTATACTCAGTGACCAAAACCAATAATTTATCTGACAGGAGAGAGACACATTTGTTGATCGAGGCCTACAAGAGTTCACGGATAGATAAATACATCGATCAGAGACAATTGAGAACTTGCTGCTGGGACGGCCCAGTTTTAAAATGTGGTTGGTCTAGATAAAAGATGCATCAAAAAACACTCTAGCTGTATTATGGAATAGACAGGAACCAACTTTGAGGCTCATTCCCTCCTTAGAGCTCTTTAAAGAAAAGGTTAAAGCACTGCTCACAGAAGGGATCCCAACAGTAGTGTAAAGCTATGAAGTTCAAACTTATTTTTGGATATACCGCAAATGCCTAGTTTTGTTTAGAGACGAGTTTTTACTGGAGCACTCTATCACTTATACTACAATGCCGCCTTTCTGTCTAGCGTGCAGATCTAATATAAATGTATAAGTTCATCAAGTTTCATGCACATTACTAACACATATATAATCTTTTTTTCTTTCAACTGACACCATGTTTATTTCTTGATTGATGTCAATATACGACAAGGTATATGCTATTAGAAATATAATTGTTATCATAGGAATATATTTGATTTGACATATCCGATCTGAAGTTTTATCTGGTGCATTCTTATTTTCATTCCAGCGCCATTTGGAATGATATTGATGAAATATATCTTGGTTGCTGCCCAAAACCAATCTAGGACTGAAATGCAACCAAACCTGATTACTTGACTAGCATAACATCGAGAAATTATCCTAGATGTAGATGTATACTTATCAAGTAATAAAGGAAATTTGTTAAAACAAGAAAAATGCGGCAAAAACCACGGATAGGAGTTGCCACTCCTCTCCCCGACCTAACTACAGTCTGCACGAATTGCCGGAGAAGCGGGCAGCACAAAGGCTCGTGTTGTTACGTAGCAACATAGCTAGCCACTGCGGGTGACGTGACTGAGGCGCATGACGTCACCATTGATGTCATACGTGACAGGGAGAAAATCGAAAACAT
The DNA here is from genome assembly GCA_949317995.1 of Acholoe squamosa. Classification (NCBI taxonomy): domain Eukaryota; kingdom Metazoa; phylum Annelida; class Polychaeta; order Phyllodocida; family Polynoidae; genus Acholoe; species Acholoe squamosa. The sequence goes on from OX439036.1 coordinate 114,722,413, forward strand.
TATGGAGTTGCTACGGTCGCTATGCTCCCAGCCGCTGACGCGGCTTGCGACTCCAAAAAAAAAGTATTACCACCAGTCAGCCCCACTATGCTCACCTCGGGTAATCATTTTGTTGAGAAATACCTCCCAGGGAACTAGGGAAATAGGCTACTGTTGCTGTACCTTATCAATGCACATAAAGTCCTCATCCCTCATTGTCAAGTAATTTATCTTATATCACGTTCATTCTTTTTCATTTGTGTGCTACTCTTACCACCGGATAAGTGTATTTGCCTCCACATTTTGTACTTACTTTTAACAATGTATAGTTAGGTTTGTCCGCTCACCCACCCCCTAAATATGATATACATTATACCCCCCCCCCTACATGATATATATATATATATATATATATATATATATATATATATTTATATATATATATATATATATATATATATATATATATATATATATATATACGTTATGACAACGGGAGGACATTATCAGGAATGTGTACGTAGATACCCATATACCCCTTTCCTTGCTAAAAAATACGTCAGACACCTGTCTCACCCATGACAAAATAGGTCATTGTATTGGGTCTGAATGGGAGGGGAGCTTGTTTCTGGCGACATGCACTGATAAGATAGAACTAGATTATCCCTGGAAGTGCCTGTGATGCAGTGTTTTGCCACTTTAAAAAGAACCGTAAAAATTCAAAATGGTGGACCGGATGCATATATGGGCCTCGACTGCTTTACATATTCATCTCCCTATGAGCTGGCACCCCATAGAGCAAGGCTAAGACATGGTCAGGCTGCAGCTATAGACAGAGATATACAGATTGTATGGCCTAAGGTAAGCTTTCCCTCATTGTTTTAGATGACAGGATATAGAAATCACTATTCCCAATAAGGGTTGTGTTACCTTACCTGGTGTTTGAGATCAACCCCCCCCCCACCACACCACATTCTGCCATTCTGATCTGCCCATAACAACTTTACCACATCCTCCCCTCTTACCTCATGTCCTTATTGTTGACAAATTTCTTCATGTCGGCAGCGGCGTGCGACACATCACCCTTCATCACTATCTCATTCTGTGCCATGGTGGGTTTGTATTTGTGGAAGTATCAGCCTTGTAATAAACCACTCCTGTGGTAGTATAGCAGACTTATAATGATATAGCACCGACTTGCTGCACTGCTATCAACCAAGCTTTTCCTGGCAAGGGGAGTCTCTAGTACTCTGCTTGGAGTAGGATCCCTATTTCTGTAGGCCTATATAGTAAGCTGCCCCTGACTTGACCAATAGGCATGTTGGTATCTTATGTCAACCACCCTAGACCAACTTCCTCCAGGGACCTTATAATTATTACAAACTGACTTTTGTACAAAGTCGAAAATGGCAAAATTCCGGAATTGCCACTAGCTATTTTTGCACAATTGCGGAATACAGCCCTCTCAGGTCGTGCAATGTAAGAATACGTGAATGGAGTATGTATTTTGTCACAGTATAGGGCCCCCCTCTAAAGTGCAATGTAAGAATACTTGAATGGAGTGTGTATTTTGTCACAGTATGGGTCCCTCTCAGGTCGTGCAATGTAAGAATACTTGAATGGAGTGTGTATTTTGTCACAGTATAGAGCCCTCTCAGGTCGTGCAATGTAAGAATAATTGAATGGAGTGTTTATTTTGTCACAGTATAGGTCCCTCTCAGGTCGTGCAATGTAAGAATATGTGAATGGAGTATGTATTTTGTCATAGTATAAGGCCCTCTCAGGTCGTGCAATGTAAGAATACATGAATGGAGTATGTATTTTGTCTTATCTAACTATCTGGGCCTCAACAGTGATTTTTTGCTCATAACCCCAGTTCCTTATCCAGCCATAACACACTCTGAGACCTTTTCTTCGTCTTCAAGAAGCTGCTGGTTTCAATCCAGACATGTTAATAAATTAAGGGGAATATACAAAGTCAACTCCTCCATACATTTCCTGTTAAAACCGATTAGGTTCAACGGGGAATCGATCCCCGGCCGCTGGGGCAGGAGGCGAGCTCACTGTCCACTATACCAAGCCGACCAGTGCTAGAAACCACTGCACATGGAGGATTTGAAAAAGTTTTCCGACATACCTGAAGTTTACACACCTTGTTAGCCTAGAATATATGGAGCCTGGTAGAGTTATTAACAGAGAAACATCCTTAGATATCCTAGATGAACATGTAGTTGTATGCCATGCCTAATTTGTCCATTTTCTTCGAAATAAATAAGAATCCATTGATTTTCCATAGCGATACGTGTCGGCACCCACTTCGTACAGCCATTCCTTGTTCGACGTGTGGTTGACCTAGTTCTTACATCCGGGCACCTCCCCGCTCTGTCAACAAGACGAAATGGCCATGTACCGGGCCGTGTGCGTTGGATCGGTATGGAAAATCAATGGATTCTTATTTATTTCGATAAACGCCTTAATGTATGTTATGGGTACGCACTCGTGGGTTTATGGGTTAATAATCCACCCCTTCGGGGTCGTGGATTATTTACCCATAAACCAGTGCCATTGTTCTGCTCACAGCAGAACAATGGCACTGGGCTGAACACGCGTGGTGTGGACGGAGCGCAGCATACGGCGGTTTAACAGCGAAACCTCATTGCTTGGCTTACATTTTTTACAAACCTATGACGTGGGAAGGATGTGGGATAATGTCTATGGAATCCATGAAACGTTTCTTGTCCTTACCTTGAATATTTTGGTGTTTGTATGATCTATCTTCAAGAGACTGAAGGAAAATTCAATATGGCGGCACCCATGACTCGTCGAGTGCTACGGTTTGTAAACAAACTAATTTGATGTCTAAACTTCAATTACACTACTCAAGATTGAAGGATTCTCTTGTTCTGAGGAGCTGTGAGCAGATTACATAGTATATTTGTACAAATTTTGTATTCCATCTTGTTTAAATCAACTCCGAAACTTATGTCGCAAAAAGCCACTAGAAGTACGAAACTTTCTCCGCATTTAGCTTTACCTAACCCAACCAGAACCAAGATGGCGGCTTCCGGTAGAACCAAAATTAATGTGCCGCAATCTGAAAATTCTGATTCTGAGGGAGAAGAAACGAACTATTTACCCAAACTAAACTATAAAGCCAGCACTAAGGACCTGGTAGACAAGGTAAATGAACTAGAAGCTCGCTTAAAATCACAGGAATCCATAAATCAAAGTACGGTTCGGTTGTTACGCGGAATGGAACTTCGGCTATATGGCCCCAATGGCTTCCCTGCAAATGAGTCAATGACAATACCAAAGATTGAACAAAAAATCACTGAAATTGAGGAATCGGTGTCTACTCATAGTGATAAAATTGAAAGCAATGTATCTGAAACAGTTAAAATTCGTAGTATAACTGATAAACATGAAGACCAGTTCTCACGTATTGAAGTAGATCGGAAGAAAAAAATACTCATAATCGAAGGTCTGAATGAAGACAAGCCTGCGAGTTTAAGAGAAACATTGGATCAGCTTCTAAATGACCTCTCATTAGACTTTAACAATACTGCTGCTGAAGCAATATATCGTAGAGGTAAAAGGAGAACTCCAACCCCACAGCAGAAAAAGAATCCCCACTTCAAACTACCAAACCGACCAGTAGTTGTAGCATTTTCCTCCTCACAATATAAATTGAGGATGTTTGGGAATATCAAGAATCTTCAAGGAAACCCTACATGGAAGGGACTACACCTTGCAGACGATATTTCACCGGAGGAGAAAAGAATGCAGAAAGATGTAAGAGCTATACAGGCTCTAGCTAGGAACAAAGGTATTGACTGTAGTGCAAAAGGTACAAGTCTGGTGATTGAAGGCAAGGAAATCAATAATCTACCATACGATCTGTCCCTGATGAATGCTAAGACGATCGAAACCCCAGATGGACTAGCCTTCCAAGGAGAACATTCTATTTTCTCTAACCTATACAAATGCCCCATCACGTTTGAAAACCAGCAGTACGATTCTGTGGAAAGAGCCTACCATGCAAAGAAATGCATAGTTAGTAACCAGATGAACACCTTGATAAGGGTCCTAGCTGCTAAAACTCCAATGGACAGTATGTACGCAGCTAAACAATGTAACATCTCAAACGACTGGTATGACATCGATGAAGAAGTAATGAGCCGACTACTTGAAATTAAGTTCGCACAGCCAAACCTTCTCCAAGCATTGGTTAACTCCAAAGGAAAATACCTATACGAGGCCACATATCACAATACCTATGGTATAGGTTTTCATCTAGGTCAGCGAGATCAAATAACTATCAAAAATGTGGCCCACAACCAACTAGAATGCTCAAATAGACTTGGTGAAATGCTCATGAAAATCAGGTACAAGCATACAAATGAAAACCCACTTCCAACATCAGAAGAAATTCGTCTTCAGGATGCTAGAAGAAATTAATTGCAAACTGTTATACTAATAATGCTTGTGTAACCCTCATATGTCTATACCAAACATCGATTCTTTTGTATTTTGTTTCCTTCTCTTTCCCTAGTACATATAATATAACTGCTGCTGCTATGGCCCAACCCATCTGTATCAACCTATGAATGTATACTATACTGGTAAAGGGTGCGGCAATAAGGCCTATGCCCCTTTTGTGGTAGTTATATTGAAAATTGTCTATGGAGTCAGGGGGGGCTCTGGTTGTAGTTTTAAATGTAAATCCTATCTTGTAACAATGTATCCTGTATTCTTCAACCTGGTATTACAAATTTTATGCAACACACATCACTAAATGACCTAATTGGCACCAAAGGTCTACACATGATGCATATGAATGCTCGTAGTCTTAAATGTAATTATGCTAGTATATGTGCAGAAATCTACCCTGCTAATTTTGAAATTTTTACTTTTTCTGAAACTTGGTTTAAGAGTGAGGATGATGAATCGAATTACCAATTTTCTGGCTACACACGTTATAGATTAGATAGACAGGTCCCTGATGAAAAAGGTAACATCAAAACTGGTGGTGGTGTATGTATTTATATTAAACATGGTTTGAAACATGATTATGATAAGTTTTCTACACTATTTCACTCTGACTCTAACATCGAACTCCATTGTATTACTATAACAAAGGATCATATGAAACCAATTCTATTATTTAATGTTTATAGACCCCCAGATGGGTCTAAAGTAGCTTTTATAGATACACTAATTGAGACGGTCTCTACAATTGATGATAAAGACCAATATGAAATTGTGGCTATGGGAGATTTTAATTTCAATGTGATTGATGACAGCGACCATGTTCATGACCTGTTGAATAAAATGAAGGGTATAGGCCTAAACCAAGAAATTAAATCAGGTACAAGGAAAAAAGCTATTTTAGATTTAATTTTTACCAACCTAAGAAGGAACTATATATATACGGGTATATGTAACAACTCTATAACTGATCATCTTCCTGTTTTCTTGATAAGAAAGAAATGGAAAATAAAAAATGAGAAGATTTATATTACCGGTAGGTCGTATTCTAAGCTAGATAATGATACACTACTGAGTGAATTTGATGCCTATGATTGGACTGAATTTAACCATACTGATGATGTTAACTGTGCCTGGTCTCATATGGAATTAGCAATAAGAAAAATCTTAGATAAATACTGTCCAGTCCACAAATTCTTGGTTAATAAATATAGGGATCCGTGGATGTCTCAAAATGTATATGAGATTATCCGTGATAAAAATGCCAAACTTTGGAAAGCAAGACGCTCTGGTAAGGAGGAAGATTGGAAATCTTTAACTGAAACACGTAATAAAGCAAATAAAATTATAAATAAAGCGAGGAAAAACTTTTTTAAGGAACAACTGGAAACTTATAAGAACGATCATAAAAAATTCTGGAGGACCATTAATAATATTCTACCGGGTCATCCCAATCGCTCAAATAAAATTTCCCTGGTAGACCATGAAAATAATAATGCCCCAATTGAAGATGGAAAAGTATCAGATTTTATTAACCAATACTTCGCTAATATCGGTCCCTTGCTTGCCAAAGACCTTTCTATACCTTGGAAACCTTATGATGAATGTGTGATTAATCAAATTGACAATATCGAAACCAATGTTCAAGAGGTGGTAAAACTGGTACATGATATTAATACGATTAAATCCTCAGCGATTGATAATATCTCTACAACTATATTAAAAACCATCTTTAAACACGCTCCCTCCAAATTAGTCAAAATTTTTAACCTGTCCTTTATACAAAATTGTATCCCAGATTCTTGGAAAATAGCAAAAGTTACCCCAATCCCCAAAACGGGAGATTTGAAATTAGTAAACAATTATAGACCGATTTCACTTCTACCCTTACCATGTAAATTACTAGAAAAAATTGTGCATAATCGTGTATATGGTTTCCTAATTAAAGATAATATACTAACACCCAAACAGGGTGGATTTAGATCTGGCTTTAGTACAATTGATACTTTGGCAAAATTCACTGATGATATTAAAAGAAATTTAAATGTGGGTAATTCGACAGTAGCTGCTTTTATAGACCTCAAGAAAGCTTTTGATACTGTGGATCATTCAGTTCTCTTAACCAAAATACATCATTATGGCATTCGCTCCAATACATATCATTGGTTCAAAAATTATTTAGATAATAGATATCAAACAACTTTTGCAAATGGAATACTTTCTGATAGTGTTAAAGTCTCATGTGGTGTACCTCAGGGCTCGATTTTGGGTCCTTTGTTATTTTTAATCTATGTTAATGATGTTATTAAATGTGTAAAAAATTGTGAGGTTAGACTCTACGCTGATGATACAGTGATATACTCATCTCAAAATATTTTTGAAACTGCTAAAAAACATCTGCAGAATGACTTAGAGGTCTATGAAACCTGGTGTATACAAAATAAACTATCTATCAACGCCTCGAAAACAAAAATTATGTTCTTCTCTTCTAGTACAAGGAGATTGAATACCTTAACTGCCAATATTAGACTTAACGATCATCTTTTACAAGTGGTTCCCAGCTATAAATACTTAGGTGTTATACTGGACCCGCTTCTTCATTATAACCTACATTTAACCAACCAAGCGAAAACCATAGCATATAAGACTTATAAGCTATGTCTACTAAGAAGATATCTCGATGTTAAATTGGCAATACAAATATACAAATCTACTATTTTACCCTATATGGAGTATGCAGATATTTGTTTCATGTCAACTTATGATAAGTATCTTGACCCTCTACAATATGCCGAAAATAGATGTTTAAAAATCTGTCTAAAAGTTCCTCACCTAACTAATACAAAATATGTACACAATACCACAGGTGTAAACATGCTGGAGGAAAGAAGAGATGCCCACTTATTAAACTATATGTACAATAGATCGAGATGTGACATGTATAGAGATAAGAGAAACTTAACTACTCGTCTACATGATGCTCCTACTGTCAAATGTATTACCCCAAATTGTCTATCATATGCTAGAAGTGTTGAATTCCATGGTGCCATTGCCTGGAATTCCTTATCTAGGGATCGAAGAAATACCCCAGATATTGCCAAATTTAAATGTGAAACAATTACTCTTATGAAAAATCTACTGCCCTATGATGAGGATTAATCGACTATTATTATGATGTGTGTGTATGTATAATTATCTATTGAATTAAGGTTCATTGTTACTGATTTTTTGTTTACCGGAGTTACCCCCCATGTATCCTTCACTCTCTTTGTATCTATATATTTAAGTGTCATAAGTTTCAAACATTATTTATAAGTCAGGTAGGACCAGAAGTACCAACCCAAACACACTTGTGAGGATGAGGTCCTCTGCCTTCTTTTTTGCCGAAATTGAGATGTATATTATAGTATTATTATCCTTCACTGGTCTCGAGTTAAATCAAACCGTTTGTCTGTATATTTATTTGGAAATACTTGTGTTTGTTAATAATACTGTCTCTATCGCTATGAGTGCGTGATAAAATTTATCTAGGCAAATAAAGTGAATTCAAAACAAAAAACATACATTAAACGCTAAACGGTATAGGGGCCTCTCAGGTCGTGCAATGTAAGAATACTTGAATGGAGTGTGTATTTTGTCACAGTATAGGGGCCTCTCAGGTCATGCAATGTAAGAATAATTGAATGGAGTGTGTATTTTGTCACAGTATAGAGCCCTCCCAGGTCGTGCAATGTAAGAATACGTGAATGTAGTGTGTATTTTGTCATAGTATAGGGCCTCAAGACACAGGTCCTGCCGAAAGATCTCAGTTTTAAAGAATGATAGGCAGAATCCTGTGGGATCTTCCCCTGCTGTATATCATGCTACATCTCACAGCTTTATTCACACCTACACTCAGGTTGGACCCACCCTCTAAGAGCCATCACAGTTTAATGCTCCACCGATCAGGGGATAGGTGTAGGTTCAGAAATGGCCCTGGGTATACTTCCAATGCTGTCAATAGATATGTTCATGTTGATATTCTTGAGTACAGAATATGTTCCAAGTCTGGGGTTTCTTCACAGCCTCGTCTCCAACCTGTCTATTTGTTATCTATGGCGTTTATACCATGGATTCCACCATTAAATTGCATATATTTACCTGATAAAGCCATGAAAAACTTAGCTTAACTTAAGTCAGATACATTTTACTTTTGGCCGATAGTTCCCGTTCAATGGGTAACAGTGTCATGAAAATAAGGCCAAAAGGAAACTTATGTTTGGGTTTCCCTTAAGGTTTACGGACCTAACTTTGAAAAGGGAGACCACCACATGTCTACTTAGCAAGAGGGGAGCATCGTTTTATTGTTTGAGAAGATTTGGAAAAAGGTTGGGTGCTAGACACTCATATACATGTAACAAGACGTTTAGAACAAACAGGTTTGCAGAACACATTCTTTGAAATTAAGGGTTTGTGGATGTAGACTTACACGTGTGACTTAGCCTAACTCCTAACTACCTCAGATTTTATCTAATTGGTTATCAAGCTGGAAAAACTTAAGATACAATGATGTGTAAATAAGGGGTTGCAAAACATTATCTGTTCAATACAACATCTTTAGTTCATAGGGCTTATTCTCGTGTAGGTTTAGCTAACTACCAGTCATTTTACTGATTTGTGATTCAACCAAGGATAGTAAGCTTCTTGTTTCAACCCCACAAAAGGAGCGTTGATTAACGTTGCCCTGAAACTGTTGTAAAGAAAATAAGAAAAATCGACCTTACTTATATTGTTATGAGGTGAAAGTTACCTGTCTTAAGTGAAACAGATTTGAGGGTACATATACAGGATGAGCAGGGTTCACAGATTACACTTCTACTACATACCGTAAATCCCTGTGTATGAGCTGTGGCCTTTGACCATTTCAAGCCCCTGGTGTGACTTATGGTGCCTCCGGGAACTCATAGTACAGCGTTTACGTTTGATTTTTAATGATGTAGACTACAGGAATGAGTTGGAACCTTTTCAAACCTTTTTAATTCAGGGTGTGCCTTATACATGGATGCAGCTTATACCTGGTCAATTGCAGCAAAAGGGGGTCACACAGGGTCCATTAAGAGGTAAAAATTAAAATGCTTGGATTGTTTTGAAATTTGTTGTCCAAAATGCTAATGAACTGAAGGACCTATCCTAAAAATTGGGAACATTAATATGAATAATTGTCAATTTTAGCCTCAATTCAGTTATATAGCATTAGTTCCTATGGGATTTTGATCCAAATAGGCAATATTTGAACACCTACTGCCCCCTGCCCCCCTCTCCATTTACAATATGAAGTATATTTCAAATGTGGAGGGGGGATTTGGCAGTAAGTGTTCAAATATGGACAGAAATTTAAAACACAGATGTCCGTATTTAAAATAAAGACGTCCTTATTTATTGCATTAAATGCGGTGGAACGGCCTCCAGATAGGGGGAATAGTTCTTGAAGTGATTATATATAATGCTAAATATTGGGTGCTAGTGGAAAATAACAAAGATTATACATTTCCTATGCAATTTCTCTTTACTTTGCCCCATACCAGTTGGAGCACTATGAGAAAACATTCAAAATACCTCATAAAAAGCTCTCATTTTGTAGTCTGCTACTTTAAATATTAATGATACATGGGCAAAACCATAGTTTCCAATCAAGATCCAGACCTTACACACCTAATGGAAATGAAAAATATCCAAAACCTTCAATCTTTAGTCACATTTACCACCTTCCCATGGTGAAAAATTGGTTTGTCTCCATCTCAGTGCAATTGACCACCTGTGGTTTTAAAGTACACATTGTACTAGAAATATCTAGATGTGCGATCTCAGTTCAACCTCTGCCAGACTGTGTAGCACCCTGAGGTAAGTTTAAGTTAATTACAAATCAAACCTATTCTATTGTTAATGTTACTTTTATTCATAAAAACCTGATTATTAGCTGATATATATATATATATATATATATATATATATATATATATATATATATATATATATGCTCAAAATCAGCCTTTGCCGATGCCTGCTCATTCCTTATAAGCAGGTTTTGTTATGACAGTGTTTGCTGAAAACTATTTTAAATTCTAACTTTAATTCTAAGTAAGAGAAACCAGCAATTTCCTTAGATCCTGTCACTGACTTATCACAGTACTGGGGGAAGTCAGAAACCCTTTAGGTTCTTGAGTCAACATACATATATTTTTCACACAACTAAATTTTGAGTCACTTCACCTTATTTATGTCTTCTAGCGATCATTCAGTCGGATATATGCAAGCAGTAGATCCTTAGATAAATGTCAGTTTCTACAGCTTGTTAATTTGATAGATGTTAATGACTCCACAGGCCAGTATATATACAACATATATACAGTGAGATCTCTTTAATACGCCACCCAATAATCGCCACACTCAGATCTGTCAAGCTAACCAAGGACCACTCTGATACAGTTAACTTACATGTTTACTCGATTATCTCAATTATCTCAGAACCAATCAATATTATTTTAGGAATTTAGCATGGCGAATTAAAGATACTTTACTGAATATATACCTCTTTACACATGACAAGAGGGCAAATAGTTAGTGGTAGGAGGAATGACTGTTTAGTGAATCTGTGAGCAGATATTCACCTGAATATCCCATCATTCATACACCCTCAAGGATCCTGTGAATGGTGCTGTATGAATGATCATCGATTGATTTATCTGAGTACACGTGATTCAAAATAGAGAAGATGTGTATGTGATCCAATCCTGTAGCAAGGTCTCCCAAAGAAGAAAAAAAACAGTTATTTTGGTAATAGATGAATTTGTTTATGTGTAAGTGTACATAAAATGTACATAAAATGCATTGATTGTGTAGGGGCACGGTTTAGTAGTAGCGTCCATGGCTTACGGGTTGACTAGGTTCCGAGCGGAGCGGCCTTTTGGGTTGAAGACCTGGTAAGCCTCGCCTGTGGTGGCAGCACTGCCCCCCAGGCTGCTTGGGTTAAACACGAGAGGTCGCCACCCAACCCCTGTAGCTGTATAATAGCGGGGTCAGAACCTAGGGACAGAATCCTCCCGGATTCTGTATGAACAACATAAGATCTTACTGACTCCGAAGCCTTACCTGGTAGTCGTAAATAAGAGCTATCCGAAAGATCTCACACCCATCTAGAATACCTTTAGCTTACTGTACTCTAGGATATTGAATAAACCTTGTTGCCTTCTGAACCGTTCTGTTAAAAGGAATCTTCCATTGTCATCAAAACATAACAAAAAGATCACGGTGAGTATTGTTGTTGCCTTGAGGGAATTACCCGTTTCAACCTCAGGCCTAGGGCAGACCCTTCATATATGAGATAACTCATGTGGATGTAAAGGTAACATGGACGTAAATGCTGCCCTGTCATATGGTATTCAGGCCTGCACTGAAGGTGGTCTGGGTGCTGATTTGCTTAGAAATCATATGCAGGAATTATTGATAAAATTATGAAAAAAATCACAAGTGACCCGAAACACTAGATGAGTTGTTTTTATTATGCCAAGGTTTGGGGATTTTATCAGGTCTGCAAATGTTCATCTGGCCAATTGAGGTTTTGAGGCCCAAAATAGGGTAGAATGGCACTTTCTGTATCTATCGCTCCCTTAGTTAAGATTTTCAGGGTTAAGCCTATCCAATATTCTAACGCATTGTGCTTGAGAGATGGTTTAATCTTGCTACGGTCAAAAATATTACCAACGAACATTACGGGGGGCTGTTTTTGTGTGTTATGCTATATAGAAACATAGAGGAAATGGAATTAGTTCCACATAACCTATAGGATGATTGGACATTTGATCTGCCTATTTCAAAAGCCATTTTAATGTCATTTTTCTGTTACAGCAAGGATGGCTTTATAGGAATCTGGCCAAATTAGTGACAGAAATGGTGTGTAAAGATAAAAAAAAAAATGGAAAACCTTGCTTGCGGAGGTAGGGTAATTCACTAAACATTGCAGTTTCTATAAATCGCACTAAACATAACTTTTTTTCGACATAAACCACCTACAGGGTGAGATTTCCAGCAGAAAAATGACATTTTACCCTCATTTTAATCTTCTGTCGAAGGACCGTTACAAGTCATGAACATGAGCAACTCAGGAGTCTAGAGAGTACAGTTGATGGATCCACTTTATTGTAGTGTTAGGCAGGTACATGTTGGCATGGTGATGTACAATGTTCATCCTGATCAAGCTAGCTCTATACCAAGGCACCGTGTGTCATAGAGACTAGGTGTGGAGAGAGGAAAGTAAAGAATAAGAGTATCCCAAGCTAGTCCTGTATTCATATATATAGGAGCAGCTCGGGGTAGGCATGACGTCAGTCTTGGGAGAAGCATGACGTCATGCTTAGGGATTGGCAAGACCCAACGTGCCTTGCATCATCTCACCCTGGAGGGTGGAGGGGGCTTGCCTAAAGGTGGGTCGAGCTGGCCACCTGTTGGAGGAGCAGCTCGATCCCTGATTGGTTAGGAATGGAGGTGGGTGTGAGCACACTCCCACCCTGTACCTAGGGTTAGTGGGGGTCGAGGTCATGACCCCTAGCCAGGATCCGGAGGTGAATCTGAGGTCACTGGCCAGGAGAGGCAGAGCTGGGTAGGGATACCTGGCTCTGTCAGATCCAAACGTTTGGTAAAGGGAGCCTTATAGGCGAGCTTGATCATTCGGCTTAAAATATTTCATATAATAATAAATGAACCTTGAATACCCCATTGACATATCCCCACATTCCTATTCGATTCTACGCGAATGCAAAAGGTAGAGAACAAGTTCTTATAATCGTCATTGGAACATTCAAGGTTTGGCAGAACTTCATAAGGTGACTCAAAACTTGGTGAACGTTGTGTATACTTGGCTTGATACCGGTATAAATGTTTTAACTTACATGCTTGAATCATCAACTGTGTGTATAGGTCTACTTCTAAGAACAATAACATCCTCAATGGTGAGGCAGGTTTCGTTGGAAAAACACATACAAAAATATAGTCGAGCCCGCAAGGTCGTGGTGACAGTCTCTACTATGTACTGATTGCTATAAAAAATCTTAGAGATACATGCAAATCAAGAAAATACACATGGATGAGAAATAATTCGAGAATCCTTGTGGCAACAGTTATGTTGGTTGCTATGTCCTGCCTTGAGCAATCAGGGCAGAAACAGCAGTGATACTCTGTCACATATACCGGTTACTGAATGAGATCAAGTGTACATGGTTAACAAGTTTTATATAAAAATACATGCTTCAAAAATATATCCTCTACATGTTTGGATATTGACTAGGTCAGTAATCTTACAATACAATAAATACGGAGGAAAAATGTAACATGCTGGTTAAGACTAAAACCCATAAATACAAATGCAAACTGTTTTGGGCTTGAAAAAACATGGTATCGTCCTTTAAGAGAAAAGGTAACTTTGTTGGGGGGGGGGGGGGCTCTGTGGCACCTAGGTTTCTGATTTCACTCAGTATCCTCACAGAGTGGATTAGTATTAAGAAAACTTACATGAGGTTTTAAATATTTCACAGTACAGATTGAACTCTTTATATCAGCTCTCTTGAAAACCAATCAGCGTATAAATTTGTAAACATGTGGTGACTCTGGGAGTCCCATGGGTGGGGGGTGGGAAAAATTGTGTCCCTACAATGTCAGATTAAGAAGATATAAAGTTCATAATTTTGCATGTATATGCAGTCCTAGTACTTAAATTTTCTCAATTTTGTGCCAATGCTACTTGGTGGTAAGTTGTAGTGTTCCATGGGGTATCTACAGAAATGTCTTCCAGCAGCCGATTTTCTCTTCTGTTTGGCTTCCATGTTGTAGTCGTCATCAAAGGAGTCTATTCTAAATTTTGAAAAAGAGACTTCCATGAAAGCCATGTCTCCAACCTCAGGGGAAGTTGAGGAGGAGGAGGATGAGCTGCTGTCATCAAGGGGTGGGTCTAATGTCGTGTTGCTTCTTGGTGGTGGTGTTGGCTTGAAAGAATGTCTTTTTGAATTTTTGTCGACGGGCCTGAAGGTGGTAAAAGAAGGTGAACTGTGTACTGTGGCTTGTTCCCGGCTTTGATAATAAGCACAGGGGCAAGCAAAGGTTCCTGGACCGTCCAAACATAAAGTACACAGGTTTAAGGTGGCTGGCCTGGTTGGGTGTACAGGCTTGGGGGAGAAATAGCTGTCCTTCCAAGCCGCATATCCTGGGGGAATTGGAGTCCCAGGCCTGTTGGTTGCAAGTCCTATTTGCGTATAGGACCTGCCGGTGCGGCTTATTAGGTGGCTGGTGGTGTTGCTCGGGGGCCTTGGGTCTATTGGGCCTGCTTGGAAATCTTCTTGGTGGGGTTCGCTATGTCTTTTGCTGGTCCGGTTGGTCCAGCTGCTGTGGCACCACCTGCTGTAGGGGCTTGGCCTGGGTCTGTAGATGGAGGCGAATCTGTTCCCAGGCTGCGCTTGCCCTGGTTGCCCTTCTTCTTTTGTGGTCCTGCAGATAGGGACAAAAACAGAGTGGTGTCTGACGTTAGAAACATGTTGAAAACGTTGTATGGTTCACAAGGCGGTCCACAAAAATACCAAGATTTGACCAAAAAGGTTAATTTGTCTGTGTGTCGACCATGAAACAAAATACAGTAGCATTGGTATTGTATTGCTTTGGGGCGGTAGCTGTGATTAGGGAAACGGAATTATTTCATCGACCTATAGTTTGTTTGTTTTGAGTTGCAGGCAGACCGCAGTCAATACAGAGAAAGGATGTGAGATCAATATTATTTTGTCAACGTACAAAACCTGAGTACAGAGCTCAATTGATCCACTTGGCTTAGCGCGGGTCCTGTATCCAGGGACGCTATGGTTAGTTTATCTAAATTCCACCAGGTGGTAGTAGCGAGCTGGAGCTGCACCGTAATGGCGAGGAACCAAATAAGTTATGGGGGACAAAATACAGGTATGACCTGCTCAGGTCGACTCCTGCCTGTATCGAGTATGCTGAGAATTAATTATGTTGATGTTGATTGAAAGAAAATTTATTTTTGGTCGGAAAAAAAAAAAGGGGGGGGGCGGACGGAAAAAGAAAAAGAAAATTTATTTCCCTCGCGCCAAATTTTTGATCCGGGGTGCTATAAAAAGGGCGCTCGTCCGTCTGTGATGTCATAATGTTACATAACCAGGATGGAGGTGTTTGAGGTGGATCTGATCATGCCCAACGGCACCGTTCTTCACTTGACCATTACCATGTCGGGTGGATTGTAAGTATTTTCTGACTTCAAGAGCGATTTAGAATTTTTTGAGAATTTGCTTATTCAAAACGTGGAGCCTTGGCTTAATATGGCTTTTAATTTGTATTTCAGCATCACGCAGATCCAATGGCTGATCATCCCTCCTGGCGGGGCGGTGAACGGTTATTGAGGTAAGTCTGATCTGAACAAGTTAAAGTCTGAACATGTGCTAATGTTGTTGTTGTGGTAGAGATGCCACGTGCGGGTGTCACATGACCGATTGTAGTCATGGTGACAGCCGTGACGTCCGTCAGTTTCGGTATTTAGAACGAAACCAAGATGGCGCGTATGGCGCGAAAGTGGTCGGGCCAGACGCTGCAACCGGTGATAATACCGATGAACATTAATGTAAACCGATCTATTGTGCTGGTTAGGTTAGCTGTGGTTATCATGCTGTTTTAGCTCAGTGTTGGTAATGATGGCTGTGTGTGGGTGTGTTTTGGGCGTCTTTCGGGGGTTGGGGGGTTCGGTGTGGGGCGGGGGGGAGGGGGGGTAAAGGGTAGGATAGGTGGGCGGGGGGGGCGATCCCCACATAAGCGTCTTTGCGGCGTATGTGTAAAGGCTACCTGCCATCCCCACATAAGTGTGATGGTACCTTCCAAACGCTACTGACATTTGGGTATAACCTCGGGACGGTCCTAAGTTATATGATCGTGGGGGTGGCCGGTAGTCGCTGGGTTGGGACGGTGTTCTCCGTCATGGACCGAAACTCGGCCGTGTTGGAATGGTGAGTCGAAATTTTACTTACCATAGATTATGTAATAGGCCCTCTCAGCCAGTTTGAAACTAAACACATATAGGCAGTTGGGATGCTGGGCTTCCTGGGGTTCAGGGGAGTCGATATAGTGAGCTCGGATTGCTTTGCCGCTGCCTGGGCCCGAGCTTTCTTTCTGCTATGATCTCCTGGATCGGGGAATAGTGCCGTGGCTGAATTCGCCGGGCGTTCACTATCAAAGCGCGGGGACACCTGTTCTGTAAATAGAGTGAGTGGTTCCCCCGTCGTTATGGTTACGGGTACATACTGATGACATGGTTTGTTTTGATATAGCCAGTGCACATGTGCTCTACTGAAAAAGGTGACCTATAAGAAATTTTGATTTGGGGGGGGTAATGGGGTTGGGTTTTTGAGTGGGGTTGGGGGCCGTGGGAAGATGGCGTGGAGCATTGGGCTTGGAGTAGCCGGGCTGAGTTGTTTATGGGCTTATCCCCACATAAAAGGTGATCTCCTCCGGGGTGTGGCTATCCGGTGGGTTGTTCATGGAGAGGGGTTGGGGTCTGTTTACATGATTTTAACAGGGTGCAAGGTGGCTTAATTGCCGCCTGATTTCCAATTGATGATCCCCACATGTGGCTTGTTGTGGGTTTCTAGATTAAAAATAAATAAACTTACCGCTGGGGGATGACTTTTTGGGCCTTTCATCCGATGTGGTGGGGTCAAACAGATATTTGTCTGACCCCGGTTGTAGCTCTAGGTTAGTGAACTTAGTGAGTTCCACCAAACTCCTAGAGGTAGAGGGGACTTCCATTTTGGGGCACAAGGAGGATCTATATCTTGTGGGTGGTGATAGCTGGGGCATTGGGACAGTGTCTGATGGTGAGAGCTGGAAATCCGGCTGTCCCTTTTCCTTAATCACCAGGGTCAAGACATGGGGGCTGGATGTTAGAGCCGTGTGGAGTCGTAGCCTCCAGAACAGAGGGCATCTAGGGTAGCGCTCCAATTTGACCTGCTTGATCTTCCCGGCGATTATAAAGGTCACTTCCCCCTTCCACTCCACTTCCAGATGGCGGCCGAAAGGGCTAGTTAGTCGGGGCTTAGCCACCTTGGGTGCCATGATGGAGAAAGGCCACAAGTTTCTGCCGAAAATCATTCTGCCGACGACGAAATCATAGGTCCTACCCTCTGAGTGGATTTGGAGGACGAATTTTGGCATCTCCGTGATATCATCCACTCTAGCTAGGTAGGGCCAGTGTTGCCAGCATCTCCTGGCCAGGGCGCGGGCCAGGTACAAGGCCAGGAAAACCAGGATCCAGGCCCACATGGTATCATACCTGCCGGCCTGGTATGGAGACTGGTATTCCTCCATGCTGCTCTCTGCATGTGGCCAAGTTGTTGCCTGAGGCGGCCACAAGCTGCTGATGTTCAGCACCAGCTTTCTTAGGGTGTCGAACTTTGCCGCGTCCGCCATGGTTGGTGTCTTCAGCGCAATGTGCATGGTGACTAGCTGCGCCAGTCTCGTCACGCGCAGTTGACCGTGGCACGTGATTGCACAACACAAGATGGCCAGTAGCGGGGACAGAAGATGTAACCAGGGGGAATACTCCAGATGGTAGCCAAGATGCATTAATGTGTTCACTGACAAGAAGGGTCTTGACTTGGTCAAACCTAGGGCGGCTTTCCTGAGGGCGATTACTTCTTTAAATATAGGCAATAATCTTTGGTTGTGGAGGTGTTTTAAATATTCAAAATTTGGTAGATCTAGGGTCTGGGGAATGGTTGTCATGGTGACGCCTGAAACATTGGCTGGTGGGTTGCCGAAATGGCGCCATAGAGGGAGGTTGATGGGTATCCTAACAAGGGGCTGTAGTGTAGTGTTATGTATGCAGGAAAGGTTTGAATTTATCATTATCATTCCAGCATTTCTAATTGAGCACATGCATGGTACTGATATCACTGAAGAGGCTGCGTTTTTAAGCTCAATTTGGCCTTCATTGGGACATAGCATAAGTGAGGGTGATTCATTGGTAATTAACAGGTAGTCTGAATGTGATATAGACTTAACTAAGCGTGGAATGGGGGCGGACATGTGTGCAGCAAAGCTGCATGTGTGGTGTACAGCATCTGGTGTGTCTAACAGTAGTGACAGGGAGCATGTGGGTTGTAGGGGTGATAACAAGGGTAGGGGCAGGTCACAACTGATAAAGGTATCATGTGTACACAGGTCCATGTCGGCTTGTTGTAGCTCAATGTAGTGTGAGTGGGTTGATGGTAATGCTATAAATGGGGGTAGTTTTTGTAAGAGGGTGTATCCTAGTGAGTGGGGGTCGGAGGTATCGAAGGGGATGGGGAAGGTTTCTGTTCTATATATAGAATAGGTATTTTCCCCTAGGCCTATGGGTACCGGTATGGTTATAAGTAATGTGGTATTATCATTCCACTGTGCTCTAACTTTCCTTTTGTAGTAGAAGTCTACCGGTAATTTCAGAATATTTATTTCTGGGTGGTTGCTACTGAGGGCGTCTGAAAGGTTATTCAGTCCTATTTCTAATGTGTCGTGTGGAATGAGGGTAAGGGGTAGCTCGCCCTCCATGAGTGAATTTAGAGCAGATAATAGGTTGCTTAAGTCATCATGGAGATCGATGAGTGATTCTATTTGTGAATTTGCGGCCGAAAATAGCATGGAGTAGAAGGTATCTTGTTTGGTTTGTGATTCCAAATTCAGAAAAATGTCAGAAAGGTTTGAATTTAAATTTTGAAATTTATTTGCTAACAGTGATAAGGCATCATCTGTGTCATTTTGGAATTCTGAGAAAGCGGTGAGTGTGTGATAATTATATTCTGACATATTTAAGAGGAAATGTGTGGCTAGTTCAACTACATGCATTTTGGTAGCGAATCTTTTATCCAATTCTGACATTTCTGAATTTAGGATATCAATTTCAGGCTGTGTTCCCAAACCTACCAGGATTCTCAGGATATCTCCTATGGGCTGGCCTGGGGCATTTCTTGGATATCTCATGCTGGGCGGGCTTACCATTTTGATTAGTTCATTCAGTAGGGTCTGTGATTTGTAGAAAAGGTTATCTAACATGTGATCTAAATTTGTGGCTGTTTGGGTTATGTATGGAGGTGCGCTGGGTTTCACTAGTGGTGAGATATTGTCTGGTTTTCTGAGGGGCTGGTCTAGGGTCAGGTTTAGGCTTAATACTAGTGGGTAATCCATATAGTTGGAGAGGAGGGGTTGGTCCATTTTTGTGAAAGTCACTCCAAAATTTGGTCTGAAGATGGTCCTTTGGTTAAATTCCTGGTGTACCAATCCGACAGTTGTGGCTAGGATTGCTGCTAGGGTAGTCATCAGGACTGCAGCCCTAAAAAAAAAAATTTTTTTCAAGAATATGTAGGGTCTTAGAGAAATGGTTTTGAAATGATATGAGGGAGTAGCGGTTTGTGTGTGTGTGTGTGGGGGGGGGGGGGGTTTGCACTGGGTGTTTGTTTGTGTGTGGGTGGTTAGGTGTGGGGTATTGGTGAGATAACAGGTTTGGGGGAAAGGGTGTGGGGTAGGGTGGTGTCTTGTATGACATTGGTTAGTAAGGTGTTAAGGACAATTATAAAAAAAAAAAAACATAATATGTGAATGTAGGTAGCTTACCCCTGCGTGAGTCTAAGCCGGGTACTTGGAGCCGGAAATATCTGGACCTGCCTGACCAGTGATACCATTCAAAGATGGCCTGTTGGAGAACCAGATCTATCGAATCGTTGATTGCTAGACTTCTGCCTACACTTGTAAAGTGTCTAGGCAGGTTAGCTAGCGGCTTCTCTGAAGCCAGGAGCGTCCTTGTGCTCAATAGGGCTAAGTAACTAGCCACATGCTGGTCAAACCTCGCCCAGATAGGTTTAGTGGGTGTGTCGGAGCACACCATAGTAAGTACTGTTTTTATGACAGCTTGAACACGATCATTGGTTAAATCCATTTGCTTTAATACAGCAGGGTTTGTCAAGTAGAAAGCCACGTCACAGGGAGATATTCCCAGGACCAAGTTCCTATACCGGCAGATGAGAGATCGTAATTCAAGGATTTCTCTATCAGCGTCCAATAATCCCACAGGACCCAATAGGTCATGTATGGTCCAGCAATCAATGGTGTCCAATCTGTGGTTGGGAAGAATGAAATTTTGCGGGGTAAGTCTACCTGTGTAATAGGTTGGTTGAGTGTATTGAGATGTTAGGTTCACACGAGATGGAGGATTCAGCAGGCACAAATATTGGGCAGTGAAGAGTGATGATCATTCAACTTTTTCTAGATACTCTGAGCTCACACTACCATTGGTGAATTGAGGAGTCTGGGCAGTATGACAATAAATATGTCATTACCAAATACAAGAACGACTGATGGTCTATGTACTGAAGTGGACACTTAAGACAGGCCTACCTGGGCTGGCTGCATGCCCTGTTCGCCATGGTTATCTTCAATCAGGCACTTGCTCTCAGAAAAACAGGAAGTGGTTGGATGTGGTGTATTGTTGAGAATGGATAAGATTTGGGGTGGGTCAAGGCTTATAAACCTGGTCGTGAGGGAAGCTAACCCTCAGTTGCAGGTCTCCCATGTAGGTATGTCTTGCCCTAAAAAGGCTAGGCCTTATCTTATTGGATATATGCAGTGGGGGCATGCCTGCCCCGTATGCAAATTTCGGTGGCCTCAGCGCTGAGGCCTGGTATGTATTGATTAAAAATTGGAATTTTTAGGTCAAGAAGGTTGGTAGATGCAGGTCAAGGTTATGATTGAATTCTGACCAGGTGGGTTGCCTGCTTTGTGGAAGCTTGGCGTGAAATTGGGGCTGTGGTTAATTACAGCCAATCAAAATGGTATTCCACCTGCATTACTGGGTCTGAGAAAAACAGAGGTGCAAACATGGTTGGAGCATGGGAGACAGGGACTCCTACAGTAGGCGTGTCGGTGGCAAGAATACCGAATTTAACAGGAGTCCTGACAAGCCATCAAGCCGGTGCAAGAATATATAAAATAAAAAATTTTTATACATATACCCTAGAATGCACTGCTGCCTTGGGTAGTATATGTGGCGTATCGAACCATTAAGTGTGGGTATGCTGAGAACGTCCATGGGCGCGGAAAAACTAAATCTACAAGACTCATGTGAGTGTTGTGTAACTTTCATACAACGTACAATAAGAGAAAAAAAGGGTGTATTGGTGTTTTATGGGAAGGAAAAGTTGATAAATAGAAAACAGAAAAGTAAAGAAAGAAAATGTGGAATGGGGGTTGGGTATTGGGAGGTTTCTGGGAGGTGGTCAGTATTTAGTGTTGGACAGGTGGCGTGTGGGGCGCTGGGTGCAATGTGGTTGGTATGTATATGTTCTGAGGGTAATATGTTTGGTAAATTAGGGGGGGGGGCGGTGTTGGATGCGGATTTCTGCACTTGATCAGGGATCCAGGTGTAGGCACGTGGTGGTTATCCAGATCACTGATGCATAGGATGGAGGTATGCTTGGCTTGCAGTGTATTTGGTTGTGGTTTTTTTTGTTTTTTTTTGGGGGGGGCTGTGCTTTTGGTGTGTGAGAGTGTGTAGTTTGTGTATTTATTTTTGCTGATGGCGCTTTTTAGCCTTTTTAGGTGGTGAGAAGCTGACAATACCCTTTTTGGCTGGTCTCCCTCTCTTTCTTTTTGGTGGGGGAGTGGGGGTATTGGTAGAAGGTGTTAAGTTCAAATCTGGGTCGTAGAGAGATAAAGCTGGGCCAGTCTGTAGTCTTTTGACTATGGCTTTGGCGCTGGCTCTGGATGTTGGTGTTCTCAATCTGGACACATGTACTGCTTTTTTGAAAACTTTGCCATCCTGCAATCTTTTGACAATTGCAGTTACTGATGAGGTCATTTTCACGATGATATATGGGCCAGAGTAGGTAGGCTGCAGCTTTTTGCTTGCATGTTTTACCAACAGGTTGGGAATGTGTAAATACACGAGCTGACCTGTGGTGTATGTGCTAAGTTCTGCTGAGGCATCATGTTTCGCCTTCATCTTTTTGTGCACTTTGATCATGTTTTCTGCTGCCTTCAATTGAATATCATCCCTGAGGTTGAGCAAATGTAGGGCCATACCTTCCCTTTGTTTCACATCACTTAGTGAAGTGCCCAGTGCTAGGGCTGCTTCTGTTGGCAAGTGAGATTGTTTGCCGAATACCAAAAGGTTTGGTGAGTAGCCTAGAGCGCTGGAGACTGTATTGTTCATGCTGAAAATTACAGCCTGTAAGAAGGTAGACCAGTGTTTTTGTGATTTTGACACAAAGGCTCTCAGGGAGGATTCAATAGTCTGGTGTTGGCGCTCACATAGAGCTTGTGATCTGCTCCAATGTGCCGACCCTGTGACATGTTTAATGCCAAATTTCTTGCAGAAAAGTGTGAAGAATTTTGAGGTGAATTGTTTGGCATTATCAGTGTTAAGTACTGATGGTGTATTGGGATGCAAATGACTCTTTGGAAGAATGCAAGTGCCACAATGGCGCTTGTGTTTTCCTCCGTTGACCATGCAGTGACATGCCTGGTGGCATGGTCCGTCACTACATGTATGTAGTGTGAGCCATCTACAGCCTTGGAGAAAGGGCCTATAGTGTCCATAGTTAAATGGGAATAGGCAGTCAGTACCGGTTCACGAAGGGTCATAGGTGTTTTGAGATTTTTGGGCTTCTTTTTGGTTGTGAGGCATGCGTGACATGTGCCACAGAAATCAAACACCTGTTTGAACATTGAGCGCCAGTAGTAACGTGACCTTATGGCTGCATAGGTTTTCACTGAACCCAGGTGGCCACCTAGAGGTGAGCAGTGGGTGGATTCAATGAGGGACTCTGCCCAGATTTCTGGGATCACGATTTGTAATGTAGGATCCAATGAGTGGCCCATTACAGTATCTGTGATCCTGAAAAGTACCTCATCAAGAATGATGAACTGATCATGGTTTCTTAAAATCTGATTTATTAAACCAGAGTCATGTGGCAATTGACCTTTTTCAATGTAATTTAGCATGGATGAGGCAAAAATGTCTTTTTGTTGAGCCTCAATTAATGCTTCTCTTGATGGGGTGAGGGAGTGATGTTTGCAAATTTTGGTGATGGCGCTCTCAGCTATAGGTAATACCTTCTGGGATAACTTGACCCTTCTAGCATTGGCGGCCTTCACTGAAACCCTGGGTGACCTGGACGCACTGGGTCGACCCCTTGACCTAGTTGTGGTGGTTTTGACCTCCTTAGGTCGGGTCGGCTTAGTGTGCTTGGTGCTGGGTTCTGATTGGTCGATGGTCGGGGGTGTGTCTTGTGTGTTCCGGGACTGGGCCCTGGTCAAGACGCACAGCTCTGAATATCCCTTGGGTGTTTCAGAATATATTCTTTCAGAGCTATTTTTCTTTGCAACCACTCCTCTTGGTAATTTTCCTGTACTTCCCCAAATCCTTCCTCCCTTTAATATTGATCTGGGAGGTCCCATTAAAACAGGATTATTTGGTACTGGCGCATTTGATTTGAAAACCTTGGTCATGGTGATATCAGAGAAGGTCACTTTCTTAGGGGGGAGGATGATCTGTCCCTTTGATCTTATTGGTACTGGATCATCAGAGCTTGGTGGGTATTTTCTCCTGGAGAGAAAATCAGCCACAATATTGGCTCTGCCCTGCAGGTATTTTACTTCAAAATCATATGACATGACTGTATCCACCCATCTAGCCAATCTTCCATTTGTGATGTTCTCTTTTTTATTGAAAAGAGAGACTAGGGCTGTATGGTCTGAATATACTTTGAAGTGGGTTCCATCCACATAGTGGTGGAATTTCTTTACCGCATAGACAATGCCTAAGAGTTCCTTGTCTGTTATACCATATCTGGTTTCTTGAGGGGTCAAACCTCTTCCTGCAAATTCTATTTGCTTGTAGAAACCATGTTCATCAACCTGAGTGATCACGGCTCCTAGGCTGTAATTAATTGAGTCGGTGAAAATCACAAAGGGCTTCCTGTAATCAGGGAATTTGAGGATGGCTTCAGTGCAGATTGAGGCCTTGATGTTCTCAAAGGCTCTTTGACAGTCTGCGGTCCATACAAAAGCACTCTTGGTGGCATCGTAGAGGGGCTTCATTATGTGGGCAAAACCCTTAATGAATCTTTTGTAGAATTGTGCCATACCATTAAAACATCTAAGGTCATGGATGTTTTTAGGTGGTGGGAAGGTTTTGACTGGCCAGATTTTGTCCGGGGAAGGTGACACACCATGTTGGTCTACGGAAAAACCCAAGAAATCCATCTTGGTTGTGCCGAATTCACATTTTTCAGATTTCAGTTTGATATTTCCCTTTATGAAAAGTTTGAGTACCTCATCTAGATCTTGTAGATGTCTCTCCCAGGTGGGACTGTATATGGCTACATCATCGACATAGGCTACAGCGTTTCTGTATTTACATTTCATGAGTAGCTGCTCCATAACATTCATGAAGGATAAGCCTGATGTTTTGAGTCCCATAGGCAATACTTTTGCCATGTATCTGGTTCCATTTGCAGAGAAGGTGGTGATTGGTCGGGATTCTTCCGCTAGGGGGATCTGGTGGTAGGCGCTGTAGACATCCAGTTTAGAGAAAAACTTGGCGCCTGTTCTACCAATTTGCTGCATGAGATCGTCTGCCCTGGGGAAGGAATATGAGAAAGACTTGAGGTTTTGATTAACCCATCTGTAGTCCACTACAATTCTCCACCCTGATGCTACAGATCTGTCGCCTTGGGGTTTTGGTACCAAGAAGGCTGGGGAGTTCCACTCACAAGGTTTTGTACATTCTTCAATTACTCCCTGCTTCAGGTGTTTCTCCAGGAGCTCTCTTTGAAAAATTTCCTTGTGTGGGGACATTCTGTATGACGGTCTGTTACAGGGTTTGAAGTCTGGGATCAGTTCAAGTTTTATCTCATTCTCTACATTTAGACCAATAGCACTGTCATTAAGTACAAAGGCCTGCCTGTTTTCTTCAACAATATTGCGGATTTGCTCCTTCTGTTTGTCATTGAGCTGCTCACAGATTTTATACTTTAGAGGCTCGTTGCTTTTAGGGAGCTGTTGCAATGGATCATCCCCACAATTAATTGGGAAAAGATCTTTGGCAGGTCTGCTGTCCTTTTTTGAAGGCTGCTGGTCTTCAAGGGAACCTATAGGCACAGCTTTTTCAATATTGAAAAGCTTGAAGGTACCTAGGGTGGTATGTCTTTTCAATGGTACGGGAAAATCATTTGGATTTGCCATAGTTACCGGTATTAATTTTGACTCTGTCTTGGGTTTAACCAAGGCATGTTTGATCAGTATTGGTAATCTGAGACCAATGTTTTCAGTGATGCCTGTTGAGTTGATAATTTCCTGTGGCCCAGCTACAAAGGCATTTAGAGTTGCTTCAGAATTTGGTGGGATGATTGAATCTTCAGTAGGTCTGATTGGGTACCCTATGGGAGGTTTTGGTCCGAAACTGAGCCTGGCCTTGTATTTGGTCATGAAATTTACGCCAAGGATGAGTGGGTGGTTCAGTTTAGGGACGATATGGAATTTACAAGAGAATTCTGCTCCCTGAATCAAGAATTTTAGTGTTATTGAGTTGTTTACCTGTACTGAGGATTTGTCTGCTAGGAGTACAACAAGTCTGGATCTTTTACCATGGAGGAAGTTGGGGCTGTTTGACACTCTATCTGCCATTTTCTGGCTGATAAAAGATAGGGAGGCACCTGAGTCTATCAATGCTCTGTATAGATGGTCATTTATGTCGACAAACACAGATCCCTTAGTCAAATCGGTATTAATGTAAGAGACCTTACCTTGCTGCCCATACTTATCTGTTTTGATCCTAAGTCGCAGTCTGGACACCCTCCTGCTGTCGTCCTCACAGCAGTCCTCACTGTCTGAAGATGAGCTGTAATCCAGTTTTGGTTGGGATTTTATTTTGTTTTTGCTGGTAGGGGGCCGTAGAGAATTGAGTTCTGCATCACTGTGAACACCAGTAGGTTGATGGCTTGTGGGGGGCGTTCCAGGTTTCTTTTTCACTGAGGTGGGGGCGGGGTTGCTAGGTGCAAGGTAGCTTTCCCTGAAACCTATTCATTGTCGTTTGTATCGTGGTCATCCTCTTCATGGTCATCCTCTTCTGGGTTGCTGTCCATATTATTGAGGTTGGCTTCACTTTCTGACTCGGAGGTGTATTTATTTGAGTCCCTTTTAGGGTATCTGCCAGGGGTTCTGTCTCTGGGCTTCCTTTTGGCCTGAGATATGTCGTCAGTGATGGTGAAGTCAGAGGGGACCATGAGTTTCTTGAAGGATACCTGATTGTTGTCAGTGGGAGTGGTGGCTACAGGGATGAAGAATACATTCCTGTTGCTGTCACTGGACTGAGAACTCCTGTAGTTACTTGGAGAAGTGCCCCTGTTGCTGTAGGGCTGGTTGTTTCTGTTGTAAGACTCAGACC
Organism: Acholoe squamosa; assembly: GCA_949317995.1. Taxonomy (NCBI): domain Eukaryota; kingdom Metazoa; phylum Annelida; class Polychaeta; order Phyllodocida; family Polynoidae; genus Acholoe; species Acholoe squamosa. The sequence continues at coordinate 114,749,378 of OX439036.1, forward strand.
TGTCGCCAGAAGGGGTTCTAAATCTGGTCCTCCTATTGTTGGGGTCGGATTGATTGTTAAAACCACTTCTGTACTTGGCTTCATATTGCTTGTTATAGCTACCACTGGGGAGTCTGTCTTCCTTCTTTTGGTTGTTATTTTGGTAGTTGTCTTTTCTGGATCTCTGATAGCTATTTTTCGTGTTGTTGTTCTTGTTGTTATTGTAGCTGTTGTTGTGGCCTATGGCGCAGAGGTCTGCTGAGTGGCTGGAGGCCTGGGCAATGCTATTTGCTTCTATGTTCAGCTCCTGCTTGAGTGCTAAACGTTCAACATCAGCTATTTTCTCAGGAGTGTCGGACAGAACCACATTTTTAATTTCTGGTCTGAGGCCATTGAGCAGGTAGTCTACCTGAACGGACTCATCTAGGTTACTGTTAGCCAGTAGTAGAGTCATGTCTGAGATGTAATCCTCCACTGACTCTTTTGGTTGCTGTTTTCTGGTTCTGTACCCTTTAATGATAGTTGCAGGGTCAAGCTGGCCAAAACGCTTCAGGAAAGCTGTGTAGACGGCTTCAGCATCATAGATGATGGGCTTATCAAATATGTTGGCGTAGAACCATTGAGCAGCTCTGCCTTTGAGGAAGGTATACATGCATGATGCATGTAGGTCGGGCCTAGTGGCGTGGACATTCCTGATCCAGAATTTAAATTCTGCTATGAATTTGGAGGCAGATCTGTATGGAGATGGTTTGTCAAAATGCTCAGGTTTGTTGAAGGAGCTCATTTGAACTGAGGTGAGTTTGTCATGATTTAAGCTCATGTTACCCATGTTTCCAGTGATGTGTGCAGGTGCCTGTGGGTATGGGGTTGAGTGTTGGCCTGTAGCACTCATTGTTATTGGAGTGTGTGAGTGCGGGGTTTGCATAGGGATGGGCTGGTGGCTGGGGGTTTGCCCTTGAGGTGAGTAGTATACATCCCTGTAAACCGAACTCAGGTTTGTTCCAGCGGCTGGTGGCCTCTGAGATGGCGCGCCTGCTGCCATCTGGTGTGAAAAAGGGACACTACCCATTCTGTCTTGGCCCTGATGGTGAGAAATGGGCGTGGCACCTGTAGCGCCTCGAGCTGTGTTGTTTTGGAAGGCGCAGGGTGGTGTTAAGGTGTTTCCTGGTGTAAGGGCTGCTGGGTTTGAACTACCAGTTGTTCTGTTTAATCCCTGTTGGAGGCCATGTTGATGTTGGCGTTGAAAGGGATTTGTTGGGTTGGATAGGCTTGGTGGTGGAGGAGGCGCTGTTTGTTGCTGGTCAAGTATTCTGAGGATGTTTGACTTCATGTCGTCAAGATTTCTGGCGATCCTGTCAGAGATTTCCATAGTCATGGCTTCAGTCTGCCTTAGGGTGGCTTCACTCCTTTCTACTGCAGATCTGTGGACAGCTGTCATGCCGCGCTCCATATTTGATTTCCAAGTGTCCATTGTATCCAGTCTGTCATTCACCCTGGAGAGCTGTTCTGCATTGCTGCTTCCAATCCTTCTGATTTCAGTGGAGATAAGGCTGATTTGACCGGCTAGTTCATTAGATAGTGTCTCACTGACAGCTGCAGTGCACTCTTTTATGATATCTCTGGTCGCAGCCTGGGTGTCGTTTGGTGGGGGTTGTGCAGAGGACATATTTCTGGTGTTTCTATGTCTGTTGAGATGTGGGAAGGTTATCTCTGGGTCTTCCTCTGATGTACTGGAGCTGGTTAGTGTGTTGTTGGGAGCTTGTGGCGTTGTATTGAACACACTAGATGTAGCTCTGATGTTCCCCCTGATGGCGTTATCTACACTCCTATTGAGTCTGTAATATGGAGGTCTTCCTCTAGGTTTGGGTGAGCAGGACCTGGCTCTTCTCCTGGGGCTAGGGGTGTGTAGGGGCAGAGAGAAGTATGATGTATTCCTGCTGCTGGCGCCAGATGATAGGTTATCAGAAATGGCAATGCCTTCTGGGTTAGAAGGATTGTAGTATGTGCTAAAACAGTCAGTGGGTGGTCTTGAGCTGGGCCAATCTTCATATAGCAGATTGTTGATTCTGGCTGCGAAAGCTGAGGGGGATTCCTCAGATTGGCTGCTCCGAAAACTGCAGGGGTTTACCTCTACAGCTCGTCCTACAGTGTGGTTTGGTGCTAGTCTCCACCTGGGGAAAGCTGACCTTATTCTGTCTCCCCAATAATCAGCGTCAAGCTGTGTAGGTGTATTTGGCTCTTGGGCTATGTAGTTATCCCAAGTCAAGTCAGTAGGACTGGTGTTTATAGAGTTTGTTGAAGATGGGCCAGTACCGGTATTGTGCTGCTCAGGGTAAGTGGGGATGCTTTCCAAAGCAGCTTGTAGGTGGGGTGATCTGGCTTCCAGGTGGGAGTCAAGTTCTAGGTGACTCTGTGTGTGGCGCACAGGTGAAGTGGTAATATTGCCTGGTATTCCAGCAAGTCTTAAGGATGGAGAGTCAGAGGCAGACAGGCCAGGTAATGTTAGATTTAACTCTGGGGCAGGTGGTGCCACTGGTGTGCTGGTCTGTCCTCCAGTATTGTCTCCAATATGAGTAGGTGAAAAGGTGGTTTTTGTTTTACTCACAGGTGTTGATTTTTGTAGAGATGCTGGTAATATTGGGTCTAGAGTCAGTGCATCAGGTGATGAGTCTCTCTGGTTGGTTTCCTGATTTGGTGCTGCTTCTGCTGCTGCTGCTGCTGCTAGCTGGTTTTGGGTCGTGTCTCGTCCAGGTGTTGTAATGGCACGTTCAGGAGTTGGCTCTTTGGGCGTTGTCTCACTTTTATTCATGGCTCATGAGAGGTGATAACAATGGAATCTTCTGAGGGTTTCTCCACCATTGTCGACGGACCGTTACAAGTCATGAACATGAGCAACTCAGGAGTCTAGAGAGTACAGTTGATGGATCCACTTTATTGTAGTGTTAGGCAGGTACATGTTGGCATGGTGATGTACAATGTGTGTGCTGCCCACCTGATCAAGCTAGCTCTATACCAAGGCACCGTGTGTCATAGAGACTAGGTGTGGAGAGAGGAAAGTAAAGAATAAGAGTATCCCAAGCTAGTCCTGTATTCATATATATAGGAGCAGCTCGGGTTAGGCATGACGTCAGTCTTGGGAGAAGCATGACGTCATGCTTAGGGATTGGCAAGACCCAACGTGCCTTGCATCATCTCACCCTGGAGGGGGGAGGGGGCTTGCCTAAAGGTGGGTCGAGCTGGCCACCTGTTGGAGGAGTAGCTCGATCCCTGATTGGCTAGGAATGGAGGTGGGTGTGAGCACACTCCCACCCTGTACCTAGGGTTAGTGGGGGTCGAGGTCATGACCCCTAGCCAGGATCCGGAGGTGAATCTGAGGTCACTGGCCAGGAGAGGCAGAGCTGGGTAGGGATACCTGGCTCTGTCAGATCCAAAGGTTTGGTAAAGGGAGCCTTATAGGCGAGCTTGATCATTCGGCTTAAAATATTTCATATAATAATAAATGAACCTTGAATACCCCATTGACACTTCCTAGAATTATTGATGCACAGATATCCATGTAGGGCCTACCATGGGGTCCATTGGAAGTTTGGTCGGGTTTGCGGTGTTTTGTCAAAGTTTCAGCAAGAGCGCAAGTATGCAATTACCCAGTATTTTTTCATACCCAAGTGCAAATATTAGTACAATATTAATAACAGATATTCTTGATGCATGTAACAAAAAAGGCGTGCTTTAAGAAATGATCCCCTGGTAAGATATGATCTGTAAAAAGTGGGATTAATTGTAGGCCTAATATTAGTCATTTTTCACCAGTTTTATCATGTTTTTCATGATTTTGTGAGTTTTTCTGGCAAAATCCGAACAATGTTTTGCAAAATCAATGCCCCCTTCATCATCAGGTGACTGAATTCAATGCATATATGCAATTTGACAGCTCTAGAACTGTTGCTTGTGCAGTGCATAGATTTTTTATGATAAAAGTCACTGCTCTGAAATCATGTTGAAAACTGGTAGGAATTTCAGTGTGAATTGCCCACATCAATCTCCCCTCATATCATAACATTGAGAAAGGCTGTATTATAGGACAGACCTTAAGGTTTGATAGGAAAAGCATTTTAGTTTTATCTGAAGACCCTACCCCTAAAAAAGAGGCACATTTCTCCCCAAGACTGTGGCTCACCATGGCTTGCTGCAGTGGGAAGTTTGTATATATACCTGACACAATAGAGTGGTGCAATCCTATCTGTAGGTCAGTAGGACGCAGCCTTATTTGACACCATAATATATACACAGTGCAGAAGGTACTAGGAATATGAAAGGAGGTGTGAACACTTTTCCTGACTCTATGCTTTTTTTGCATTGTTCTTTTTTACAATAGTATTACAAGATCTTATTTAGGGCATGGAACCTTATGGAGACAAGAACTGGCTTGTCTACCTTGTTATGCAACTGCATAATCCATCCACATCAAAATATTGACACATTAATTGGTTGATGCGTTGATGTTTTGATAAGCATTAACATATTGTGGGGAATTGAGGAGATAATGTATGGAGAGGGTTATATTATATTGAACACGGAGCTGAGTTGATATTTCGTTCATGTAATACTGTATGAGTTATATGAAAAGCAGGCATGCCTTTATATGTTATTTTCTGACTAGAACATTTAATGAATTGTAGGGACCCTGGTGGGGAACTACCAAACCCCATACGGTATGGGCAAGTAACTGAGGCTTTGCACCATGAACATCATGTACTATACCTAGCTTGGGTAGCACCGCGCGCCATATCGGTGGTCCTAGTGATCACAGTAGATTTTTCTATAATGCAGACGTACTGTGTTATCCACTATTTAATTAATTATATTGAGATCATGCTATGATTTTGGTACGTGTATGTTGAAGGTAATGTTTGAATTGTAAACCAGCAGGTACAAGGGTTAGCCGGCCCTGTATTGCTCCGGTAAAACCAAGTAATTGAACGGCTGCAATAAAATTCATTGAACTTGAACTTGAACTTGAACTCGTGTTACTAATGTACATTGAAATCAGCCAAAACTGAAAGGGTACTAGGGTAGCTCCTAAACAGATTACCTGTGTACCTGTTATTTAAACACACTTGGTTACCCTAGTACTGTCAAATCTAAAACGTTTCTATACTACTGTTTTAGAACCTATCTCTACCACTGTTCTAGACAATGTCAGCCTAAGGTTATGGGACAACTTACGTTAGTACCTTGTGTGATATAATTATAGGGGTCAGAGTTAGATACTATATTGCCACTACAATGTGTACTGCAAACTTGCATGGACATTGTCTTGTAAATTCATCATGTTTTATTTGTGTCCTTCAACCCATTCAGAAATATCCCATTGCCAAAATGTGCAACCCCCCTAACCTTCTCAGATCACTGAATCATTTCAGAATGGACAAAAGTAGTATATAGTGTATCGGAATGGGACTAAGGCTAACTACAGGATATTACTCACCCAACATGCAGCCAATCAGAGGCCTCCCTTTTTGTGGGAAATTCAAATGGGGGGTCACGTGACCTAGAGCCCTGTGGTGTGGTGCCGAAATGGACCAACCAGAACCTTTCCTTTTGGCAGGAAATTCAAAATGGTTATGTGACCCTTTCCCCCTGTGGTTTGCTGCCAAAATGGTGCCCTCTGATTGGCTGGCTGTTTAGGTCACGTCACCTCTATGTGTTGTTCCTCATATTATTTATCTACTGTGTCCTCTATTTCTACAACTGACACTATTTGTCCACCAAGAGGATAAGGAAAGAGCCTTTTTCCCAATCCGTTTTTCCTTTTGAGAAACTGCAACTCATAGTCCATATGCTTTATTTTCTTCAGGATTTCCATCAGCATTTTTTTTGCCCATTGGAGTTAGGTTCATAGCTTCCAAGGCCATCAAGCACTTTAAAGAATGTCTGAAATGTTCCACGGTGACGTCATCCTTTTCTTACCACGTGTGTATAATGACTCCACGTTGGTAGCATTGAACAGCATCCTTACCTCCGCTGTAAAAAAATCCATGGGCAGCGAGTTTCTTTGCCAAAGCACAGGGTTTAGTCCAGGTAAATTTGATGAAAGTGTTGAGTCTCTTGGATGAATCGATGAAAAGTACGTACTTGGGCACCATTTTCTTGTCACACGCGGGTAGGTAGGTAGGTATTTAGGTAGGTGACGACGGTGGTGATAACTGTGTGTCGATTGTGGATGTACAAGTGACAGGCAGGGTGGTAAATGAGACACCACAGACGTGATGTGAGTGCTTTATATAGAAGTGTTTAATCCGCTTTCCAACTGCTTACTCCCCGTTTTCATCACCACCACCACATTACAGTGTAGCAATTTAAGATTTAGACCCCTGTGGTGCACACTTCCTTCATGTAAGCTTACCTTAAACTATAGAGAGTACCCTCCTTTCCTGTCTCTGTCTTTGTTTTCAAAGTAATGCAATATATATCTGGCTATGTCAGCCCTCATCATGTCATCAATCAGCACTCAAATGAGCTGATGATGTGTACTGGTGGGTTCAGCTTCCCAGATTTTCAATACTTTGAAGGCGTGGAGAGAGAGATCTTGTTCCGGTTGTTGAGCAATGCTAGCTAGCTTATCAGTCGTCAATTCTAAATACACTCCCATATCTCTCTACTCCCTGGATAGAGATTCAGACATGGTGATAAAGTCCATTAAAAGCACAACGGGTTTGTTGTAATCCAGCTTGTACTTCTCGAAAAAATTCTGTGTCTCATATCACAGATCTTCTTGACGAACACTGATGTAGACATGGTGGAGTTGTCCCATCTGGCATGAGGCGAAGTTTTAGACCACCAAGCTTTGAACATCTCCATACACATGTCCTCTTGACTCCAGACTATCATATGGAATCTAGAAATAGACACGAATTCTTTTAAGATCCAACTAACTGCCTTCCTATTTCATGAAGCAAAGGATCGTTATATCCCAAATTGAACTGGTACAGTATATAGTTGTCATCCAGTACACTCAATTCACATATGTCAAGAGAGGGAAACGACGGGGAGGGAGGTTGAGTTTCAAGACTCATCTTGTCTGCAAAATCTTCAAAGGGGGTCGGTAGGCAGGCAGGCAGGCAGGCAGACAGGCAGACAGTGATGGGTGGTAGGCACGGTAGTCAAAGTGGTCAGCAGTGATATGTCCTTTCAAAAGAAATTGGGTTTCTTTATATAGGGTGATTTAATCCTATTTTCTTTGTGTATTGTCTTATCAGCGTTAGCCTTTAGATATGTTGACATCGAATAGGAGGAAAAGACACTGTGACAAGTGAATTCAGTCGGATTACGGGTGATTACTTTAAAATCTCATTAAACAAGTTAAAAGGTGTTGTGATAATTATCTTAATCCGCTTTACAGGTGTAAGATGCGGTCACTCGTTAAGGTGTTATGAGATTTCTTTGTATATTTACACCCTCCCTTTAACAGGGGGTGTGTGAATGAGATCATCTACTCTTTGAAGTTTTCTTATCCTATTTAGATGAACTTTCATCTGGATCCCCCTAGGGTTTGGTTCACCTGTGGAGGGCAGGTGAAAATCAGATTTATAGATATCCTACCGAGTAAGGATCTCTGTGATCATAGGATTAAAGTTCTTTTCTAAAACATATTAAAAGCAGACTTTGATCCAGCTGGAACTCTATTTGATCTGGATCTAAGAGTGGAGTGAAGTTTTCATCCGGATGCTCCTATAGTTTATTTTCCCAGTGGAGGACAGGTGAAATTGGATTTATAGGACTCCTTCCTTTGAGTAAGGGACTCTGTGACTAAAGGGTTAGAGACAACAATTTTCCCTTTCATCCAGAGGCATATAAAAGAAAGGGAGAAAATTTTATTCACTCACACTTTCTCTGCTTCCCTCACCATGAGTACATCGACACCGACTAAGCTGCAGCTCTCAAGGAAGACGACAAAAAGAACCAAGAGTTCTTTATCTTTTCCTTCTGCTGCTGCTGCTGAAGATGGTACCTTAGCTGCTCCTGTTTACGACCAACGTGCTGCTGCTACTAGGGTGCTGCTCTGCTACTGGTGCTGCTGCTGCTGCTGCTACTATTCCTGTTGCTACTGCTGCTGATAATGTCTCTTAACTGGCCACCACCGTTTTATACCCCTCGCTCCTGCTGCTACTACTAGTACTATCACTGTAGATGTAAATGCTACTACTACTACTGCTAGTGCTGGTGCTGCTGGTGCTGGTGCACATGCTGCTGCTGGTGCGGCTGTTGGTAC
>OX439036.1:115357828-115662828 GCA_949317995.1 Acholoe squamosa
TTGGGGGGTACCCATGGGTGTTGAGTGAGCAATGGGGTTTTGTCCTTGGATTACATTCCGATTTGGGGATGTTTGATCTGGCTGTCCCGACCATTGTCCAAGCTGTCATATATCTGGGGCTGTTGTTGCCCTAACTGATTCCCCGGTTGTTGCCAAGGCAGTAGTTGTTGTTGTTGATAAGGCATATTTTGACCCTGCTGTTGCTGCCTGTGTTGAAGTGGATGTTGGTGTTGTTGCATCTGAGGGGCGCCTTGTTGTAGTTGTTCCGGTCTAGGGGGCACTGTTGTTGCTGTGGTGACCAATTAACTGGAAAGTGTGTAGAAGCAATTCATCAATTGGTTCGAGTATTGATTGTAAGAGGGCAGCACCTGTCTAAGCTGACCCCACTGTAGTTCAAGGTCAGCAGCCATTCACCTCTTCAGCAGAAGAACAACACTGCCACCGGTATGGGGCCTGCTAGTGTTGTGTGAGTTTTGTTGGTTTTTTGCTATGGCTGAGGGCATAGGAGGTGTAGAGGACCTTAACAGAGTGTTGGCTCTACATGCTTCATCCTTGGGAAGCCTAGAACCAGATTCCCACCAAGCAAGAACGACCAGACTTTGCAGGTCAGGGTGTGGACTGCGCCATTTTGGTCCTTGGGGCAAGAGGTGTAAGAACATTACATCAGGTAATCTACAGCCGGTGGGTGACCTAGATACTTTTGACAGTGAAGAAGGAAAGGAACAAGAAGCCATGGGTACTACTCAAGAGGATATAGAGAAGGAACTAGAAGGAACTAGTTTGTATGTTGCTGAGTGTCATGTGTCGCTTCGAGGGCACCTTGTGGCTGTTTTTTGTTGTTGTTGTTGCATCTGGTAATTTACAAGTTGTTGGACACCATGCTGAGGTGCTTGTAGTTGTTGTTGGGCATGCTGTTGTTTCTGTTGTTGGACCTGCAGTTGTTGTTGTTGTTGGGCTTGTTTAGGGACATTTAACTGTTGTTGAGAAGCATTTAGTTGTTGCTTCGGTGGTATTTGCTGTTGTGGGGCCTGTGGCTGTTGTTGGATGTCAGGTTGTTGTTGTTGTTGGGGATCACCTTGCCCAGATTGTAGCTCGCCAGAAGTTTCCCAATCACTAGGTACCTGATCAATTTCAGCGTTGACATTTTGAGCTACCAATTCGTCTCTTATTTCCTCTAGAATAATTCCCATGAGATTTCCACCTTTGTAGTTGTTCTGTGAGACGTTGCCAAGGTGGTGTCCACATCCGTACTCAGGGTGTAGGGTGGCCTCATACAAATGCCTTCCAGCCGTTCTGGTCAAATAATGCCTGACTTCATCTTTATTGAACTTGATTGAGTTCAGTTCTTTAAACACCCTTCCAGCCTTCTGATTCCACTCACGTGTTGGCTTGATTGGATTGCCAATCTGCATGGCTTTGTACAGGTCAGGGGCATGCAGCACAAGGTTGGCCCTAAATGGGTCATCACATTCTGTGGCTTTTTCATATTAGAAGGCCCTTTCTATACAGTCAAACCCTATGTCATTAAGTTCAATCATACAAGAATACAAGTTTGACAGTGGATTGAACTCAGAGTGAAAAGCAATGCCGTCCACAGTTTTTACAGTAGTGGCAGTCATCTTGTTTAAGCCATGTGGCAACAGATGAATTTGACTATAGCTTCTATCGTCCTGTATAGCTTCTACCGTCAATCAATATTGACCGTTGTCTAACTTTGACACCTTGTATCACATACATCTGAGGTTGTTGAAATGTCGTCTCTCTTTGGGAGTTAATTCATTGATAATTGACTCCCCGTACCAGTACTGAAGTCTGTGTAAATTTCTGACAGTTCGATATATCTTGGATTTCGTTGACTGCGAGTGCAAGCGTACTAAGACAGGTCGTGGATTTTTTTTTTTTTATTTCGCCACCGACCAATACGATGAACTATATCGACCTTTTCATTCCCATAGTTTAGTTCTAGGTCATGAAACAACTGGTCCAAGATTCCCCTCAGATATTCCCCTTTCTCTTCTGTCGTGCCCTCAAGTATTACTGTTTTATCCTTGAGTTCCTTGTCAGTTGCAGACAGTTGGTCAGTATTTTTTATGCCATGCAGTGGACAGTTGACAGCCCTGAGTCAAAGTCCTTCTGTGCCATATCAAGGTCGGTGTCAACACCTTTCGTCAATCTCAGATAATTTATCATAAATTGGCTTAATACGTGCCTCTAGATCACCAATAAATCCAGCAATACCTGAATCCTTATTTGCTTTTATCCTCCTTTCTGTGTCAACAAAACGTTCAAATACCTTTGTCAACGTGTTCGCTGCAGGTGTATAAATATTGATGTAGACCTCCAGGAGGGGCTTTCAGGGAGGTATCACTTGGCCAGTTTGACATGTGATCGTTTGACCTAGTTGGCATATAACCTTTGAAGCTTTTATCTGTGTCTGACTTTGCTAAATCCTTTTCCACATATAACCTCACACTTCTCCAAGGTGTCTGTGTGTGTGTGAGACCCCTTCAACCTGCACTCTCACAGATCCCTAACAGAGGTTTTCTTATGGTTAGGGTCCACGAGGCTACCACATTACAGTGGTTGGGACTAAAAACAGAAAGAAATAAGGGTTATCTATATAAAAATATAAAAATTGAGAGAATAATTTAGGGCCCAATTCAATTTCCATAGCTTATCCATGGCTTAATGCTTCTTGTTCCATTGTTGAAATTGTTTTCGTTGAGAACTGCAAAAAAAGGGTTCAATATTAGCTACCACTTTCAATTCACCAAAGAGAATATTAGATTTCCTTTTTTGCAAGTACATAATTTGAATTCAGGCAAAGGAACATACAGTGAAACCCACAGATAAGTAGACCTAAGTCCCATATTCATCATACACCAACTTGTTTTGATTCTGTCCTTCCATATGATGTCCCAGTCTATGATGTCACTTTCACAACTCCATATCAAAATCCAAATTCTGATTCAATCTTTCCTATGAACACAATTACTTAAACATGTGTTAATCAATGTCCCCTCGTTTCAGGCTCATCAACATGGCGTATGGCAGAATACAGGTGGTACAACAGAAGTTAAGATAAAGGACAAAGGCCCCCCTCCCCCGGAGCCTGGACTCGTTACCTGGGTAGTAGTTGATGCACAGGGATCAGGCGGTGCACAGGTGTGTAACAAGGTGGTCCGTAGGTACCCAGCATGGAACATCCTCATCTATGGCACCGATAAACCTGATAGAAACAGGTAAGTTGATGTATGTTACCCTACCATTTATCTACCTTGATATGCCCTTCATATTCACCATTTTATCATATTGAGACAGTTTCTATACCAAGGAATAAGAGGAGGTTCTTCTTGTTACACCCTTATTTTCGACTTTGACATTATCTAAGGAGCCTCAAACCCCTCAAAAGGTTACTTCTGGGGGCTATTTACCAAAATGACATGAAAAAGATACTCGCCTCAAAGCAGAATTGCACTCAGCATCACCTCATGACACACCCAGTTTAGAGCGTCTGTTTCCTACGTAGAATCTGTGAGATATACTGACAGACTGATACAAGCTCTCTGTACTCTACACTTTTGAAATTTATCTTTATGCATTTTATCTTTACAGCCTGTCGAGATGCCGCTACCACCCTCCAACCAATGTCTCCATGCAGGGGGACCGAGTCACTCTACATCTTAGTACACAGAGACAGGCCCTGCTGTACGCCATACAGGTATGTACATGTTATCTGCACCAATTTGATGCCTTGTACTGTACAAATGGAATTTAAGGCAATGACATATATACTGAAATCTTTGGTCAAAACCCCTCATATCTGTTTAGGAATCGGCACAGACTACCAGATTGAATGCAGTAATTGGTTTGTTATGATTGAATTAGAGAGGACGCCATTCTGATTCATTTGTATAGTAATCTATTAAAACCGTCTTGACTTGTTACACAAGCACAAGCTTAAAGTACATCTTACAGTGTACTGGTCTGTAAATGGATTTAGAAAGCACCGGACTAGTATAAATGTCACCCTCTTTTGGCCATTTATTATAGTAGTGCTGAACAGGGTTTAAATGTTCACAATCTACTTACACGATGTGACTACCCATGTGTTAAACCTGTTCTTTTGGTCTATTACTGTGTGTATCAAAAGGTGCCTGCGGCTAGGTGTAAACTCTACATGGCAGCTCTAATTTACTGTTTAAAGGGATGGGAAAAGGTGATGCTGGTTTTTTGTGGGGGGGGGGGGTTAGGGAACAATTCTCCAACTCGATTCCTCTATGAAATCCACGTACAATTTGACTGTGTTGTAGTTATTTTTCTGTTCTTTCTGACTCTGTTTGAATTAGTATTTTTAAAAGGCTTAATTATCTAGATGCAGTTAGATGTACTTCAAATATAAATTTGGCATTGTATGTATTAAACTCTTGATCTGTGAAGCAATGCCTTTTCTGATACACACAGAAGGTCGCTTACATAATCTCATCTTCCATATCTCTTTTTTTCCTCACAGAATGGTGCAGAAGCTGTCTACATCCCCATTGCGGGAACTCCATCCTCAGGTCGTGCACCCCACGTGTTCACAGATCGCACCTACAGAGGTCTACTCTACACATCATCTACATCATCATCACATCACTTCAACGCCGCTCACCACTTTGGTTGTCGTGAAGCACCACATGCCCCACCCCATGTGTCAGGTGCTGCCACCTACAGGCTGTGTCAGGGGTCTCCCCCTGCCCTGCAGGCCCTCCCCCGGTTACCTGCAGCCCCAACATTTACTGTGACACAGGAAGGAACAAACAGGAAGTTAACACTGCCACAATGTGACCTTCAAGCTCCCCCAGTGACCTTGGACAAGGATGTGGTTGGTGACTTCCTACTACATGAAGCGCTGTACACAAAGGCTGCTTTCTGGGCACTGGCTGCAGTGGAGGAAGTGGACACTGAGTCTGGGGGTGGGAAGATGGTGGGACCTGGGGGGTCAGGCGACCTGCTGGTGGGGTACGCTATACAACTACTGCTGGGTCTGTCAGGTCATCAGCTACTTTTACGCAGTGACCAGCCGCTAGAGGGTAGCGAAACCGATGCCAATGCCAATAATGACAAAGCCCCCAGGAGGGGATCCCACTCTCAGTTCCACCATAAAGCAGTACAGACCATCAGACAGTGGCAGTGTCCTACAGAGACCAGGCAGAATAACTACCTGTTGGACTGTGGCCGTGCCTTATTTACTCACCTAGGAGCACTCAAGTTACTGCCGGCTCCTCGGGTCACTAATATGGTCGCCTGGTGGGATGCCTTGGAGGCAATTTCCTACCCTGAACCACCAATGGAGAATCCTTCAGCCCCAACTGACCCCATGGGAGGCTGTATACAGGACCCTCTTCTATACCGCCCTGTGGGGCTGCATGGTAAGATGGTGTGGAGCAGGTACCGCCCCCGTCCCACCATACCCCTGGGGAATGAGCAGCTCCTACAGACGACTCTCAATGTGACCTGCTCAGGGATTTACTCACAGAGCGGCTCAGATGTAATGAACCCGATTCATCCTGGACTACCTCATAAAGCTGTGGCAGCTGCCACTAGACCCCCGGTGAACCTGACCCACCCCTGGACACAGTTCCACTCAGTCGTCCTCATTGTGACCTTTAACCTGCCATACTATGACGTCATCCCCTACCTAGAGCTACTGTACCGCCCCTTCTTCCCTTACATAGTATACTGTGGACCGGGTGTCCCTGACATGTCTCTACACCCACACCTGTCTGGGTACAACCTGACCTTTGTGTCCTACTCGTCTACCCCAGACGGCCACTTCCCCGGCAGCTTCAACTACCAGTGTGTGTCCCTCGTGGTTGGGCTGGGGCTGGATGTGGCTGGGTACCTGGTGATATCAGACGATGTCTACCTGTCCTTAACACGGCTCACTGAGCTGTCTCTGAGTGCCGCATGGTTTCTGCCCCGGGACCAGCTCAAGGTGGGGGACCTGGTGTTGTTAAAGGATTGTCGGCTGGGGATGTGTGACTTTGGTCCCCACTGGAGGTGGTGGGAGGATTACCAGTCCCAGACCCTGTCTGCTCTGTCCTACCTGGCCACCCACCACCACACGTCCCATACCTTGTTCCGCTGTCACAAACAGCTGGCGGCCCTGACTGGCAGCACGCACCGTGCCATGGGCGCCTACTCTGACGTCTACTACATCCCACAGCGCTTAGCCACGGACTTGTCCACCATCTTGGATGTCTTCTTACAGCACCAAGTGTTCCTGGAGATAGCCATACCCTCAGCCTTGTTGTGCCTGGAGCTACCTGAGCAGGTGCTGCCAATAAATGGACTGCAGGTCTGGGATGATACTCGGGAGCACCCTGCTCAACACTTCAATGCTAAGGAGTACCTGGGTAAGACCTTCCTGCACCCCGCCAAGTGGAGCGGGCTGCACCAGGGGAACCTCACTACACGAGACTTTTATTGTAATAAAATACTGCCACATCTACATGACCCGTATGGCAGGTTTCACAAACCTAGTCATGAGTTATGACAAAGGTAATGCATATAAAGAACATGTACTGATTATTCTGTACTTTACTTTAGGATGGTGCTTTATATGTAAAGGGTATATATGTCTGACACGCATTTACTGTTTACTATTGCAACTACTGATCAAAAGTGGAAATGTATTGAAAACATCATTTAAAAAAAACACTTTGCAATATCTGTCAAAGACTCTCAACCTAGATGGTATCCAACTTAGCAACCCAAATGTGGCATTACAGAATGTTACTTTTGGTGATTGCTTGTATGGTTGTATTGTCACACATTTTATTGCCTCCTGATCTCAAATGTGTACATAAATAACAGAAACACTCATTGGAATGTACCTATACCTTGTTTTAAATTGTTCTAAAGCCCAAATGGACCACACCTGCCATTGAAAAGTACATTCCTTAATCCCTAAAGTATTCCTCTATTTTCCAGGTCACAATTTATGTGTTAAACATATGCATGATTAGTTTCAATTAGATTAGAGTTTTGCTCTCAATGAAAAGGAATGGTTTTATCTATGGTGGCATTAATTCCCATCATTATGGTGATTCTGAATGTACTCAGTAAACAAATGAAAATCAAATAAAAATCTGAGATTAATAACATGTGTCTTATTTCTATTTTATTTCAGAAGCCCTACCAGCAACAAAAACTCATATGTTAATAAATAACTATAATGCTCACCCTACCCTAGTTTGGCCACCTACCAGGTATAAAGATACACAACCCCTTGATAAATAGAATTGATGGATGAAACACTCACCTTTTCCACCAGTGTATAAAATCACTTGCTATGAGAGATCTAGTTGTCTGTACATCCTTTGTTATCTGCTACTTTTGTGTAAATGCTTCTCAAAAACTGCCAGCTGATTGCTTTTTATTCCACTGTTGTAATTCTTTTGATTGAGAACTGCATAAT
Organism: Acholoe squamosa; assembly: GCA_949317995.1. Taxonomy (NCBI): domain Eukaryota; kingdom Metazoa; phylum Annelida; class Polychaeta; order Phyllodocida; family Polynoidae; genus Acholoe; species Acholoe squamosa. The sequence goes on from OX439036.1 coordinate 115,365,294, forward strand.
AGCCACCAATTTTAATTCACCAAGAAGTATATTGGATTTATTTTTTCTGAGTCACTTATTTCAATTCAGTGAAATAAAGAGAGATGGTGAGTACAGTAACACTGAGACAAAAGTATGTTACTGCCATCCTTACATACCTATATCTGTACATGCCTGTATGTTACTGCCATCCTTACATACCTATAGGCTCTGTACATGCCTGTGTGTTACTGCCATCCTTACATACCTATATCTGTACATGCCTGTATGTTACTGCCATCCTTACATACCTATATCTGTACATGCCTGTATGTTACTGCCATCCTTACATACCTATAGGCTCTGTACATGCCTGTATGTTACTGCCATCCTTACATAGCTATATCTGTACATGCCTGTATGTTACTGCCATCCTTACATACCTGTATCTGTACATGCCTGTATGTTACTGCCATCCTTACATACCTATATCTGTACATGCCTGTGTGTTACTGCCATCCTTACATACCTATAGGCTCTGTACATGCCTGTATGTTACTGCCATCCTTACATACCTATATCTGTACATGCCTGTATGTTACTGCCATCCTTACATACCTGTATCTGTACATGCCTGTATGTTACTGCCATCCTTACATACCTATATCTGTACATGCCTGTGTGTTACTGCCATCCTTACATACCTATAGGCTCTGTACATGCCTGTATGTTACTGCCATCCTTACATAGCTATATCTGTACATGCCTGTATGTTACTGCCATCCTTACATACCTGTATCTGTACATGCCTGTATGTTACTGCCATCCTTACATACCTATATCTGTACATGCCTGTGTGTTACTGCCATCCTTACATACCTATAGGCTCTGTACATGCCTGTATGTTACTGCCATCCTTACATACCTATAGGCTCTGTACATGCCTGTATGTTACTGCCATCCTTACATACCTATAGGCTCTGTACATGCCTGTGTGTTACTGCCATCCTTACATACCTATAGGCTCTGTACATGCCTGTATGTTACTGCCATCCTTACATACCTATAGGCTCTGCACATGCCTGTATGTTACTGCCATCCTTACATACCTATAGGCTCTGTACATGCCTGTATGTTACTGCCATCCTTACATACCTATATCTGTACATGCCTGTATGTTACTGCCATCCTTACATACCTATATCTGTACATGCCTGTATGTTACTGCCATCCTTACATACCTATAGGCTCTGCACATGCCTGTATGTTACTGCCATCCTAACATACCTATAGGCTCTGTACATGCCTGTATGTTACTGCCATCCTTACATACCTGTATCTGTACATGCCTGTATGGTACTGCCATCCTTACATACCTCTATCTGTACATGCCTGTACGTTACTGCCATCCTTACATACCTATAGGCTCTGTACATGCCTGTATGTTACTGCCATCCTTACATACCTGTATCTGTACATGCCTGTATGGTACTGCCATCCTTACATACCTGTATCTGTACATGCCTGTATGGTACTGCCATCCTTACATACCTGTATCTGTACATGCCTGTATGTTACTGCCATCCTTACATACCTATATCTGTACATGCCTGTATGTTACTGCCATCCTTACATACCTATAGGCTCTGTACATGCCTGTACGTTACTGCCATCCTTACATACCTATAGGCTCTGTACATGACTGTATGTTACTGCCATCCTTACATACCTGTATCTGTACATGCCTGTATGTTACTGCCATCCTTACATACCTATAGGCTCTGTACATGACTGTATGTTACTGCCATCCTTACATACCTGTATCTGTACATGCCTGTATGTTATTGCCATCCTTACATACCTATAGGCTCTGTACATGCCTGTATGTTACTGCCATCCTTACATACCTATAGGCTCTGTACATGCCTGTGTGTTACTGCCATCCTTACATACCTATAGGCTCTGTACATGCCTGTATGTTACTGCCATCCTTACATACCTATATCTGTACATGCCTGTATGTTACTGCCATCCTTACATACCTATATCTGTACATGCCTGTATGTTACTGCCATCCTTACATACCTATAGGCTCTGTACATGCCTGTATGTTACTGCCATCCTTACATACCTATAGGCTCTGTACATGCCTGTATGTTATTGCCATCCTTACATACCTATAGGCTCTGCACATGCCAAGTCCTGTATCCATCATAGACCTACAGACAATGCCTGCCATAAAGTCCTGGATTCAACATAATAAGAACTCTCTGTACATGTTTTGATGCATTCCTTCCATTTGATGTCCCAGTCCATATGGTCAGTATTTGAGCGCTGATAGAGATAAAATTCTGATACAGCCTAACTATAAGCAAACAGTTTTAACATGTGTAACCATTTACCACAATGCTGGTGATACGAGTTGGTTTCCATTTCTATATAAAAGTATAATGCTGGTAACACTGGTGGGCATTCATTTCTATATAATAGTAGAGCAGTAATAATGGTCCTACTAATGAGTGTTCATTTCTAAAAAATAGTACATCCATAATACTGGCCCCACATGTGGGTATTCATTTCTATATATAAAAGTACAACCATACTTCTAGTCCTCCTGTTGGGTGGTCATTTCAATGGTATTCTCTTTCTACTTTTCTCCAAGTGAACAGATCATTTCACTCTAATCATAAATCATTGAGTTGATATAAAAAGAATGTGTTCTATTTTAACAAAGAAGCTTATGAATGTTTTGACTCATGGTGTGCTGGGGATATAGTCTAAACAGATCGAACAGCAGGGTGGTTCTATTCCCCAGGGTATTATGCTATATGATCTCCTGAATGGGCCTTGATCTAAGACAGATTGCTACTAAATGCAGTATCAGGATCAGCCTTACCCACACATGCTCATTAATCCTTTTCTAAGTCCAGCAGGACTCTGTCAGTCCCCTCCCCTACCCTGTACCCAGCTTTAATTCGCTCCCCTACAATCAACTCCCCACAACACACCCTTATTCTGATTGACCCCATGCCAATCCCTATACACATGGTCTTCCCTTTCACTCCTCTCTGCCTCCACCTTCACCTCCCTCGATTACCTCCCACCCTTGCCTGTTCCATTCCAGGTCCAGCTAATACCTCAATCCTCCCTCGGTCCCTCACTAATCAATTCTCTAAGCCCCTCCATAGCTTTCTTCTTATCCCTCTATAGGTCTCCCCAGATAACCCTCACAATTTATCCCAGTGCCACATCAACCAGTCTATCATGCCTCTGGCTATAATAGATTTTTGTTTTGTCTTTGTTGCTTTGTTAGCTGCATAATGCAAAATAACTTTTAACATCAAAATCTAAATTTTGATACTTTCGTAAGAGGGTTGCCATCCCTATATTGTAGTTCTATTGTGGTGGAAAAATTCAACACTCCTGACTACAGTATCAGTATATGCAGGTCCAAGCACCAACCAGTGAGGTACAGGTACAATATATACCCAGCACATTGTTGTGACTCCACGTCAACTTGTGTGAAGTGGCTCACACATGTCGCTAGATGGAACACGGCGTCACTATAGCACAAGATCACCAGGAATAGCAATGGTAGTGATCACATGGCCTCACCTCAGTTGGCGTAGATGGTGATCACACATCCTCACCAGGGATGGCGACATGAGTGATCACTCATCCTCACCAGGGTTGGCGACATGAGTGATCACTCATCCTCACCAGGGATGGCGACATGAGTGACCACTCACTTTGCTAGATGAGATCCATGTTGGCGATGCTGGTAATAAGCTGCAATTCTGAGTGAGAGTTGACTGGGAGTGGCGCAAACTCATGCCGGGAGTGAGATCCATATTAGTGATGTTGGTGATAAGTCGCCAGGCTTTGTGATGGATGACAAGGGGTGGCACATACTCACACAGTGAGTGAGATCATGTTGGCGACTGTTGTGATAAATCACCATGCCATGTGAGACTGACACACAGTGGCGAAAGATGGCGCAGTGAGTTATCACTCAAAAAGGAGTCACCATTGATTACGAATCATGGCGACAGATAACGACAATTTGCTGGGTATACTCTTGACTACAGTATCCGTATGTGCAGGTCCAAGCACCAACAATATTTATATATATATATATATATATATATATATATATATATATATATATATATATATATATATATGACAGGTGAAGCACATCCACTGCAGAATGAAATTCTATTAAGGCATTTGGCACCAATTATTCTGATCCAATTCACGCTGCTTGGCAGAGGTTATTCAATTTTCTGTGACACTACTAAGCTAGATTTCTTTAATCCAGTGCTATATCAGCTTGATGTCACCCAACAGAATGCCCCTAGGATTACAATGAATCAAGTTCCATCAGCCCTTTAAAATTCTTAGTTCTCCCCTCGCAAATTTTCAAAATTCTTTCCTCTGTCACACATTCTCACTCCTACATGCATACTCCCTGCCACTACCTTCTCCATCCTCCTTTGCCCTCCTCTCCACACTGATTCACTCCACTTAGTCTCTGAGTTATGTTGTAAGGTGTATATTGATTTTCATGTAGACCTCCAGGAGTGGCTTTAAGGGAGGTACCACTTGGCCAGTTTGACATGTGATCTTTGAAGCAGCAGTCTGTGTTTGACTTCTCTTCCTTCACATATAGACATACCCCTGTCTGCATGCACAGATGTCACCGTGGGTGTTCTATTTAACCTGGGCTTTACCTGCACACTCGCACAGGTCTTCATATGGCCAGGGTCTACATGGCTGCCATATTAGAGTGGTTGGGACTAGAATCAGAATGCAGGCCTTAATATGGGTAAAAAGTGAAAGACATAACGGTAAACTAAAAGATATTGACACAATAATTAAGTGCCCAATACAATTGCTCATACAATAAAGCAAACCAAGGATGGAACACCTGCCACTGTAGGCTGGCTGGTATAACTGGCAGCTGATCGCTAAAATTTTATTGATGAAATTATTTTGATTGAGAACTAAAAAAATAGGTTCAATGATATTATCCACTGATTTCAATTCACCAAGAAGAATATTAGATTTTATTTTTATAATTTGAATTCAGTGAAAGGAACAGACATGTACTCATCATAGACCTACAGACTGTGTGTTCTTGCTTTGCATCTGTCCTTCCTTATGATGTCACAGTCTATATATATAAACTTAAAAACTTGATCATTGACCCCTAGTTCCAGGCTCGTCACCATGGCATAAGGCAGAATACTGGTGGCGTTATGATAAAAGAATAAGGCCCCCATCCCTCTGAGCCTGGACTCGTTACCTGGGTAGTAGTTGATGTTGGGGAAGCAGGTGTGCACAGGTGTGTGACAAAGTATTACGTAGGTGTCCAGCATGGACCATTCTCATCTATAGCACCAATAAACCTGATAGAAACAGGTAAGTTTGTGTATCTCACTCTGACAGTCTTCTCTGTTCATGTTTGTCTGCCTTGATAAACTACTTGATATTCACCTTTACTATAATACAAATTGTAATATACCCACACACTGATACCACTTTCCTCTCCTATACAGTTATTTAATTAATTTCTTATACGACAGCTTGTCCAGATGCCGCTACCACTCTCTGACCAATGGCTCCCAGGGGGACTGACTCCCTCTTCCTCTACATCTAAGTAAACAGAGACAGGCCCTGCTGTATGCCATACAGGTATGTACATGTTATCTGTACCATTCTGATTCCCTGTACTAAACTGTAAATAAATGAAGTTGCTGTATGCCATACACTGTAAAAACAGTCTTTAGGGATTAAACACCAGTGTTTAGAAGTTAAACACTTTGTTAAACACTTATTTGTCCCACTTTTCTCAACACTTCTTAAGTGTTAAACGCGTTTAATTTTAAACGCGTTTAACTAGGAAGTGTTTAACCAAGTGTTTAAATGCTAAACACTTAAACACTTCAGTGTTTAGGTGTTTGAGAATAAGTGTTTAAAAGCTAAACACCTAAACACTTCAAGTGTTTAGATGTTTAAATATTGGTGTTGAGAAAATTTGGTGTGTATCTTTAAACACCTTTTTTGCAGTGTACAGGTATGTACATGTTATCTGTACCATTCTGATTCCCTGTACTAAACTGTAAATAAATGAAGTTGCTGTACGCCATACAGGTATGTACATGTTATCTGTACCATTCTGATGCCCTGTACTAAACTGTAAAGAAATGAAGTTGCTGTATGCCATACAGGTATGTACATGTTATCTGTACCATTCTGATTCCCTGTACTAAACTGTAAAGAAATGAAGTTGCTGTATGCCATACAGGTATGTACATGTTATCTGTACCATTCTGATTCCCTGTACTAAACTGTAAATAAATGAAGTTGCTGTACGCCATACAGGTATGTACATGTTATCTGTACCATTCTGATTCCCTGTACTAAACTGTAAATAAATGAAGTTGCCAGAGATCCATCGACATTTTCAAAGAAATTTCTTGTACCAACGGGGGCTTGTTGTAAGAACTACAACTGGTTCACTAGAACACAATTATGGTGGTTCACTCTTCAGTTTTAACAAGATCCTTGGTAGATTCAACAGTTATTTGTTTATAGTGTATACTAAGGGGATGTATGGCATTGATGTATTTATTGAAATATTTTAAAACCATGCATGATATCTGTCCAGGAATCTGCACAGACTACAAGATGGACTACAGTAATTGGATTTACCATTGTTAGGATTAATTTAGAAAAGCTGCCATTCTGATTTGTATTGTAAGCTGATTAAATCCCTCCTTACAAGTTACACAAATACACGCTTACAGTAAAACTTACAGTTTACTGTTCTGAAAGTGGATTTAGCAAGCACCAGACTAGTTTAAATGGACTTCTACCCAATCTACTTACACACTGTGACTACCCATGTGTTAAACATGTTCTTGTAGTCTTTTATAACTAGATGTGTGTACCATCAAAAGGTGCCTGCCGCTAAGAGTAAACTCTACATTGCAGCTCTAATTTACTGTTCAAAGGGATGGGAAGAAAGGGATAGTGGTTAGGGCTGGTTGTGGGAAAGATTCTCGAACTCAATTTAACTGTTTGAACTGCTTTTCTGTCCTTTCTGACTCTGTTTGAATGAGTTTTTTAAAAGGCTTGAATATTGTTAGATTTATTTTAAACAATAAATTTCGCACTGCATGCATTGAACTCTTGATCTGCAAAGCAATGTTTTTCCAACAGCCATAGTAAGTGGCTTGCATTGTCTGATCACACAAACTTGTCTTTTACCACAGAATGGTGCAGAAGCTGTTTATATTCCTGCAGCAAGAACTACATCCTCAGGTCTCGCACCCAGCGTGTTCACATCACCTACATCATCATCACATCACATCACATTACAGGCTGTGTCAGGGGTCTTACCAGGGCCTGCAGGCCTTCCCCTGGTTACTGTCAGGGGTCTTACCAGGGCCTGCAGGCCCTCCCCTGGTTACTGTCAGGGGTCTTACCCGGGCCTGCAGGACCTCCCCTGGTTACTGTCAGGGGTCTTACCAGGGCCTGCAGGCCCTCCCCTGGTTACTGTCAGGGGTCTTACCAGGGCCTGCAGGCCCTCCCCTGGTTACTGTCAGGGGTCTTACCAGGGCCTGCAGGCCCTCCCCTGGTTACTGTCAGGGGTCTTACCAGGGCCTGCAGGCCCTCCCCTGATTACTGTCAGGGGTCTTACCAGGGCCTGCAGGCCTTCCCCTGGTTACTGTCAGGGGTCTTACCAGGGCCCACAGGCCTTCCCCTGGTTACTGTCAGGGGTCTTACCAGGGCCCGCAGGCCCTCCCCTGGTTACTGTCAGGGGTCTTACCAGGGCCCGCAGGCCCTCCCCTGATTACTTCCAATCTAATAAGTGCTTACTAAGTGGTGCTGTGCCCACTGGCAGGGCTTAATATGCAAATCCTGTCTCCACCTTCACATCCCTCGATTATCCCCCATCCTTTCCTATCTGTAACTCAAGTCCACCTAAAACCTTGAGTTCTTCGCTTCCATGAGCCTGTCTATTCTACTGTTTGAGTTTTTAACAAAGAAGCTTGTGAATGGTTTGCCTCATGGTGACTAAACATGTTAATTTGCTGTCATGGAAAAGCATAGCACTAGAGATATAATGTAAACAGAGGGGTGGTCCCATTCCCAAGGGCCAGATAGAGTATCATCTACTGATTGGGCCTTGATGTAAGACCCATTGCAACTAAATGCAGTTTCAGGATTAGCCAATGCACACCCTAGCCTATAATTGCTGCCTTTCTCGACCACTGCCATCATTGTATGCTCCACAATCCACTGCCATCATTGTATGCTCCACAATCCACTGCCATCATTGTATGCTCCACAATCAACTGCCATCATTGTATGCTCCACAATCCACTGCCATCATTGTATGCTCCACAATCCACTGCCATCATTGTATGCTCCACAATCCACTGCCATCATTGTATGCTCCACAATCCACTGCCATCATTGTATGCTCCACAATCCACTGCCATCATTGTATGCTCCACAATCCACTGCCATCATTGTATGCTCCACAATCCACTGCCATCATTGTATGCTCCACAATCCACTGCCATCATTGTATGCTCCACAATCCACTGCCATCATTGTATGCTCCACAATCCACTGCCATCATTGTATGCTCCACAATCCACTGCCATAATTGTATGCTCCACAATCCACTGCCATAATTGTATGCTCCACAATCCACTGCCATCATTGTATGCTCCACAATCCACTGCCATCATTGTATGCTCTACAATCCACTGCCATCATTGTATGCTCTACAATCCACTGCCATCATTGTATGCTCTACAATCCACTGCCATCATTGTATGCTCCACAATCCAGCAGTGGATCCGGATTTAGATTAGGAGGGTGCGAATAGGTCACAAAGGGCTGACAGCCCCCCTACTTTGAGAGATAATAGTTGGGGTGTGCATCCCTAGACACCCTGCCTGAATCCACCAATGTCATCTCCCACCCAGCCTGTCCTATTCTACTTCCTTCCTTCCTCTTTATCCCCCCCACAGCTCATTAATTCTTTTCTAAGGAAGGACACAAATTTGTCAGTCCCCTTCTCTACCCTGTATTCACCTTCAATTCATTTCCCGATATACACCTTCTCTATCACTCATCTCTGCCTTCACCTTCACCTCCCTGTATTACCTCCCATCCTTCCCCATACTTACTCCGAGTCCACCTAATATCTAATCCTTCCTCGGTCCCTCACTAATCAATTCTCCAAGCTCCTCCATAGTTTTGTTCCTATCCCTGAATGGGCTTTCCCAGACCACCCTCACCTAATGTTAAACCAGCATCACACCAACTATAGTCTATCATGCCTCTGGCTATGAGAGATTTGTTCTTCTTCTTGTCACTTTGTTCACTGCCCTTTCTGTGTGTACATGTCGGTAAGGCCTACTCTCTGTGGCTTACAGCATATTTGAGGGATTTGCCAAAATCTTACTGTGCTGTGTTAGCCCCTCGTGATGGAAAACTATTCTGAGCATTCATAGCTAAATCTTGATATTTTTCCTTAGAGGGCTACCATTCCTACTAGCCCTACCCAGGTGAAGAACTTCAATACCCTGACTACAGTATGGGTATATATGCAGGTCCAAGCACCAACCAGTGAAGTACAGGTACAAGTGTTGGATTTGACAGGTAAACCACAAGGTTCTATTACTGTATAACATACCCTCTTATACTATCAGATTAGTCATCTGCAATACGAAAGTATATCACCTGTTATACCATGGTTATCACATTCTTGAACGATTTTACGATGCCTGGAGCGGATAATGACGTTCGAATAGTACGCACTAATTGAATGGATATTGACACTGGAGACGAGACGACGTGACAGCAAGTTGACAGCGAAGAATTTAATTCAATAATAAAAAAACTATAGCATTAGAAGCTTAATGTGAATACAGGATGAATCTAGATATTATAATCTATCACCTACCTTTAATTCGCCATGATTTGACCTGTATATGTAACAGGATTGAATATATAAAAATCGAATCGAGCGAAATTTCTCCGTCATGTTGAATGCGTGGCGCACGGATTATTTACCGCGGCGAGACACAAGTTGTCACGTTGGCATATGCTCTAAGGGTATTCTGGCTGTCGCGCGCACTCCTTACCAGCGGTAGCTCTATGACAATGCCTGTAGGACACACGCCGACCTAACACTTTGCGTCCTGGCAGTCCTGTCGTCTCGCCGAGAAACCAATATGGCGGAGGACTTTGAACAAGACGTATCGCTTGGTCGGATATTTCTTCATTTTATAAGGTAATTACTTAAAAAAATGGAGGAAACCCTGGTATAAACGCCATACATAACAAATACAGGTTCACTCGTTGATTCTAGGGGGATAGATAAGAAGACACTCGGCCTACGGCCTCGTGCTTCTTATCTCCCCCTAGAAATAACTCTATTTGTTATTTATGCCTTTAGTAACACCTTCCTGCACCCCACCAAGTGGAGCGGGCTGCACCAGGGGAACCTCACTACACGGAACTTTTATTGTAATAAAATACTGCCACATCTACATGACCCATATGGCAGGTTTCTAATGTAATAATATACTACAACTACATGATCTGTATGGCAGGTTTCTAATGTAATAATATACTACATCTACATGATCTGTATGGCAGGTTTCTAATGTAATAATATACTACATCTACATGATCTGTATGGCAGGTTTCTAATGTAATAATATACTACATCTACATGATCTGTATGGCAGGTTTCTAATGTAATAACATACTACATCTACATGATTTGTATGGCAGGTTTCTGATGTAATAAAATACTACATCTACATGACCGATATGGCAGGTTTCTAATATAATAAGATAATACATCTACATGATCTGTATGGCAGGTTTCTGATGTAATAAAATACTACATCTACATGATCTGTATGGCAGGTTTCTAATGTAATAAAATACTACATCTACATGATCTGTATGGCAGGTTTCTAATGTAATAATATACTACATCTACATGAGCTGTATGGCAGGTTTCTAATATAATAAAATACTACATCTACATGATCTGTATGGCAGGTTTCTAATATAATAAAATACTACATCTACATGATTTGTATGGCAGGTTTCTGATGTAATAAAATACTACATCTACATGATCGATATGACAGGTATCTAATATAATAACATACTACCATAGCTACGTGACCCATATGATAAGTTTCCACTGTCATAACATAAGTTATAAGACATGTAAAATCTGTCTACTGATTTACTGATTCAGTCCAATGTCTGGTTTATACCATCCAGCTCAATAAAATGAAATGACATGTGCCTATGATAGCATTTGCACTTGGCTCTCTTATCTTGATGAATTGTTGTCATTATACTCCAAGTTCCTAAATGTGTAACGTCATTTATCATAATGAAGGTTAATCATGTATAATGTATTATGCTACAGATTTAATGCAGTAAAGTGGGAGTATATTAGCATGCTGAGTGCCTAGTAACATGGATGGACATGTTCTGCCGAGATGACCAAGACCCAACTATCAGAAAAAGACCGGCATGCAACACCCACTAAACCTAATCACCATCAAACCCAAAACAACACACACCACACCAAAACCAAATTCAAACACACCAGTAAAACATCAACACCAAGCACCTCAACACCCATTCCTGAAAAAAACACAACACCAAAACAACACGCTCCAGGAGCTCCACACCCTGCTCGAGCTGAAGAAGCTCGAGCTGCTCAAGCACTGACTCCTCAGAGTCATCCAACTCCTCCAAAAAACCAACACCACCAAAACAAGTACAAGTATCCTCAAAGAAACGCCCCCTGTCACCACTATCTGATGTAGAAGCCGATCTTGCTATGTCTGATGATGAAGATGACCCAAGCCTGTGGCAGAGGGCTAAAGGACTCAATGATAAAGGAAGGCTACATCAATAGACCAAGAAAATAATTGACAAACCATACTTGTATGCCTGTAAAATTTTTTAAGGCCACGATTTCTCATTATTTATTATAAAATTATTAAAACTGTTTTGACTCATATTGTACCTTAGCCACACTGTTCAAATTTGTTGTTATATCATATGTATTAACTTAAAAAATCCCCAAAAAATTATGTTAATAGATATGATGTCATAGTTACCATGGAAACATAGTAACCAGGAGGTGAGAAATGTATTTATACCCAGAATGCACTATTTATAGCATTAACATGTAAAGACTCACGGAGCACTTTATCAGAATAACCCTGATGAAGGCCATATAGTGCCGAAACTGTTGGTTCAAATTCTTCAAAATAAAAGCCACCTTTAAAACCAAATTGGAATTATTTATGATTTCACTATAAAACCACAAAAAAAGTTCTGCAAATTATTGACTTTTTCAACTCACTTCGTTATCTGCCCTTTTTATATTCTTCAATTAGTCAATCTGCCCCATGGCCTTTCCAGTCTGCCACAGGGGTAAGCGACCATTTACCAGGCCTGCTACTGGGATCTGAGATCTGTCAGAAATGATGGATCACGATTGTTCCTCAGGTTCACAGCGTAATAAGTCCCAGTTTCCTGCCCCTCTTGGTAGCATTTATCGCTGACAGATTAAGTTATTGATCTTACTCATACATGACCTCCAGCTGCATCTAAACGAATCCCACCCACCCACATTGCCTCCACTACTGCCCATATGCCCCATTCTAGAAACCCATACAATCTGCTGATTTTTTTTAAAAAAGTAATTACCTCTGTGCTTTATACATATAATCTAGCTAGGGATCATTGGCAAAGAACCACAATTATGTCTGCTTGTAGCCACTGGTGTAACTGGAAGTAATAAATCATGTGTTTTTCCCCCTTCATGGTTATCCCTGAAATGTTTCCCCATCTCCTGCAGCTAGGCCATCTGTCAGATCAAGTCATTAATCATACTGCACAGCTGCTCCAGTACTAAACTTACCCGCCTATGAACACAACCTACACTATTTGTTTGTACCACATTGTCTTATTTCAACCAGTATCCTATCTTTACCAAATAAGAGTAGCCAGGTAATTTAAAACTGTATATTATTGGTACGATAAAGGTGGTACTCTACATTTCTTTCATTGATGTACTTGTTTGTACTCTGGTACTCCTGTTGCAGTAATTAAATATGGCTACGTGCAGGTTGTGGCACCAACCAGTGAAGTACAGATATGGGCGTGGATTTTACAGCTGAATCACAAAGTGTGATAAGTGTGCAACATACCCTCACAAATCCCAGGACCTTTTATCTGAGATAGTAATTAACTACTAGGGTAGAGAGGGAAATTGGTGTAGAAAGCTACAGCAAAGGGTAATTTCTTAAAGAAACTAAAATGCGAATAGTTTGCTTCTACAGACAAGTAGAGATAATTGCACATTTGCCATCAGTAGTGACTTGTCTGTGTCATTAGGTTAATGTGTAAATGCTGTCCAGCTTCCATTAGTGCTTCTTGATGGTAACACATGGTGGCACTGCTGCATCATCACTCTGATGTAGTTGTATTATGGGGTTCAGCAGCAATTATCTTGATTCCTGCTTGGCTGAGGCTATCCAACTTCCTCCGGCTCTTCATTTATCTACTTACCTATTCCCCTATCCGCTCCATTCAGCGCTAACACATAACAATAACCGGGCTCCACACTACCATCATTCCCAACATCTGACCATAAACCCTTTCTGCTTAACTCCACTTTTCATAATCCAAAATATTTCTCTGCTGTCCATTCTTACTCCCCCCCCCTCCCACTCTAATCGTCACTCTATCCCACTTCGCTTCTCCTAGAACATATGTTGTAAGGAGTATACAGACAGTACTAAACGATCATGTCATACATTGTGGCTGATCCACCCCGAGGGGGTGAAGCACAAGGGGAAGACAGCCCCCAAGGGGTGGGAAAGCCATAATGTACGCCTTGGAGTTTAGTTCTGTATTTATTTCATGTTGTTTAGATTTAAAACAGCTTAAATTCCCATGATTAGCACATGCGTATCGAGACATTTTATGCCACTTGGGGTGTGGGATACACCACTCTAGTGTTAGGTTTATGGAGAGTTGTTATTCACATGAAATAAATTGATTCATCTGTAAACCTGCGGGAGCAGCTTATGGATGTGTTTTGCCTGACCCAGTTGGCAAGCGTTCTTAAATGCTGCTGTCAGAGGCTGTCTTCTCTACACCCTCCTTCACCTACAACCTTACACACACCTACCTGCACACATCATGCTGTCAGAGGCTGTCTTCTCTACACCCTCCTTCACCTACAACCTTACACACACCTACCTGCACACATCACCCAGGTGACTTGAGGGGGCACATCCCTACATCCTTTATGATGTAGGGATATGTAAGTGTTATGCAGGGTCAGATATTTTTAGTAGATTAGGTAGAGGTGAGTACAGGCTCAAAATGAGTTGCCCACAAAGATTTTAATTAGGAAATTGAAGAATCTCATCATAGAAATTCAGGGCCCAATTTCATTACCTTTAAAATAATGCAAATCAAGGACTGAACCCCTGTCCCCATAGGCCCGCTCGTTCTGTCCATAATTCCAAGCAGATTGCCTTTTGAAATCATCAGATATTGGTTTCAATAATCTTGACTAATATTACCGATTCAAAACGCTGACAAATCTCGCTGCCACCTTCACTTTTACAGACTCTGTGTATATTTCTTTCTGAAGGAGCTTACACTGTGATTCCAGCGACCCAGTTTTACAGTTGATTGGCTATTATTCGAGTCTGCCTCCATACCCTCCCAACGCCCTGTCAACTCTTTTTCCCTCTTGCCCCTGTTCTCCTTGATATCCAGTAGAGGTTGCCTCTGGCTTGAGGTGAGCATGTGGGCAAATAAAAAAAAAGACACTTGATATCTTTTGAAAAAGTTGGGGATGTGCCCCTGTAAATGCTTTCTCCCACACTCATAGATTTGTTGATTCATCTCATGAATGCGGTGATCCATAGATGCGATCACTTCTGTAATGTACAAGCGACATATTAAACCCTCTGTAGTTGTTTGGACAAACTGCTTTCAAAAACCCATCCAGACTGAGAAAACAAAATAATAAATGTCGGAAAACTGAACAAAACAATATATCATTTGGTTGAATGAATCATTGATGGCGGCCCATATTCCACACTTCATTAATCATATAGATTGTTATACAATGAAGAGTGCTGATGCACTATTCTTAGTAGCATGAATTTGTCACAATAACTTAGTCTGCCATCAATATGTTAAATCACTAGTAACATGTTCCAGCATCATAGATATGATTTTTCTTTTAAAAGTCTGCAGCCTTATTGATTGGACAAACCATGTTTTGGCTCAATGAAACTAGTAAATACCCTCAGCACAATTCATGATTCAATCAATGCACACCGACTATTTTCCTCTCAGAGGCCTGTCTAGCCCCCTCCTCAGCACCTTTGAATGACTCGCCTGATACTCATACCCCCCCCCCCTATCTAGTCTACAGCATATCGAGCACCACCCTCCCTGTTTTCTGTTGTTTTTATGTTCCTCAATTAGCACTCTGTCACATACAATCTGCTAACTGCATTTTCCTCATGCTACATTTAGCTTGACTGCTCTGGGGCTTATAAAGTTACACTGTAAGAAATGTGTGTTGCATTTACACGCTTTGTAACACACTTCTTTGCAGCATATTTTTACTCACTTATTTTTTTAACACACAGCACGCTTTTGACAAAAGTGTGTTAGGAAGTGTGTTCATGTCAAAAGGGTGTTACAATAAAGGTGTGTTGCAAAAAGTGTGTTCATGCATATAGTGTGTTCATAGAAAGTGTGTTGCTTCATAAAATGTTTAGATATGAAAGTGAGTTAATATTTCTACAATGAAGGGGGTGGGTGGGGGGCATTTAGCCTTTATTTCTACATATTTTCATTTTGGTATACTTGTTATTGTCCTGAGATGATGTGAGGAAGGTAACCATGAGGCACACATACTTAATCTGGAAAGGAATAACAATATATTTTTGTAGGATCATAATTATGATATGTTGACTTAGTGCATAAATTGTCCTAATATCACTTAAACTTCTACATTAAAATATACTAATACATCAATAACATATCTTCTGATTTCTCTGTCTAGAATTTAGAATGGTGACTGAGTCTAGGCTCCCATATGTAAAAAAGTTGTTATGTAGGTACATTATAATGAAAGAGAATTATATCTAAAATGCAGAATATTCCCACTTACCTATTCCTGGTATTGTGTAAATCACAAAATTAATAAGCATGAGAACTTGTCAGTGACTGGAGCAAGCAGATTGTAGTTTTCTGAAACAGAAGAATTGGTGAATGAACACTGTATGCTACACTAGATAGTATGTTAGGCAGCATATTGATACAGCTTTTAGAGAATTACTTTATGTGAGTGTAAATCTATGATAAACCAACTTACTACACTCTTTTACAGCTTGTATAGCACTAGTGTTGAGGATGATATATAAGATTACTTACCAGAAATAAGCAGAGAAGTGAAGACACTCCTCTCTCCAGCAGGTGCAGATTCAAACTGACTGTGTGTAACTGTTATAACTGACCTTTGGTTAGGTGAGGGGCAATTAATGGGTTACATAATACCACTGATAAGACTGAAGGATTAATAAAATGTGTGTTGATTTAACACACTTTTCAGTACCTAAACACTTTTGGGAAAAAGGTGTGTAAGTGTGTTAGAAAGGGTGTGTTGATGCCCTCAAAGTGAGTTAACTGCTCAAAGTGGGTTGAATATCCATGTGTGTTACAATCTTGTGTGTTCCCGCTACACACATTTTTTACAGTGTATCGGAAATGATGGATCATGATTTTTGTTCAGGTCCACAGTATAATAAAACCTTGCCTCATGTCCCTGTAGATAAGGTAAGTGACAGATTAAGTCATAGATCATATCCACTTACTCAAGCATCACCTCCAGCTGCCCTCAGGGTAAACCCGCCCACTCATGAACATGGTTTATACTTCTACAAATATTAGCTATTTCTTTTACTCCACCCACACTGTACCAAACCCCCTTATACAATTCAGTAGTGTGACATGACTTACATCGTTTCTTATGGGACAAGCCTGAAGAAGAGTTTGACCTTTTTATTGATCTATCTAAAAAAGAATATCATTCCTATCATCTCAGAAGACGCTTCTTTCACTGGTCTAGTCCCGCTTGATATTTCATCAAGAAAATGCACTACATTCCCTTGCCACATAGCAGACCCATCCTGTTAGAGAATGTAGATTAATACATGACACTTCCTGTAGAAAAGAATGGATAGCATTCAAAGGGAGAACCTATAGCATTTTAACATCCACAGATATTCCTTTTACATTATATGAATAGATACACACACCTAGGCGCCCGGCAGTTGCTGGGTTGGTTTGAACGTGTCCAGCAGTACCGTATATCCTCGTGTAAAGACCTGGTCAATTTGCCACTTAGTAAGGAGGTTTAGGTAGTAGGTAGTTCTAAAACAAGCCTGGGCTTATACACAGAGAAATACGGTATGTTGCTGTCCTGGCTATGGGTAAGGCAGCTCTAGCCACTGTGGTGTAATCCTAACTTAATTCAACTGCTGCCATTCTCATCAGTCCCTGTGGCGCAATGCATAGGGAGCTGGTTTTCGGAACAATAGGGTATGGGTTTGACCCCTAGCGCTGGCAATGAAATTTCCGAAAATTGTTGACATGTAAGGCACGCCTGATATCCATGGATATCAGGCACCCAGTGCCTGTTATCCATGGATATCTGTGTACACAGTCTCAATTTACAGACCAGATGTGTATTTCCGATTAGCTGTAACCAGTTTGTGAATACGCTGAATGCTAAAAGTTGTTACGCTGTAGGTAGTGTCTAGGTGGTAATGAATGAAGACTGTGTAACATTAGCGACATGTTGTGGCTGCTGTTCTGTTCAGCAGCAATCTGCCTGGCTGAGGTTATCCACCTTCTGTTACTCTCAGACTTCATTACAAAATCCCAACGGGAACCCAACTGTCCCTTTTCAACAGCAGTCCATAACACTCCTACAACTGCAACCATTCTTCTAACTAGGGTAAATGCTAATTGTTTCTCTCATTTTATTAGTTGCCCTTTTTATGTTTTACTTCTAGTTTGTTGTCTGTACATCTTTTTTTCTGGAGATCATATGTTCCCTTTAGGGTTAACAGCCATACACCATGTGAGCCCAGAGGCAACTTGTGTACATGAGTGATTGTGTTGTTTACCTCAGGTTTTCTGTGAGATCAGTTCACAACTTGTGTACATGAGTGATTGTGTTGTTTACCTCAGGTTTTCTGTGAGATCAGTTCACAACTTGTGTACATGAGTGATTGTGTTGGTTACCTCAGGTTTTCTGTGAGATCAGTTCACAACTTGTGTACATGAGTGATTGTGTTGTTTACCTCAGGTTTTCTGTGAGATCAGTTCACTGCTGGTTCCTTGAAATATTAAGTATTTCCACTTCACAGTCTCATATCACTTTCACCAACACCAATTTACTCCTCTGTACTCATCAAGGTTCTCTAAGACTCCCTGCTGCCCTGCTTCTACCAAACACCTCCAGATATAGATCACATAGACTTACAGATGACATCCCTAGTGCAGAAATTGAACACACCCACCTGCAGTAGTATCTGCAGGTAAAAGCACCAACAAAAGAAGAACACAAAAACAGGTCCAATTGTAAAGATTAACCAGGTGAATATAATAATGCTGTAACTGTTTAATATAACCAGAGGTATCTGAACACTATTCATCTGTGATACAAAAATAAATTAACTCGGGTGTCAAACTATGATATGATTATTGCTTAATGTAATTCTATAATGGTGTTCAGCAGCAATTATCTCGATCCATTTACAAGCTGCCCCCATTATCATTCCTAATTATTTTGTATTCTATTACCTATCTTACTTTTCTTCATCCTGCTCCCTCTACCCCCTCTGCTGCTCCTCTCTCATCATAGTCTATGGGTAATGGGTTAATTCCCCCTTGGGTCATTTCCCTCTAGATATAGCTCTCGTCTTATTTTTGCCGACTACTTAAATCTTCCCTCTTTTCTCTCACTCCCTCTGTGGCATACAGCATATCATTGGGATTTACCAGGATCTTACTGTGCTGTGTTGGCCCATCTTGTTGGAAACCTATTCTGTGCATTCACACCTAATCTTGACATTTTCCTGAGAGGGTTACCATTCCTACTTGTCATATCCAGGTGAAGAACCTCAATAGCCCTGACTTCAGTATCAGTTTATATATACAGGTGAAGAACCTCAATAGCCCTGACTTCAGTATAAGTTTATATATACAGGTGAAGAACTTCAATACCCCTGACTTCAGTATCAGTTTATATATACAGGTGAAGAACCTCAATAGCCCTGACTTCAGTATCAGTTTATATATACAGGTGAAGAACTTCAATAGCCCTGACTTCAGTATCAGTTTATATATATACAGGTGAAGAACTTCAATAGCCCTGACTTCAGTATCAGTTTATATATACAGGTGAAGAACCTCAATAGCCCTGACTTCAGTATCAGTTTATATATACAGGTGAAGAACTTCAATAGCCCTGACTTCAGTATCAGTTTATATATCCCGTGAAGAACTTCAATACCCCTGACTTCAGTATCAGTTTATATATATAGGTGAAGAACTTCAATACCCCTGACTTCAGTATCAGTTTATATATACAGGTGAAGAACTTCAATACCCCTGACTTCAGTATCAGTTTATATATACAGGTGAAGAACTTCAATACCCCTGACTTCAGTATAAGTTTATATATACAGGTGAAGAACTTCAATACCCCTGACTTCAGTATCAGTTTATATATATACAGGTGAAGAACCTCAATAGCCCTGACTTCAGTATCAGTTTATATATCCCGTGAAGAACTTCAATAGCCCTGACTTCAGTATCAGTTTATATATACAGGTGAAGAACCTCAATAGCCCTGACTTCAGTATCAGTTTATATATACAGGTGAAGAACTTCAATACCCCTGACTTCAGTATCAGTATATATATATACAGGTGAAGAACCTCAATAGCCCTGACTTCAGTATAAGTTTATATATACAGGTGAAGAACCTCAATGGCCCTAACTTCAGTATCAGTTTATATATACAGGTGAAGAACCTCAATAGCCCTGACTTCAGTATCAGTTTTGTATACAGGTGAAGAACCTCAATAGCCCTGACTTCAGTATCAGTTTATATATCCCGTGAAGAACTTCAATAGCCCTGACTTCAGTATCAGTTTATATATATACAGGTGAAGAACTTCAATAGCCCTGACTTCAGTATCAGTTTATATATACAGGTGAAGAACTTCAATAGCCCTGACTTCAGTATCAGTTTATATATCCCGTGAAGAACTTCAATACCCCTGACTTCAGTATCAGTTTATATATACAGGTGAAGAACTTCAATACCCCTGACTTCAGTATCAGTATATATATATACAGGTGAAGAACCTCAATAGCCCTGACTTCAGTATCAGTTTATATATAAAGGTGAAGAACCTCAATAGCCCTGACCTCAGTATCAGTTTAAATATACAGGTGAAGAACCTCAATAGCCCTGACCTCAGTATCAGTTTATATATGTAAGGGTTTGTGGCCTTACGGACCTGGGGGGTTCGGGTCTTACGGTTCGGAAAGAAAGAGTAAGACAGTATTCCAAGTGTATGCCAACGGTTAGGTTTATTACTTAATGCACACTCACGGCTGCCGGATGATATCAAAGAGGCAGCTAATATTAAAAGACAGTGGTTTACATAGTGTGGAGGCCAGAAGGGCCTCTGACGTAGCGGCTGAGCCCTGGGCTTTATATACGGACCCAGGTGTTCGTCGTCAGATGTCCCCACAGACCCGGATCGGTGCTGCCACCTATCCGGAACCTGAGGAACGTCCGACGACTCGACTCACCCGCCACGTCAGACGGTACCCAACTCCTATGGTTTAGTAACGCGTACCTCTACATATATAAAGGTGAAGAACCTCAATAGCCCTGACCTCAGTATCAGTTTATATATACAGGTGAAGAACTTCAATAGCCCTGACTTCAGTATCAGTTTATATATCCAGGTGAAGAACGTCAATACCCCTGACTTCAGTATCAGTCTATATATACAGGTGAAGAACTTCAATACCCCTGACTTCAGTATCAGTTTATATGTGTAGAGGCAAGGAGAAAGGGTGCTCCGTGCTAAAAGTCAACTTTAAATTTCAAATCACTAGCTTTACAGTGATATATAGCATGAGAAGATACTCCTGTTAGTTTTGGAGGAATGCCTTGCTAGATATGGGTAGGTGTGACCATTTTAGATATGTTAATAAGTTCTATGTCTAATTGGTCATGAGATATATAGCTAATTAGCATAATTTATGCTAATTAGCTAAATTCGTATAAATCTTTATTCTTTTGCCCATAACTTTTGATCTAGAAATGGTATTTTCATTCTGTTTTCACCATAGTAAACCTTGTGGGATGTTCCTTCAAATGGGATCATTGATTTTCCTATTTAGAATGAAAATCATGTTTCCATGGCAACAGAAATCAACAAAAATGCCTATTTTGGCCCCAAAACATTCTTTTTACATGCCAAATTTGGAACCTTTCCACCCAAAATAGAACGTTTTATCAAAAACCATTGAATTCTCCATAAAAAAGTACCCTATAACAGTTTTAGTCATATTTTTCCTATTCTAGTCCATACTGGTGCCCCCTGATGGCTAAATCTGGTACTAAATCCCGCAGTAACTGTCCTTTCTGCTTGCTGGCTCACATATATACAGGTGAAGAACTTCAATAGCCCTGACTTCAGTATCAGTTTATATATACAGGTGAAGAACTTCAATAGCCCTGACTTCAGTATCAGTTTATATATCCCGTGAAGAACTTCAATACCCCTGACTTCAGTATCAGTTTATATATACAGGTGAAGAACTTCAATAGCCCTGACTTCAGTATCAGTTTATATATGGGGGGATTCAACTTATGATGTATTTGGCCCTTTTTGGCTTCTGGGAGCTACAGCAAAATATTTAAAGCCCCATTCTTCTTTATTCTAATCATATTTGATAGAAAACATATAGGGGCTTAAAAAAAGGGCAAATTTGCGTATGTCGGCCTATTATTTTTAGAGATATAGGCCTTTGAAGGTGAAAATTCACCAAAAAATGTCATTTTTTCACCTTTTCCTCTATGTTCAAGGACATGTATTATATGATAAATCATTTCTAGGACATCCTGATTTATTTTTTCCATAAGGGGTACCTCCTAGCTAATATTTCAATATCGTTCGGAGTTGATTGATCTCGTAAATTTTCCGCGGGAAGGCCTACTTTGAAAAATGACAGGTTTTCTAACCACCAGGCATATAATAAAAGTAGATTAGCTAGCCTGCTAAAATACTAGCTTTATTCTTATAAATAGCCACCATGAAAGGGGTCCTTATAGGGGTCTATTGGGCAGAAAAAAAATTGGCACTACCTTGGAACCCAACATCACCACAGCCATCAACGTAATTTTCAATTTTGAGAGTGTGACCAACGCTGAACGGTCATTTTCCTCGATTAATCAATAAATACTTGTCATTTCTATAATTATTCTACCCAAGCTATGTCAAAATATGTAGTTTCTCACCACAGAAGTAAAAAAGTGAAGAAAGGTTTCACAGGCTGGCCATAAGGGGGGGTTCTTCGTACGTTTCAGCGTTGGTCACACTTTCGCGCTGAAATCAGCGCGGGAAAGAAAAACGACTTCCTGTTAACCGGCGGAAATGACCTACATCCAGGTGGCTTTGTAAACAACTCAGAGGAACCCAAGCTGTGAAACCGGAGCCAATCAAAGCAAATTGTCCTCAACTTTCCATTGGAAAATCACCACAAAGGTAAGGAAATTTGATGAAATTTTCATGAAATGTTGTTGTGGAAGTGTGCAAGGATATGTAGATTGCTTGTTGTGTACTGCAATGATTTAATTTGGATGCTAGGGGGTAAAAACGATCTGGGAATGAAGTTTCCTAACCGCTACGGCCATTGGCTTGCCCGGGATGAGCGATTAGGCTTGGTCCGGTCCCTCTCCCCGGTAGCTTCAGCGTTGGTCACACTTTGCTCGCATGGCCGAGAACGGTCGAAATAGGTGGAATTTGATGGGATTTTGCTGTAATTAAAGACTGTATCTGTAGATTAGGGTCTGTACTACATCTTAGAATGGTTTAGCACCCTTTTCCTCCATTTTGAGACAACCCCCGGGCTTTTAAGAAGCCAGGGTGGCGAAAATCAGCTGAAAAATACATGTTCTTAGGCCCAAAACTTGCTTATTTTACAAATTTTCATGTTTTTTGCATGTTAAAAATCCTGAACAGGCCTCCCCCCATTGTTTTATTCTATTTTGCTCATGTTTGAATGGTCAGCTTTCCCTCAGTGCAAGCCTATAGGTATTTAACCCGAAAATGTGACCAACGCTGAAGCCGAGTCAAGTTCGGCCCCACGTTCGCCCATACATATACACCGGAGTAAATTCTAGTCATCATTACTTAGATAGGACTAGTATCTAACCTCCTGGCCACATATATTCACTATTTGACATTTCCCCTCTTCTTTATGGCACATTTTTGAAAGTGTGACCAACGCTGAATCGATAAATTTTGGGCTATAAGGTATGAACGGTACACTTCCACTGCACATATGTCATTCATATTTGGCCATAAGATGGCCCTAAGGTTCCTCTAACTTATAGAAGTACCAACAAGTACATCCTGAATACTTCCTAAAAAAAAAAAATTTCTGGTGGTTATATTTTTGGTTTTCACAAGGTGTTTGGTCAGTATTTTTCCGTGTCATGTCTGTATGTGCTCATTTTTTTTCTTATACCTATAGGACATCACTAACATCATATAAATGCCCCATAATGTGTGTTTCCTGCAATTTGTCACTCATTATTTACATTTTCCACTTGGTACCAAAATTCTCAAAATCTATTAAAAATACCAATTTTATATTTGTAGACTAACCTCGGACATTGTATAACATTATATAGACATCGTATATATTTGGAATTATTTTCTGAGGGTTTTTATGTGTTTCTGGCTATATTTTAATCACTATTTGATTTATTTTACAGATGTCATCAACCAGCTCAGACACAGAGCCAGTGTCTCCAGAGCCGGTCAAAAAGAAGATCGCCATGACGCCCGCGGAACGTAAGCGGAAATCGAGGGCGAAACTCAAGATGGTCCGGGGCGAGGAGGCCATCAACATGAAGAATGCGGCGGACATGAGGGACAAGAGAGCTAGGGACAAGCTCACTGACACGCCAGAAGAGCGTAGGAGGAAGCAAGATCTCTCCAACCTCCGCTCAAACAAGTGTAACGCTAAAAAGGTGTGTTGATCTTCCAGTGGGTTACAGGTAAAAGGTGTACAATAAGATTCAATAACAAATAGAGAAATCATAGGTATATCAAAATGTAATATTGGTATGGATAAAGTAGTAAGTATGTATTCACATGCATGTTGTATGTACTCAATTTCTCATTCCTTTTTCTTATTCAGCGTGAGCGGAAGAGGACGGGGCCAGACCCAGGTGAAGGTACATCTGCGGGACCTGCAGCACCACTGCCAGTGACCACACCGTCGGCAGCTCCCGCAGTGGCACCACCCCGCCAGGCTGATGCAGGTACTCCTGCTGGTACCTCGAGCAAGGGCAAGGGCCGTGGTAAGACAAGCGCCACCACGCCTGCCGGTCGCCCTGGCCGAGGACGTGGTGCCAGCATGCCGGTGGCGCTCTTCCTCCACGGACAGCCCCGCCCGAAGTACCCACAGGTGTCTGCATCATCGTCTGGCGACACCACCGGTGTAAGTATAATACAAAGGTTCTAGACTTTAAATATTATAAAGTAAAAAGAAAGCCATCGATTAAAGGGATCTCAATAATAGTGTTTAGCAGTAGCATTTATCTCATTACCTGTACTCATGTGTAAATGTATCTGACTCCTCAGCATTAAAACCTTACATTCTATATTGTGTCATTTCAGGAGACCCCAGAGTCACCCGTAGTGGTCGGGTCATCGGACGACAGTGACGTCCCTGTGGCACCTCCCGTGGAGACTCCGGTCCAGTGCACGCCCTCGTCACCCGTGGTGGAGGAAGAGGAAGCAGCCAGCCGTCGTCCGGTCTGGCAGGTTACGCTTCGGCAAGAACCACCAGCCAGGCGTAGCGGCAGGTCGTCCGGAGGGCGGCCAGACTCCTCTTCCCCACCACCGGTCAATGTAGGGATAATGGAAGACATCGCGTAAGTATAATTATCACTCACCAGAACTTCATTTATGCATCATGCCAAGATTATGGGTTTGGTATAATTTTTGACAGTCTGCACGATGCTCCAATGAAGTGCTTGTATTGTATTATATTAATGAAGAATTTAATTCTTGATAGATTGTCAGTAGTGTGAAAATAGCATCAATAGGAGATTTTAATATGGCCATTCTAAATTTACAGCACGATGCTCCGCAAAGACTCCAACGAGTGAAATGTAATTGTGCAGTAGTTACAGTAATAGTTGAAATGCATGTTGAATTGTTGCTTGTTGCCTGTTGAAATGTTGATTACCTTGAAGTTATCAAATAATTAATGCATGCATGAATTTTCGATACAATATATATATATACATGCATTCGATACAATATATACATGCATTATGTAGTATCATCAATGTATTTCTTCAATTAACACTCAATTTCAAATGAATAATATATATGTATAGTATAGAATCTCAATTTCTATCGATTCAGCGTTGGTCACACTTTCGAAAATATTAGATATTAGTCTAGAACTAACACTAGATCCAATACATTGAATATGAAAAAGCATGAATTAATCAGGCTACTTGATATTTTCCATATGCCACAATGTATTATTGTCAATTCATTACCTTCCAGCCCGTGCATACGGACCGGTGACCAGATGACAACCCCCGGACCGCCCCCCGACACAACACCGAACACCCCACCAAACCTGAAGTACACAACGCGAAAAACAACAACACCTAGAACTAACCGCCGCAACTACCAGACACGGGTGTTAGTGGGCAGGGCGGAGGTCGCAGAACAGGAGGTGGCCAAACTGCGCGCCCAGATCACCAAGGCCACCCGAACCCACGGCGTAGCACGCGAGTCTAAGCGTGTTGCACCGGACGGCGAACTACCCCCGGCTGTAGCGCACAGGGAGGAGCGCGTTGCACCGGACGGCGCAGACATCAACACACCAGCTGAGCCAGCAGTCCACCAGGTTTTGCTCCAGAGCATCACCCAGTTGGACAACCATACAAAGATCAGCCTCCTCCGCCAAGCACTGCCATTTCAAGTCCGTAAGGAAAAGGCTAAGGACTTGGCAGCGATTATGGGGGTTGACAAACGTACAGTTGCCAAAGCTCCTGTGGATAAGCCTCACCAGCACACGGTGAAACACGCAGAAAAGGTCAGGCGCGTGGTGGAGTTCTTGTCAGACCCAGAGAACTCCATCATGCTGCCAGGGAAGAAGGACTATAAGACTGTCAATGGTGTTCAACATCAAAAGAGGAATCTGCGGGACTTTGTATATTCCCTGGCAGACAAGTTCCAGGAAGCCAACCCTGACCTGGCCTGTCGACGCACAACCTTCTACAAAATCAGGAAGGACCACCCGTGGTTCATTATCGTGGAAGACCAGCCTGCTAATGAGTGCCTGTGCGAAAAACACCAGAACTTTGTTCTCAGGCTGCGGGCTGCTGGCATCAATGACTGCCCGGATGTCCTAGTGACATCTTCCACCTTGGAGCAGTTCACACAGAGATTGAACGCCAAGGTGACGAGTGAGACCATCAAGTACACCACATGGATCCATCAGGCTGTCGTATACGGGAAGGACAACAAAACAGTGATGAAGCTCCGCCCACACGTTGTTGAGGCGGAGCCTCGTGCTGAGTTCATCAAGACCCTCACCGATGAATTCACCACCATGGCTGAACATGTGTCCCGTGCCCGTAACCAACACCGCGTTGTGCGACACCTCAGGGAGAGTCTGTCTTCAGTGGAGGTTACAATCCAGATGGACTTTGCAGAAAACTGGCTTGTAACATACCCCGATTCGCCACAGAGTGTGTACTACTCCAAGGAGCCAGTGACACTACACCCTGCGGTCATCCACTACAGAGATGAACCCACCGGCACCACCAAACACCACTCTCTGGCGATCTGTACTGATGACAGGAAACATGACACTGGTGCCATCCTGGCCTTTCTGCAAGTCCTGGCAGTGTTCCTCCGTGAAAACCTGCCCGAGGTCAGGATGGTCCACTACGCGTCGGACTCTCCCTCCAGCCAGTACCGGAACATTTCGGTGTTTTCGTTGCTGGTACGCCACGAGGAGCTACTTGGTGGTCTCAAAGGTACTTGGACTTACTTTGAGGCGGGCCACGGCAAGGGTCCCTGCGACGGCGTTGGCGCTGCTGCTAAGCGTAATGCAGACAACCTAGTTGCCAGGGACCACATAATAAGGAACGCAGCGGAGTTCGTCTATGAGGGAAACCAACTCGACAGCCTCGTCCACTATGTCTGTGTTCCGGTCGTAGACATTGCAGCCGCCCGTCTCACCATGGTCTCAGCAAAAGCAGACAAGGCAGTGAAGGGCACCATGCGTGTGCACGCTGCTGTCCCTGCCGAAGCCGGAAAGTCACTCGCTGTCCGTGACACATCATGCTTTGACAACTGCTGCTGGGACCATGAAACCTGTGAGTCCAAGCGTGGATGTCCGGGATGGGTGACACATCAGCTGAGGTTCATCCACAAGGCCCCTCCCCCACCAGAGCAGACTCGTGGCACGCGGCGGAAGAACACCCGACCCATCCGTGCCCCTGCTGAGATGGACGTCGCGGATGCCATCACTCCTCCTCTACCAAAGCAGGGCCTGGTCCAGATGAAACCTCGGCCTGCCAGAGCCCCTGCTGCGGTGGACCCTGACTATGATCCGGTCGTTCGCACCACTGCCTGCAAGCGACCCAGGGACGGCTCAGCAGTTGTGGGACGCAAGCACGCCCGAAGTGACCGGGTGCCTACTGCTGCCACAACCAACAAAGAGAATGTCGCCCCGTGTGCCGCACGAAAGCGTGCCGCGGAGCGCGTCATCGCCATCCCCACCAAGCAAGTGCGACCAGATCTACCCACCTCACCCCTCCAGATCGAGGACGGACCGCCCATGGACCCTCGCGAAAAGATGGTGTATGTACAGGACCAGTACGAGTATGGTGACTACGTCATTGTTGCTGAACTGCACTCAACAGATTCGTCAAAAGACACATGGTTCCCTGGGAAGGTGAAATGTAGGCACGACGTCGGTTACGAGGTCACCATGATGTTTCGTACCAAAAAGAAATACAACGAGGAGGAAATCATTCCTGCCTTCCGTTGGCCCAAAGAAGAACTTGTGATGACACTCGAAGTTTCTGACATCCTGGGCAAGGTGCACCCACCAAGGAGGTATGGCACCACATCCTACACTGCTGCCTACCTCCTGTCCGAAACCACTTTGGACCTTGCTGACCGGAAACTCAAGAGGAAACGAGACGACCTGACCTTGTAACTGACTGTCGTGCTTCATATCACCCTCCCATATCAATTGTCTATGATATCAGTTGCCTATCCCAGAGGGTTGAGACCATGGTGGCTGAAAAATAAACCAGCTACTATAGCCTCAATACATCTGATTTTCCTAATTTATTAACGCTTCAGCGTTGGTCACGTTTTAGTATGTTCATAGTAGAACGCTTACCATCATCATGTATCTTCCTGTAGGGTGTTAAACTGTTCTATATTGCTTAGTAGAAATGTTTGGCTGGTTCAAAAGGGCAAAATGAGTTATGATGGTGTATTTTTATGTAAGGTGTGGCACACTCGTAGTTGTAAATCTTGGGGAAAAGAAGTGAAAATTAATTTCAAAGTCATGATAGGGACCCTATATGTGCCTGAAATCTGTATATTTATGCTCTATTTAATAGAGGAAGAGGTTCTGTGCCTTGGAATGTAACAGGGATGTAATCCAATAAGTTATATTGAGTGTATGGTGAAGTAATCAATATGTTGTCACCGCTTCAGCGTTGGTCACGTTTTAGTATGGTCATAGTAGAACGCTTACCATCATCATGTATCTTCCTGTAGGGTGTTAAACTGTTTTGTAATGGTTAGTAGACCACTCAGGCTAGTTTATAAAGACAATATGAGCTACCTTTGTATACTTTTATGTTAGGTGTGGCTCGCTGGTAGTTGTAAGTCTTGGGAAAAAAAGTGAAAATTAATTTCAAAGTCATGATAGGGACCCTATATGTGCCTGAAATCTGTATATTTATGCTCTATTTAATAGAGGAAGAGGTTCTGTGCCTTAGAATGTAACAGGGATGTAATCCAATAAGTTATATTGAGTGTATGGTAGAGTAATCAATATGTTGTCACCGCTTCAGCGTTGGTCACGTTTTTGGGGATTTTGATGAATTTGAGGAGCTTTAGGTAATATGCTTACCAGCCCAATGAATAATGTTTTATGGTGTTAAACTGTTCTGTATTGCTTAGTAGAAATGTTTGGCTGGTTCAAAAGGGCAAAATGAGTTATGATGGTGTATTTTTATGTAAGGTGTGGCACGCTCGTAGTTGTAAGTCTTGGGAAAAAAAAGTGAAAATTAATTTCAAAGTCATGATAGGGACCCTATATGTGCCTGAAATCTGTATATTTATGCTCTATTTAATAGAGGAAGAGGTTCTGTGCCTTGGAATGTAACAGGGATGTAATCCAATAAGTTATATTGAGTGTATGGTAGAGTAATCAATATGTTGTCACCGCTTCAGCGTTGGTCACGTTTTCGGGAGTTTGCGAGGGTTCGGTGAAGGCCAAGATAAGTTCCTCGAGTTACTCATAGATGGCCAAGGGTCCTTTTCCTGTATAATAGACCTTCTTAAGATAAAGCAGAGTAATTTTCAAGAGAATATGATGAGTTTTGGTGAACTGAGGGTAAAGTTAAAATTGTGGATCGATTTTCACCAAAATTTACACCTCGCGCTATATTACACAAGACCCATAAATCCAAAAGTTTAGATCCCCGGTTTTTGATTTTTGGTCAACTTAAACTACTATATTGTAGTATTATTGAAACAGCATTTGGTGACAATCCAAGCATTACTCAGTGTGGTATTGATGTTATATCTAAAAACGTGACCAACGCTGAACGATTTTCTAAGGGTTTTACGCCATGGGCTATAAAAACTGAACCCCTGGGAGTTGAATCCTTGAACGGACCTTTCTGATATGCCAAGATATAGGCCTTTCAATAAAATAAAGTGTTATTAAGTAATACTGAGTTTGTAAATCTATCAGTCCTGAGCCAGATATGCATAGAAAGTTGAATCCCCCCATATACCTCCTCCGC
This sequence comes from Acholoe squamosa, assembly GCA_949317995.1. Taxonomy (NCBI): domain Eukaryota; kingdom Metazoa; phylum Annelida; class Polychaeta; order Phyllodocida; family Polynoidae; genus Acholoe; species Acholoe squamosa. The sequence goes on from OX439036.1 coordinate 115,395,787, forward strand.
ATATTCTCCTTGTAAGCCGTATGACTTGTGGCCCTGTCTGTCCTTCCTCATAAATGACATGTTGTTAATGCCAGCTGATATTACACATAAATCAAATGGTCCATTCATCAGCAGTTCCTGAACCAACCTTCTTTGAATGTGTTCAAGGTTTGCCCCAGGCATGACAATAGTATGATGCAAGATACCTTTTTGTGGAAACACAAGGTCTAGTAGCTCTTCAAAACCTGCTACACGTGAATCTCCAATAAATAACACATTAACTCTATAGTACAACAGCTGATCCATAGTGTCATATGTCCATATGTACATTCCCTTTCTATCCCTAATGCTATGTAAGCTATGTAGTGGAAGGAAGACCGGAAGACGTGCTACCCGCAGCCATGCTATGAGTGACACGAGCTCCACCAATGGTGACGCCGCCACCGAGACGCCGGTGATGACGAACCCTAGCACCGACACCACTGTCACTCAAGGTGTCGGGGCTGGGAGTAACACGGCGACATCAACGCCGTTCGACCTCTCGGCCATGCTTCAGGGTCCGAACTCTGGTATGCTCATGGGCCAGATGCTGTCATCAATGATGATGCAGATGATGCAGGGTCAGGTTCAGGCCACGACCCAGGAAGAGGAAGACGCGGCGGAAGAGTTGAAGCCGGAACCAGCAGCTTCCAACGCGCTGCCACCGGGCAAGCTCCATGACCTGATGACGGAAAGGATCGTCAAGGAGAATGAGAAGTCCAAGAAAGGGAAGGACCTCTCACCTCTAGTGAGTGACTTCCTGGGGTCGCTCTTCTCGGAGAAGAGGACACGGGCGGACCTCGACCTCGTCCACGGGTCGTATCCGCAGCCAGACAACGCGGCCAAGCTAGTAGCACCTGACCTGGAACTTGCACTGCAGGCACTGCTGAACAGACCGGGCAGCGCTGAATACCTCAAGAGGGGCAAAGCACTGAAGAAGCTCCAGATGCATCTGGTGAAAGCGATGCTAGCTTTCCAGCCAGTCACCGAACTGTGGCTCTCTCGAGGAGCATCCGACTCTAAGTTGGATGACTGCGGAGAGTCATTCATAGATGGCTTGCAGCTGATCGTCAGCACAATCAACGCTATTACAGTTCGCCGAAAGGATCTCCTCAAGCCTGTCATCATGCCCAAGTATGGGGAACACCTCCTAAAGAAGGCAGGCAACGATCCTAAATACCTGCACGGTGGTAACCTTGAAGAGGCCATCAAGGAAGTGGATGCAGCCCATAAGATGGCGGAGAAGCTGGAAAAGTCCCAGCTGAAGACCGCCCCCGGGAAGGCCAAATCCGCTCCGAAGGCGCAGCAACGAAGGCCGTACCCACCTAAACTGCCTAACAACGCTCAAATGGCCATGGGCAGGCAGGGAATTAACTTCCCCCGAATGCCTGTAGTCTTCCCGCAGATGGGCTACAACGGGGCACCACGGTTCAGCGCCCCGCGCAACCCTCGTCCCCCGGCCCCACCCGCTGCAGCAGCTGGAAAGAAGCCGGGTTTTCAGAAATAGGGCCCTTGGAGGAGCAGGCAAGTCCCCTCATGTTTATTCACACTGCTAAAAACTTTGTAGCTGGGAGCATATCTAGATATGTCAGCCAGTGGATGGGAATAACTAGAGACCCCTGGGTACTGGGCATGGTGAAAGGGATTTCCATACCGTTCGAAGACCTCATACCCTGTCAGGACAGAACGCCCTTCCCTTTTGTCTTAGGCCCTGATAAGGAGGTCCATGTCGACAAAGGAAATAGCCAAACTGCTAGACAAAGGGGTAGTAAAAATGGTCGAACCGACAGAGGGTCAATTCATCTCAAATGTCTTTGTCAGGCCAAAACCAAATGGTGACTTTAGACTCATTTTAGATCTCTCGAAAATGAACGAATCGGTTCAGTATGAACATTTTAAAATGACCTGCCTGAATACAGCGGTAGAGATGCTAAGACCCAGCTGTTACATGTTGTCCATTGACCTTAAAGACGCTTATTACTCTGTATCAGTCAGAGATGAAGATCTAAAATTCCTTAGATTCCTTTGGAAAGATAACCTCTATGAATTCCAAGCTATGCCCAATGGGCTAGCTTGTGCCCCTTGCATATTCACTAAGATTCTTACCCCAGTGTTCTCCAATCTCAGGGAGATGGGACATGAGTGTTTACAGTACATAGATGATTCCTTCGTACTGGGGGAGACAGAGGCACAATGCAGGGAGAAGACCCACAACTTAGCCCAAGAACAAGATAGGTTGGGGTTTGTAGTGCCTACAGGAAAATTAGTTTTTGCACCTACGCAAAATATAATTTTCTTAGGGTTCCACCTAGACTCCGTCACTATGACAGTCCGGCCCACTAAAGAGAAGGTTGAAAAATTCAACATGGCTATCTGGAACCTAGCCAATACCGCTGACCCCTACACCATCAGGGACATAGCAGGGATTGTGGGCCTCATGACTTCTCTCTTGCCGGGGATCCAATATGGCCCGGCACATATTAAGGGCCTAGAAAGAGAAAAGAACCTTGCTCTGGAAAGGCACAAGGGAAACTTCGACTCACCCATGGTTATTGGTAAGGAAGGCTTAGAGGATATCAGTTGGTGGCTGGAACACCTCCCCACAGCTTCCAAGCGCATTGGAAATGAGGGGGCAGATTTTGAAATCATAACAGATGCCTCTGGTACAGGGTGGGGCGCCCACAGGGGCACCACTTCCACCAAAGGTATTTGGAAGGAGGAGGAGGTAGACCTCCACGGTAACATTCATGAGCTAACAGCCATAAAATTAGGCCTCGATGCACTAGTCACAGAGAACGGGGTCAATGTGAAAATCAGGACTGACAACACTACATCACTGGCTTATGTCAGGAAAATGGGTGGGGTTAAGTCTGAACCATGCAATAAGATAGCCAAAGAAATTTGGGAATGGTGTGAAGAACGGGACATTTGGCTAACAATAAACCACATCCCGGGGAAGGATAACGTTCTGGCTGACTACCTGTCTAGACCCTTATCGCATGACCTAGAGTGGGAACTAAGTGAAAAGATTTTCAAAAAGGTGTGTAATATCTTTAGCAAGCCTGAGATAGATCTCTTCGCTTCTCGAGCAAACAAAAAGTTAGAAACTTTTGTTTCTTGGGGGCCTCAACCAGGCGCCTGGGAAATTGACGCTATGTCAATAACTTGGAGGAATAACTATATGTACATTTTTCCTCCTTTCAGCCTCTTGGGGCCGGTGATACAGCGGATCCGGCTGGAGCAGGTGAGGGCTATCCTGATAACACCAGACTGGCCGGGACAGCCCTGGTACGGCGGACTACAGCGGTCTGGGTGGCGGATGCTCAGGTTCAGGAAGGCCAAGGGCAACCTTTGTCATCCGGGGAAGCCGGCCAACAAAGAGCGACTATCGGCGACCCCACTCCTGGCATTTCAGACATTCTGAAGGCAGAACTATCTCGCCAGGGATTTGACGGCCAGGCCATCGAACTCATCACGCAAGCCCGTAGGCCTGCCACACGGAAGACGTACAACACATACCTTTGTAAGTGGTACGCCTTCTGTGCAGACACTGACACGCAAATCCTCCAACCGTCGATCCAACGAGTGTGCAAGTTCCTGGCGGAATTGGCCAAAGACAAAAACGGTTACACCACGCTAAACGCTGCTTGTTGTGCGCTATCGGCCATTCTGGGCAACTTCCAAGGCCAATCAGTGGGCTAGCACCCCTACGTAAAGCTGCTTCTGAAGGGGGCTTATGAGATGAACCCACCGGCCCCTAGATACCAGGAGTTCTGGGATGTGAGGAGGGTTCTAGACCTCCTGCAGACCTGGGACAATGGCACCACCGCACTCAGGGAGCTCTCCATGAAACTGGCCACTTTGCTCCTCTTAGTCACATCACAAAGAGGCCAGACCTTCGTCAACCTTTCCATCCAAGGTTTGAAAATGGGAGACAAGGTGGTATTCAAAATGACAAGACTCCTAAAGTCTAACAGGTTGGGGGATCCTCTCAACACGATAGTCCTGAGGAAGTTCGACCAGAACCCGTGGGTGTGCGTTGTTAGGTGCCTAGAAGAGTACCTGAAACGCACCCAAAACAAAAGGAAGAGAGAGAAAAACCTCTTGGTCAGCATCGTCTCGCCCCAGCGCGGCATCTCCCGCGATACACTTAGCCGTTGGGTCATGGTCGTTCTTAAAAAGCTGGCATTGATGTTAACCAATACAAGCTACACTCCACCCGAGGGGCCTCGGCCTCAGGCATCCTTAAAGTGGGAGGAAACCTCAACACCCTCATGAGGAGAGCGGGTTGGAGGCAGGCGGAGTCTTTCGCGAAGTACTACCACAAACCAATCGAGGACGTGGTAGGGGGAAATGCGCTTCTCGAGCAGTGACTGTTTCTAGAGACTGCATATACCTCCTATTTCAAGCTACACCTTCTGTTAAATATAGATTGGATACGAAAAAGATTGTGTTTGGTTTTCTGTTGGGGGGATTCAATTGCTCTGAAACTCTCGTAGGTTACCGGAAACGCTTAAGGTTTCCGAGGGATAATTTTGAAATTATTCGAGACTTACCTGTAAGTTGAGGTATAATTAAGATTATACCGAGGGAACCTAGCGGTTCAGGGAATATACGCCCTACCCACCCTCCCTCAACTTACTCGTACACTTGTAAAGTAGACATTATTTATAATAATGAATATAATCAGGGGGATATGGCTTACACATCCCAGTATATTTATTTTATCAGTTGTAGGCTTTCATCCCCCAACAGGCTCTTAAGGACTCACTGTGCATGCGCGAATCCACCTCTCGTATATTCTCTGAACCGCTAGGTTCCCTCGGTATAATCTTAATTATACCTCAACTAACAGGTAAGTCTCGAATAATTTCAAAATTAAAAAGAACAATGGTCCTAAGACAGACCCTTGAGGGACTCCAAAGGAGATTTTTTCTGCAGGTGAGGTACTATTATTTGCTAATGTCAGCTGAAATCTATCTTTTAAGTAATTTCGCAATAACTCTAGGGTTTTACCAGTTATTCCATAATATCTTAGCTTGTCTAAAGGAACTGTATGGTTTACTGTATCAAATGCCATAAAATTTGCCAGGTTGAATTTTCCTTCATTCTTGTTTAAATGTATGCAGTCTGTAAATTTTCCTATTGTCTCAATAGTTGACCTGTTTTTCCTATAACCTCCTTGTGCATCCGTTAGTATTTTATGTCTCTCAAGGAACTGTGATAGGTAATCATGTATGATATGTTCAAATATTTTTCCTGGTAGTGGTAGCAATGATATTGGTCTATAATTATTCACAGAACATTTGTCCCCAGATTTAAAAATAGGAACTATTTTAGCTGTCTTCCATTCATTGGAGTACACTCCATTGGAATATGAGGCATTCAATAGCTGAGTGAAAATAGGACTTATATGCAATAGCACAGCTTTTAGTACCACTGTTGGTAGGCCATCAATTGCCGATGATTTACCAGTGTCAACATTTTTTATGTGTTTTATGACTATTTCATGTTCTACTACGAGGTCTTCTATATTGATCAAATCTTCTATCTTTGTATGGGTGGAGTCCATTTTATATTAAAATTTGCTGCTAGTTCAGATCCAATTTTACTAAAGATTGGATTGCCTTGGCTGCTATTGACAGTATCTTGTCAACGGACGGTTACATGTGGTGAAGTGAATGTACACGGAATCCAGAGAAGTTCATTTGATCCTTTTATTGCATAGCTGACATGAGTGTTTCATAAAGGTGGTAACAATGATAACACTTGCCAATATCTAAGCTCTGCCTCCGATCCTATAGCTCAACCTGTCGTAGATTCAAGGTATAGGTGTAAGGTGTAAGTTGGGAGAGATGATCTTAGAATAGATGGATTGGGAGCTGCTCAAGCTGCCTTTTATACTAAGGGCTTGAGCAGCTCACAGTGTTGTGAAATGTTCTGTACATGTGGCTCAATAGAATAGTGACACATGTCATAAAGAGAGAGTGCCACCTGTGGGTAGATTATGTTAATGAGAATTGAGAGGAGATTGTGAAATATCCTCTCATTCCAAATATGGCACCACAGGTGGATCGCACTTCCTCCAGTTGGACTGTGTGGATGTAGATAAGGTTGGAATGTTATTACATGCGTGTAACTTATGTCACAGAGTGTCATGGAGGAAGTGTGTTTGTGATGACTAATGGATCCTGGTTCCTGTTGGGGAATACAGGAGATTATTGAGTGTAGATCATGGGCAGAGCTTAGGCTTTATATGGCGAAGAATTTAGTAAATATGAAAAATAATAATAATACCCAGAATGGTCCATTGACAATCTCTTATGTATTCGTTTCTTATTAATCATGGTATTGACCCTTCTCCTAGCTATATGAGCTCTATGTTTGTCTATATCTCTACATGTTCTTCTAGCTATTCTCAACAGCCTATCTTTTTCTTTGATTTCTGATATAATGTCCTTCTCCTTGTCAGCTGTTATTATTAACTCCTACTCCATCTTGTCTCCATCTTATAAAGAAGCCAGGGAATGTTGATGGATGTTATTTCAACCTGTGTGAATGTGTCGTTTCTTGTTTGTGCATAATGACCGTTCTTCCCGTCTACTCTCATCTTCTCACCAATTTGGTCTCATCTACTACTAATGTACCCAGCACCACGTGAGAAGCTGTCATCTCGCTTTGTGCAGCTCCTAATGGGTCTAGTTGTAATAGCTCCTGCTATCTACATTAATGTCCTGCTGACACTAATTGGGAGACTCGGTGGTGCACTGATTGATATCTATAATTAAAGGAGGTGTGTGTGCTGTCCTGTGCTGCCATTGCTAGTTGGTCCTGTCCTGTTTAAGGCTGTATAGAATATTCCCAAGATACCAATTTAGTTTAGTGACTGTTGTAGACCTACATACAGTTGAAGACCTGGCTGGCACAACTCCCCTTATTTGATATTTCCCCAAATTGTCACCACACTATTTTTACAGTGACCAATGTATACCCCCACCGAATTCAATAGATCGTGATATATGCTGTCCATCCTCCCATCCACTGCCTAACGTAAGTCAGTAAACGACAAAGAACATCTGCCCTGGTACCTGCTGTAACCCTATAATGTACATTGAGGTCTGTACATTATAGATAATATACAGTGGTATACATTATCTATAATGTACAGTGGTGTCCCACTGTACATTATCTATAATGTACAGTGGGACACCACTGTACATTATAGATAATGTACAGTGGGACACCACTGTACATTATAGATAATGTATACCACTGTACATTATAGATAATGTACAGTGGGACACCACTGTACATTATCTATAATGTACAGTGGTGTCCCACTGTACATTATAGATAATGTACAGTGGGACACCACTGTACATTATCTATAATGTACAGTGGTGTCCCACTGTACATTATAGATAATGTACAGTGGTATACATTATCTATAATGTACAGTGGTGTCCCACTGTACATTATCTATAATGTACAGTGGGACACCACTGTACATTATAGATAATGTACAGTGGTATACATTATCTATAATGTACAGTGGTGTCCCACTGTTCATTATAGATAATGTACAGTGGGACACCACTGTACATTATAGATAATGTATACCACTGTATATTATCTATAATGTACAGTGGGACACCACTGTACATTATAGATAATATACAGTGGTATACATTATCTATAATGTACAGTGGTGTCCCACTGTTCATTATAGATAATGTACAGTGGTGTCCCACTGTACATTATCTATAATGTACAGTGGGACGCCACTGTACATAGTGGCGTCCCACTGTACATTATAGATAATGTACAGTGGTGTCCCACTGTACATTATCTATAATGTACAGTGGTGTCCCACTATACATTATCTATAATGTACAGTGGTATACATTATCTATAATGTACAGTGGTATACATTATCTATAATATACAGTGGTATACATTATCTATAATGTACAGTGGTGTACATTATCTATAATGTACAGTGGTATACATTATCTATAATGTACAGTGGTATACATTATCTATAATGTACAGTGGTGTCCCACTGTACATTATCTATAATGTACAGTGGGACACCACTGTACATTATAGATAATGTATACCACTGTAACTATAATGTACAGTGGGGCCTCCTATGCATTCCATAGTCTGTAGTTATGTAGGAGATCCCACACACCACACAAAACCCAATTCACCACACTATCAGTTATCCAGCTTTACTTGTCCCTTCTACAACATAGAGAGAGCCTGTATCCTAGACCAAACTATCCTCATTTAAATAGCCATAAAGCACTTAGTGATGTGCAAGGAGCAGTCTGCAGCCCTCACCCGCCCTGCTCTCTTGACTGTTTGTTTCACATGATCAATGGGTGACAGTTCTTCCATATGACACCAGGTGGCAGGTGCTAGGTTTTAAAGATGTCAATTAAAAAATGTAATTTTAATCTGACATGACTGATGTGAATGGTAACTTTACACTGATTGGATCGTGCTGGATGACTGAAAGTTTAGCTACCTTAATTATGGTTTAGCTGATTGAGCTGCATCTTCAAGTTCATACCCCTAATATTTAATGTTCATTGTGGTCAAGGTTTTTTAATATTCCCTTATACTTCATTGATGCTCAGTCCCTGCTTTTTGCTTTATAAATCATTTAATGATCAATTTCCTCGTCTGTAAGACTCCTCTGTAAGAAACCTCTTTTCGCTCTATTCGTGAGTGATAGTGCAGTACAGTCACTTATGAATTACCTCACACAAGCCAATAATTTGTTTAGATTTAATGCACATTTCAGCTCATTGAGTTGAATAAAGTATGTGGTCAGCTTATAAAGCGGATTTTCATTTCAGTCATTACAGTAGAATATAATTTAGATTTGTCCCTAAATGGGTCTGTGAATTTCTTCCAAATTACGGGGCCAGCCAATACAAGAGGTAGGCTTATATCAGTGGTTTATGGAAGTAGAAGAGGTAGGCTTGTATACGAGGTTTATGGAAGTAGAAGATGTAGGCTGATATGAGAGGTGTGTAAAAGTAGAAGAGGTAGGCTGATGTGAGAGGTTTGTGGAAGTAGAATAGGTTTATGGAAGTAGAAGAGGTAGGCTGATATGACAAGTTTTATGGAAGTAGAAGAGGTAGGCTGATATGAGAGGTTTGTGGAAGTAGAAGAGGTAGGCTGATATGACAGGTTTTATGGAAGTAGAAGAGGTAGGCTGATATGACAGGTTTTATGGAAGTAGAAGAGATAGATTGATATGACAGGTTTGTGGAAGTAGAAGAGGTAGGCTGATATGACAGGTTTTATGGAAGTAGAAGAGGTAGGCTGATATGAGAGGTTTGTGGAAGTAGAAGAGGTAGGCTGATATGAGAGGTTTGTGGAAGTAGAAGAGGTAGGCTGATATGAGAGGTTTGTGGAAGTAGAAGATGTAGGCTGATATGACAGGTTTATGGAAGTAGAAGAAGTAGGCTGATATGACAGGTTTATGGAAGTAGAAGAGGTAGGCTTGTATGGCAGGTTTGTGGAAGTAGAAGAGGTAGGCTTGTATGACAGGTTTGTGGGAGTAGAAGAGGTAGGCTGATATGAGAGGTTTGTGGAAGTAGAAGGGGTAGGCTGATATGAGAGGTTTGTGGAAGTAGAAGATGTAGGCTTGTATGACAGGTTTGTGGGAGTAGAAGAGGTAGGCTGATATGAGAGGTTTGTGGAAGTAGAAGGGGTAGGCTGATATGAGACGTTTGTGGAAGTACAAGAGGTCGGCTGATATGAGAGGTTTGTGGAAGTAGAAGAGGTATGCTTGTATGGCAGGTTTATGGAAGTAGAAGAGGTAGGCTTGTATGACAGGTTTGTGGAAGTAGAAGAGGTAGGCTGATATGAGAGGTTTGTGGAAGTAGAAGAGGTAGGCTGATATGAGAGTTTTGTGGAAGTAGACGAGGTAGGCTTATATCACAGGTTTATGGAAGTAAAAGAGGTAGGCTGATATGACAGGTTTATGGAAGTAGAAGAGGTAGGCTGATGTGAGAGGTTTGTGGAAGTAGAAGAGGTAGGCTGATGTGAGAGGTTTGTGGAAGTAGAAGGGGTAGGCTGATATGAGAGGTTTGTGGAAGTAGAAGAGGTAGGCTTGTATGACAGGTTTGTGGGAGTAGAAGAGGTAGGCTGATATGAGAGGTTTGTGGAAGTACAAGGGGTAGGCTGATATGAGATGTTTGTGGAAGTAGAAGAGGTCGGCTGATATGAGAGGTTTGTGGAAGTAGAAGAGGTATGCTTGTATGACAGGTTTGTGGAAGTAGAAGAGGTAGGCTGATATGAGAGGTTTGTGGAAGTAGAAGAGGTAGGCTGATATGAGAGGTTTGTGGAAGTAGAAGAGGTAGGCTGTTATGAGAGGTTTGTGGAAGTAGAAGAGGTAGGCTTGTATGGCAGGTTTATGGAAGTAGAAGAGGTAGGCTTGTATGACAGGTTTGTGGGAGTAGAAGAGGTAGGCTGATATGAGAGGTTTGTGGAAGTAGAAGAGGTAGGCTGATATGAGAGGTTTGTGGAAGTAGAAGAGGTAGGCTTGTATGGCAGGTTTATGGAAGTAGAAGAGGTAGGCTGATATGAGAGTTTTATGGAAGTAGAAGAGGTAGGCTTATATCACAGGTTTATGGAAGTAGAAGAGGTAGGCTGATATGACAGGTTTGTGGAAGTGGAAGAGGTAGGCTGATATGAGAGGTTTGTGGAAGTAGAAGGGGTAGGCTGATATGACAGGTTTATGGAAGTAGAAGAGGTAGGCTTATATGACAGGTTTATGGAAGTAGAAGAGGTAGGCTTGTATGACAGGTTCATGGAAGTAGAAGAGGTTGGCTGATATGAGACGTTTGTGGAAGTAGAAGAGGTAGGCTGATATGAGAGGTTTGTGGAAGTAGAAGAAGTAGGCTGATATGACAGGTTTATGGAAGTATAAGAAGTAGGCTGATATGACAGGTTTATGGAAGTAGAAGAAGTAGGCTGATATGAGAGGTTTGTGGAAGTAGAAGAGGTAGGCTTGTATGGCAGGTTTATGGAAGTAGAAGAGGTAGGCTGATATGAGAGTTTTGTGGAAGTAGAAGAGGTAGGCTTATATCACAGGTTTATGGAAGTAGAAGAGGTAGGCTGATATGACAGGTTTATGAAAGTAGAAGAGGTAGGCTGATGTGAGAGGTTTGTGGAAGTAGAAGAGGTAGGCTGATGTAAGAGGTTTGTGGAAGTAGAAGGAGTAGGCTGATATGACAGGTTTATGGAAGTAGAAGAGGTAGGCTTGTATGGCAGGTTTATGGAAGTAGAAGAGGTAGGCTGATATGAGAACGTTTGTGGAAGTGGAAGAGGTAGGCTGATATGAGAGGTTTGTGGAAGTAGAATAAGTAGGCTTGTATGGCAGGTTTATGACAGTAGAAGAGGTAGGCTTGTATGACAGGTTTGTGGAAGTAGAAGAGGTAGGCTGATATGAGAGGTTTGTGGAAGTAGAAGAGGTAGGCTGATATGAGAGTTTTGTGGAAGTAGAAGAGGTAGGCTTATATCACAGGTTTATGGAAGTAAAAGAGGTAGGCTGATATAACAGGTTTATGGAAGTAGAAGAGGTAGGCTGATGTGAGAGGTTTGTGGAAGTAGAAGAGGTAGGCTGATGTGAGAGGTTTGTGGAAGTAGAAGGGGTAGGCTGATATGAGAGGTTTGTGGAAGTAGAAGAGGTAGGCTTGTATGACAGGTTTGTGGGAGTAGAAGAGGTAGGCTGATATGAGAGGTTTGTGGAAGTACAAGGGGTAGGCTGATACGAGATGTTTGTGGAAGTAGAAGAGGTCGGCTGATATGAGAGGTTTGTGGAAGTAGAAGAGGTATGCTTGTATGACAGGTTTGTGGAAGTAGAAGAGGTAGGCTGATATGAGAGGTTTGTGGAAGTAGAAGAGGTAGGCTGTTATGAGAGGTTTGTGGAAGTAGAAGAGGTAGGCTTGTATGGCAGGTTTATGGAAGTAGAAGAGGTAGGCTTGTATGACAGGTTTGTGGGAGTAGAAGAGGTAGGCTGATATGAGAGGTTTGTGGAAGTAGAAGAGGTAGGCTGATATGAGAGGTTTGTGGAAGTAGAAGAGGTAGGCTTGTATGGCAGGTTTATGGAAGTAGAAGAGGTAGGCTGATATGAGAGTTTTGTGGAAGTAGAAGAGGTAGGCTTATATCATAGGTTTATGGAAGTAGAAGAGGTAGGCTGATATGACAGGTTTGTGGAAGTGGAAGAGGTAGGCTGATATGAGAGGTTTGTGGAAGTAGAAGGGGTCGGCTGATATGACAGGTTTATGGAAGTAGAAGAGGTAGGCTTATATGACAGGTTTATGGAAGTAGAAGAGGTAGGCTTGTATGACAGGTTCATGGAAGTAGAAGAGGTAGGCTGATATGAGACGTTTGTGGAAGTAGAACAGGTAGGCTGATATGAGAGGTTTGTGGAAGTAGAAGAAGTAGGCTGATATGACAGGTTTATGGAAGTAGAAGAAGTAGGCTGATATGACAGGTTTATGGAAGTAGAAGAGGTAGGCTGATATGAGAGGTTTGTGGAAGTAGAAGGGGTAGGCTGATATCACAGGTTTATGGAAGTAGAAGAGGTAGGCTGATATGACAGGTTTATGAAAGTAGAACAGGTAGGCTGATGTGAGAGGTTTGTGGAAGTAGAAGAGGTAGGCTTGTATGGCAGGTTTATGGAAGTAGAAGAGGTAGGCTGATATGAGAGTTTTGTGGAAGTAGAAGAGGTAGGCTTATATCACAGGTTCATGGAAGTAGAAGAGGTAGGCTGATATGACAGGTTTATGAAAGTAGAAGAGGTAGGCTGATGTGAGAGGTTTGTGGAAGTAGAAGAGGTAGGCTGATGTGAGAGGTTTGTGGAAGTAGAAGGGGTAGGCTGATATGAGAGGTTTATGGAAGTAGAAGAGGTAGGCTTGTATGGCAGGTTTATGGAAGTAGAAGAGGTAGGCTGATATAAGACGTTTGTGGAAGTGGAAGAGGTACGCTGATATGAGAGGTTTGTGGAAGTAGAAGAAGTAGGCTTGTATGGCAGGTTTATGGAAGTAGAAGAGGTAATCTTGTATGACAGGTTTGTGGGAGTAGAAGAGGTCGGCTGATATGAGAGGTTTGTGGAAGTAGAAGAGGTAGGCTTGTATGACAGGTTTGTGGGAGTAGAAGAGGTAGGCTGATATGAGAGGTTTGTGGAAGTAGAAGAGGTAGGCTGATATGAGAGGTTTGTGGAAGTAGAAGAGGTAGGCTTGTATGGCAGGTTTATGGAAGTAGAAGAGGTAGGCTTATATGACAGGTTTATGGAAGTAGAAGAGGTAGGCTGATATGACAGATTTATGGAAGTAGAAGAGGTAGGCTGATGTGAGAGGTTTGTGGAAGTAGAAGGGGTAGGCTGATATAAGAGGTTTGTGGAAGTAGAAGAGATAGGCTGATATGAGAGGTTTGTGGAAGTAGAAGAGGTAGGCTTGTATGGCAGGTTTATGGAAGTAGAAGAGGTAGGCTGATGTGAGAGGTTTGTGGAAGTAGAAGAGGTAGGCTGATATGAGAGGTTTGTGGAAGTAGAAGAGGTATGCTTGTATGGCAGGTTTATGGAAGTAGAAGAGGTATGCTTGTATGGCAGGTTTATGGAAGTAGAAGAGGTAGGCTTGTATGACAGGTTTATGGAAGTAGAAGAGGTAGGCTGATGTGAGAGGTTTGTGGAAGTAGAAGAGGTAGGCTGATATGAGAGGTTTGTGGAAGTAGAAGAGATAGGCTGATATGAGAGGTTTGTGGAAGTAGTGTTATTGGTACTGGTCCTGCTGCATGTGTTTATTGCTTTTTGGTGGCTGCACCTTTTTTTAAGGTTCATCAAGTATTTTCTTTGTCACTGACATCTGTCACTTTCTCCTGTCAGTAGCTAAAGTCTCGGTGACTCAGTCAAGTGACTCAATCTGAACTGTTCTAACTGTCTGGAGCTTTTTTTTTCTCTGAAATTCCCTGAAGCCTGCTGCCCTATACAGAGATAACACCCTGCTTACTGCCTTCTACACACTGAGTGTTACTCTATATGTATGGATACAGAGGTTAGCCTCCTGCCTGCTTATTCTCATCCACTTCATTCATCAACTTACAATATTATCACTGATTATTCTAATTTAAGCTTTGAAGAAACTAAGTAGCACCATTAGTAGCCTCCTAAAGGGCTGCGTCCACTGCGACGGATGGACCATCCGTCTCCCTTCATCCGTCATTTTCTCCATAGAAATCAATGATAAATATGATGGATGAAACCGACGGATGGTCCATCCGTCGGCAGTGGATGCACCCCTTATGTCAATCCCCACTCTACAGGCATAATTAGCTCAACTAACAAGTATTTCCACAAAAGTAAGATGAGGACAATTCTCTGTTTGCTACTCTTACCTGCTGAAGGTCTATTCACTGAGCACGTCCACTGAACATGCCCGCCTGGCATCATTACCTCTCCTGTGAGACAAAGTCTGTCCTTCAGGGGCATTGATGGGGCCCTGAAGGTTTGTTTTGCTAAATGAACTGGCTTATCTAAATCCACTCTGTTATAGGTTTCATCACATTGGTTTCATTTTGTGCAAACCTAGGGGCAAAACGAGAATGTAAGATAAAGATAACACAGGAAGGTTATGGAATCAATTTGTTTGTAATCATTATGACAGCAGAGAAACACCATTTAACTATTGCCTTAACTCTTGAATAGTTATTGTTCAGACTAGTTGAAAGTGAATTTACTATTCTAATCAGGTACAGTTTTAGGGGGATAAAGCATTCTCTCCTGATGAAAATGGTAAAATAGAGGTAGGAGTAAGACCTTGTAGATATCCTGACTGTGATACACTTTGTCTTAGTAATCAATCTACAAATGGTAAAGACAAGGTGCACCCTCATTGCTGTTCATCCCATTTAATATGTGTGCAGTAAAGACAATACACCCCTCTTTCCTTTTTCATAGATTTCCTGATTTGGAATACAGAGAAATTAATGGAAAATGTCAAAATTGACAGTTGGAGATTATTCGGAGAATATGTCTAATCCTACACGTCGAACTCTCACCATGGATAGGATTAGATCGGATTACTTTAACAAAAATGGGACTTCTCACACTGAAAGGCGTTTATAAGTCTCAGAATGGGAAAAAACAAAAACTCATTTTCTCCTGACAACCTGTCATGTTTTGTGACAGAAAGCAACTTTTATTTGCTTTATATATTTCAAACTATGAACTCAAATAACTGCATTAATACCAATGTCAATAATGATCTATTCTTTATCGATTCCTCCGGTACCTTTGGCACACTGGTAGGGCACCTCAGTTCTACTGGGTAGTCTTCTTTGTGAACATCAGTGGGAACTCAAGCACTGACACTGTGAAATTGTTTGGTAGTACCTAGTCTGACAAAAGTTGGTCTTACCCTACATAAACTACCATCCACATTAACATGAGAGTTGAATGGTTAATGCTTCTAAGACCTTTTCAGCCTGCTGTGATTTCTTACTAAGATCTAAAGGAACATCACTAAGTGAACCATGGGTCATTCCATTCTCCTCTGCCATTTATAAGTACAAATTCCTCTTTTTGGAACTGATAGAAATAAAACCTTTTGAAATTACTCAATCATCTAATGCTCACAGTGATTACAAGCAAGTGTTGCTGTGAATTCAGGAGAGTCCATTGAACAACATAGACAAGTATGGAGAGTTACTGTTAGGGTTAAATGGACAGATCTCTTCTTTGACAAAGGACATTGTATTTTACTGTTTGATAAATCTCCTTGAAGATAATTCCCCTGGGAGATTGTGTCTTGTACAGAGTACAACAAGGATGTATGATATACTTTGGTGTGAACACAATTCATGACACAATTAATACAGAGCTACCATCCAGATATTGCGGGACGTGATATTTACAAAGTAAGTCCTCCTATAGTGGTACTGCATCCAGATATTGCTGGATGTGATATTTACAAAGTAAGCCCTCCTATAGTGGTACTGCATCCAGATATTGCTGGATGTGATATTTACAAAGTAAGCCCTCCTATAGTGGTACTGCATCCAGATATTGCTGGATGTGATATTTACAAAGTAAGTCCTCCTATAGTGGTACTGCATCCAGATATTGCCAGATGTGATATTTACAAAGTAAGCCCTCCTAGTGGTACTGCATCCAGATATTGCTGGATTTGATATTACAAAGTAAGCCCTCCTAGTGGCACTGCATCTAGATATTGCTGGACTTGATATTTACAAAGTAAGCCCTCCTATAGTAGTACTGCATCCAGATATTGTAAGACGTGATATTTACAAAGTAAGCCCTCCTATAGTGGTACTGCATCCAGATATTGCTGGATGTGATATTTACAAAGTAAGCCCTCCTATAGTGGTACTGCATCCAGATATTGCTGGACGTGATATTTACAAAGTAAGCCCTCCTATAGTGCTACTGCATCCAGATATTGCCAGATGTGATATTTACAAAGTAAGCCCTCCTATAGTGGTACTGCATCCAGATATTGCTGGATGTGATATTTACAAAGTAAGCCCTCCTATAGTGGTACTGCATCCAGATATTGCTGGATGTGATATTTACAAAGTAAGTCCTCCTATAGTGGTACTGCATCCAGATATTGCCAGATGTGATATTTACAAAGTAAGCCCTCCTAGTGGTACTGCATCCAGATATTGCTGGATTTGATATTACAAAGTAAGCCCTCCTAGTGGCACTGCATCTAGATATTGCTGGACTTGATATTTACAAAGTAAGCCCTCCTATAGTAGTACTGCATCCAGATATTGTAAGACGTGATATTTACAAAGTAAGCCCTCCTATAGTGGTACTGCATCCAGATATTGCTGGATGTGATATTTACAAAGTAAGCCCTCCTATAGTGGTACTGCATCCAGATATTGCTGGACGTGATATTTACAAAGTAAGCCCTCCTAGTGGTACTGCATCCAGATATTGCTGGATATGATATTTACAAAGTAAGCCCTCCTATAGTAGTACTGCATCCAGATATTGCTGGACGTGATATTTACAAAGTAAGCCCTCCTAGTGGTACTGCATCCAGATATTGCTGGATGTGATATTTACAAAGTAAGCCCTCCTATAGTGGTACTGCATCCAGATATTGCTGGATGTGATATTTACAAAGTAAGCCCTCCTATAGTGGTACTGCATCCAGATATTGCTTGACGTGATATTTACAAAAGTAAGCCCTCCTATAGTAGTACTGCATCCAGATATTCCTGAGTGTGATATTTACAAAGTAAGCCCTCCTAGTAGTACTGCATCCAGATATTGCTTGACGTGATATTTACAAAGTAAGCCCTCCTATAGTGGTACTGCATCCAGATATTGCCGGATGTGATATTTACAAAGTAAGCCCTCTTGTAGTGGTACTGCATCCAGATATTGCTGGATGTGATATTTACAAAGTAAGCCCTCCTAGTAGTACTACATCCAGATATTGCTGGATGTGATATTTACAAAGTAAGCCCTCCTATAGTAGTACTACATCCAGATATTGCTGGATGTGATATTTACAAAGTAAGCCCTCCTATAGTGGTACTGCATCCAGATATTGCTGGATGTGATATTTACAAAGTAAGCCCTCCTATACTTGTACTGCATCCAGATATTGCTGGACGTGATATTTACAAAGTAAGCCCTCCTAGTGGTACTGCATCCAGATATTGCTGGATATGATATTTACAAAGTAAGCCCTCCTATAGTAGTACTGCATCCAGATATTGCTGGACGTGATATTTACAAAGTAAGCCCTCCTAGTGGTACTGCATCCAGATATTGCTGGATGTGATATTTACAAAGTAAGCCCTCCTATAGTGGTACTGCATCCAGATATTGCTGGATGTGATATTTACAAAGTAAGCCCTCCTATAGTGGTACTGCATCCAGATATTGCTTGACGTGATATTTACAAAGTAAGCCCTCCTATAGTAGTACTGCATCCAGATATTGCTGAGTGTGATATTTACAAAGTAAGCCCTCCTAGTAGTACTGCATCCAGATATTGCTGGGTGTGATATTTACAAAGTAAGCCCTCCTATAGTGGTACTGCATCCAGATATTGCCGGATGTGATATTTACAAAGTAAGCCCTCTTGTAGTGGTACTGCATCCAGATATTGCTGGATGTGATATTTACAAAGTAAGCCCTCCTAGTAGTACTACATCCAGATATTGCTTGATGTGATATTTACAAAGTAAGCCCTCCTATAGTAGTACTACATCCAGATATTGCTGGATGTGATATTTACAAAGTAAGCCCTCCTATAGTCGTACTGTATCCAGATATTGCTGGATGTGATATTTACAAAGTAAGCCCTCCTATAGTGGTACTTCATCCAGATATTGCTGGACGTGATATTTACAAAGTAAGCCCTCCTATAGTGGTACTGCATCCAGATATTGCTGTATGTGATATTTACAAAGTAAGCCCTCCTATAGTGGTACTGCATCCAGATATTGCTGGACGTGATATTTACAAAGTAAGCCCTCCTATAGTAGTACTGCATCCTGATATTGCTGGACTTGATATTTACAAAGTAAGCCCTCCTATAGTGGTACTGCATCCAGATATTGCTGGATGTGATATTACAAAGTAAGCCCTCCTAGTGGCACTGCATCCAGATATTGCTGGATGTGATATTTACAAAGTAAGCCCTCCTATAGTGGTACAGCATCCAGATATTGCTTGACGTGATATTTACAAAGTAAGCCCTTCTATAGTAGTACTGCATCCAGATATTGCTGGACGTGATATTTACAAAGTAAGCCCTCCTAGTGGTACTGCATCCAGATATTGCTGGATGTGATATTTACAAAGTAAGCCCTCCTAGTAGTACTGCATCCAGATATTGCTGGATGTGATATTTACAAAGTAAGCCCTCCTATAGTGGTACTGCATCCAGATATTGCTGGATGTGATATTTACAAAGTAAGCCCTCCTATAGTGGTACTGCATCCAGATATTGCTGGACATGATATTTACAAAGTAAGCCCTCCTATAGTGGTACTGCATCCAGATATTGCTGGACGTGATATTTACAAAGTAAGCCCTCCTATAGATGCACTGCATCCAGATATTGCTGGATGTGATATTACAAAGTAAGCCCTCCTATAGTAGTACTGCATCCAGATATTGCTGGATGTGATATTACAAAGTAAGCCCTCCTAGTGGCACTGCATCCAGATATTGCTGGATGTGATATTTACAAAGTAAGCCCTCCTATAGTGGTACTGCATCCAGATATTGCTTGACGTGATATTTACAAAGTAAGCCCTCCTATGGTGGTACTACATCCAGATATTGCTGGACGTGATATTTACAAAGTAAGCCCTCCTATAGTCGTACTGCATCCAGATATTGCTGGATGTGATATTTACAAAGTAAGCCCTCCTATAGTCGTTCTGCATCCAGATATTGCTGGACGTGATATTTACAAAGTAAGCCCTCCTATAGTGGTACTGCATCCAGATATTGCTGGACGTGATATTTACAAAGTAAGCCCTCCTAGTCATACTGCATCCAGATATTGCTGGACGTGATATTTACAAAGTAAGCCCTCCTATAGTGGTACTGCATCCAGATATTGCTGGATGTGATATTTACAAAGTAAGCCCTCCTATAGTGGTACTGCATCCAGATATTGCTGGATGTGATATTTACAAAGTAAGCCCCCCTATAGTGCTACTGCATCCAGATATTGCTTGATCTGATATTACAAAGTAAGCCCTCCTAGTGGTACTGCATCCAGATATTCCTGGATGTGATATTTACAAAGTAAGCCCTCCTATAGTGGTACTGCATCCAGATATTGCTGGATGTGATATTACAAAGTAAGCCCTCCTACTGGTACTGCATCCAGATATTGCTGGATGTGATATTACAAAGTAAGCCCTCCTATAGTGGTACTGCATCCAGATATTGCTGGACGTGATATTTACAAAGTAAGCCCTCCTATAGTGGTACTGCATCCAGATATTGCTGGATGTGATATTTACAAAGTAAGCCCTCCTATAGTGGTACTGCATCCAGATATTGCTGGACGTGATATTTACAAAGTAAGCCCTCCTAGTGGCACTGCATCCAGATATTGCTGGATGTGATATTACAAAGTAAGTCCTCCTATAGATGCACTGCATCCAGATATTGCTGGATGTGATATTTACAAAGTGAGCCCTCTTGTAGTGGTACTGCATCCAGATATTACTGGATGTGATATTTACAAAGTAAGCCCTCCTAGTGGTACTGCATCCAGATATTGCTGGATGTGATATTTACAAAGTAAGCCCTCCTAGTGGTACTACATCCAGATATTGCTGGATGTGATATTTACAAAGTAAGCCCTCCTATAGTGGTACTGCATCCAGATATTGCTGGATGTGATATTTACAAAATAAGCCCACCTAGTGGTACTACATCCAGATATTGCTGGATGTGATATTTACAAAGTAAGCCCTCCTAGTGGTACTACATCCAGATATTGCTGGATGTGATATTTACAAAGTAAGCCCTCCTATAGTGGTACTGCATCCAGATATTGCTGGACGTGATATTTACAAAGTAAGCCCACCTAGTGGTACTGCATCCAGATATTGCTGGATGTGATATTACAAAGTAAGCCCTCCTATAGTGGTACTGCATCCAGATATTGCTGGATGTGATATTACAAAGTAAGCCCTCCTATAGATGCACTGCATCCAGATATTGCTGGATGTGATATTACAAAGTAAGCCCTCCTATAGTAGTACTGCATCCAGATATTCCTGGATGTGATATTTACAAAGTAAGCCCTCCTAGTGGTACTGATAAACTGTCTGCCAATACCATGGATGATCGGTGCCGCAGGCGGGGGCCATGTTGGGTGATGGAGTGGATTTGTTGCCTTCGTGGTGATTTGTAAGATTGGGACCATCATCCTGGGTGTTCATCTTAGGTATCCATCAGGACACGTTATCAGACTACAGAAGTAGGGCACACAGTGATTACAAGCAGAAATATTGAACCATGGAGAAGGGGGTAAATCTACCAAGGTCTTGGTATGTCTGCCTAAAAGGGTGTGCATAATCTGTCTGAGTTGCAAACGAATAAACAAGACAATTTCTGGTCTGTATGAAAGTGCACAGTTAAATGTAATATCTTAATGTAGTGGCAGGTGTTATTTGAAACATTCTAGATGAAGTAATGTCCAATAAGCGATGGACCAGTGGGTTATCAACTACAGAGCCTGTTTAGTGTCCTTGTGTTCCAATATAATGGGGTGTGGAGCGTTGTGTCCTGTGTAGTATCCTTGTGTACCAATATAATGGGGTGTGGAGCATTTTGTCCTGTTTAGTGTCCTTGTGTACCAATATAATGGGGTGTGGAGCATTTTGTCCTGTTTAGTGTCCTTGTGTACCAATAAATTGGGGTGTGGAGCGTTTCGTCCTGTTTAGTGTCCTTGTGTACCAATATAATGGGGTGTGGAGCATTTTGTCCTGTTTAGTGTCCTTGTGTACCAATATAATGGGGTGTGGAGCATTTTGTCCTGTTTAATGTCCTTGTGTACCAATATAATGGGGTGTGGAGCATTTCGTCCTGTTTAGTTCCTTGTGTACCAATATAATGGGGTGTGGAGCATTTCGTCCTGTTTAGTTCCTTGTGTACCAATATAATGGGGTGTGGAGCATTTTGTCCTGTTTAGTGTCCTTGTGTACCAATATAATGGGGTGTGGAGCATTTTGTCCTGTTTAATGTCCTTGTGTACCAATATAATGGGGTGTGGAGCATTTCGTCCTGTTTAGTTCCTTGTGTACCAATATAATGGGGTGTGGAGCGTTTTGTCCTGTTTAGTGTCCTTGAGTACCAATATAATGGGGTGTGGAGCGTTTTGTCCTGTTTAGTGTCCTTGTGTACCAATGTAATGGGGTGTGGAGCATTTCGTCCTGTTTAGTGTCCTTGTGTACCAATATAATGGGGTGTGGAGCATTTCGTCCTGTTTAGTGTCCTTGTGTACCAATATAATGGGGTGTGGAGCATTTCGTCCTGTTAAGTGTCCTTGTGTACCAATATAATGGGGTGTGGAGTGTTTTGTCCTGTTTATTGTCCTTGTGTACCAATATGTGTGGAGCGTTTTGTCCTGTTTAGTTCCTTGTGTACCAATATAATGGGGTGTGGAGCATTTTGTCCTGTTTAGTGTCCTTGTGTACCAATATAATGGGGTGTGGAGCGTTTCGTCCTGTTTAGTGTCCTTGTGTACCAATATAATGGGGTGTGGAGCGTTTTGTCCTGTTTAGTCTCCTTGTGTACCAATATAATGGGGTGTGGAGCATTTCGTCCTGTTTAGTTCCTTGTGTACCAATTTAATGGGGTGTGGAGCGTTTTGTCCTGTTTAGTGTCCTTGAGTACCAATATAATGGGGTGTGGAGCGTTTTGTCCTGTTTAGTGTCCTTGTGTACCAATATAATGGGGTGTGGAGCATTTCGTCCTGTTTAGTGTCCTTGTGTACCAATATAATGGGGTGTGGAGCATTTCGTCTTGTTTAGTGTCCTTGTGTACCAATATAATGGGGTGTGGAGCATTTTGTCCTGTTTTGTGTCCTTGTGTACCAATATAATGGGGTGTGGAGCATTTTGTCCTGTTTAGAGTCCTTGTGTACCAATATAATTGGGTGTGGAGCGTTTTGTCCTGTTTTGTGTCCTTGTGTACCAATATAATGGGGTGTGGAGCGTTTTGTCCTGTTTAGTGTCCTTGTGTACCAATATAATGGGGTGTGGAGCATTTTGTCCTGTTTAGAGTCCTTGTGTACCTATATAATTGGGTGTGAAGCGTTTCGTCCTGTTTAGTGTCCTTGTGTACCAATGTAATGGGGTGTGGAGCATTTCGTCCTGTTTAGTGTCCTTGTGTACCAATATAATTTGGTGTGGAGCATTTTGTCCTGTTTAGTTCCTTGTGTACCAATATAATGGGTTGTGGAGCGTTTTGTCCTGTTTTGTGTCCTTGTGTACCAATATAATGGGGTGTGGAGCGTTTTGTCCTGTTTAGTGTCCTTGTGTACCAATATAATGGGGTGTGGAGCATTTTGTCTTGTTTAGAGTCCTTGTGTACCTATATAATGGGGTGTGAAGCATTTCGTCCTGTTTAGTGTCCTTGTGTACCAATATAATGGGGTGTGGAGCATTTCGTCCTGTTTAGTGTCCTTGTGTACCAATGTAATGGGGTGTGGAGCATTTCGTCCTGTTTAGTGTCCTTGTGTACCAATGTAATGGGGTGTGGAGCATTTCGTCCTGTTTAGTGTCCTTGTGTACCAATATAATGGGGTGTGGAGCATTTCGTCCTGTTTAGAGTCCTTGTGTACCAATATAATGGGGTGTGGAGTGTTTTGTCCTGTTTATTGTCCTTGTGTACCAATATGTGTGGAGAGTTTTGTCCTGTTTAGTTTACTCGTGTATAGCAATATAATAGGGTGTGGAGTGTTTCGTCCTGTTTAGAGTCCTTGTGTACCAATATAATGGGGTGTGGAGCATTTCGTCCTGTTTAGAGTCCTTGTGTACCAATATAATGGGGTGTGGAGCATTTCGTCCTGTTTAGTGTCCTTGTGTACCAATATAATGGGGTGTGGAGCATTTCGTCCTGTTTAGTGTCCTTGTGTACCAATATAATGGGGTGTGGAGCGTTTTGTCCTGTTTATTGTCCTTGTGTACCAATATGTGTGGAGCGTTTTGTCCTGTTTAGTTTACTCGTGTATAGCAATATAATAGGGTGTGGAGTGTTTTGTCACTGCAGTCATTTCTTTTCTCACAAAGCTGTGTTTAATACTAAACAGGTGCTGTGACTGTGTGTCTGTCACAATGGTCAGGTCATGACCCACTCCCAGGATGGATGTATCTCCCATAAACCTTTATAGACAATGCTCACTGTAATGTCGTTTCCAATTACATGAACATGGAGCAGTGAATCCTGAGTGTTTCCCTTACACAAATACAACTAGGACCCCATTCTCATCCTCTTTCCACATGATGTCATACAGTGAGCACCAACTGCTTAAACTAGGACCCCATTCTTATCCTCTTTCCACATGATGCCATACAGTGAGCACCAACTGCTTTAACTAGGACCCATTCTAATCCCCTTTCCACATGATGCCATACAGTAGGCACCAACTGCTTTAACTAGGACCCATTCTTATCCCCTTTCCACATGATGCCATACAGTAGGCACCAACTGCTTTAACTAGGACCCATTCTAATCCCCTTTCCACATGATGCCATACAGTAGGCACCAACTGCTTTAACTAGGACCCATTCTAATCCCCTTTCCACATGATGCCATACAGTGAGCACCAACTGCTTTAACTAGGACCCATTCTAATCCTCTTTCCACATGATGCCATACAGTAGGCACCAACTGCTTTAACTAGGACCCATTCTAATCCCCTTTCCACATGATGCCATACAATAGGCACCAACTGCTTTAACTAGGACCCATTCTAATCCCCTTTCCACATGATGCCATACAGTGAGCACCAACTGCTTTAACTAGGACCCCATTCTAATCATCTTTCCACATGATGCCATACAATAGGCACCAACTGCTTTAACTAGGACCCATTCTAATCCTCTTTCCACATGATGCCATACAGTGAGCACCAACTGCTTAAACTAGGACCCCATTCTAATCCCCTTTCCACATGATGCCATACAGTGAGCACCAACTGCTTTAACTAGGACCCATTCTAATCCTCTTTCCACATGATGCCATACAGTAGGCACCAACTGCTTTAACTAGGACCCCATTCTCATCCTCTTTCCACATGATGCCATACAGTAGGCACCAACTTCTTTAACTAGGACCCCATTCTCATCCCCGTTCCACATGATGGCAAACAGTGAGCACCAACCGCTTTAACTAGGACCCCATTCTCATCCCCTTTCCACATGATGGCAAACAGTGAGCACCAACTGCTTTAACTAGGACCCCATTCTCATCCTCTTTCCACATGATGGCATACAGTAGGCACCAACTGCTTTAACTAGGACCCCATTCTAATCCTCTTTCCACATGATGCCATACAGTAGGCACCAACTGCTTTAACTAGGACTCCATTCTAATCCCCTTTCCACATTATGCTACACAATAGGCACCAACTGCTTGAACTAGGACCCATTCTAATCCTCTTTCCACATGATGCCATACAGTGAGCACCAACCGCTTTAACTAGGACCCCATTCTAATCCTCTTTCCACATGATGCCATACAGTGAGCACTAACTGCTTAAACTAGGACCCCATTCTAATCCCCTTTCCACATGATGCCAATTGTTTGTTGTAAACTGCTGTGTTGTAGGATAAAATGAAGGACTCCACAAACAATATGTAACCCTCTTTCACAAGTCGACATAAAACATGCCCACAGACAGAACAGACAACATAAATACACATGTTTTAATTAAAATAGGTTTTCATTCTATAAACCAGTTGGTACAGGATAATTCACTTAAGTTCACTGTGTGAAAATCACTCTGATCTGAGGTACCCTGAAAGGAAAGGGAAAATGCATTTGAGAGAAAAGGACCGCATACTGGGACATATTTTATGTTATTAGAAAGACGTGGATAGCAGAAGCTGGAGCTCCCAGTGTAGTCACTTGAAGAATGGAGCGTCTAGTGGCCTCACATGAAACATGAGCTATGCTTATTGGTAGAATAAAGACCATTGTAAATTGAATGTTATCAATGTAACAGTAAAGTCCTCTTCCCAAGCCATCATTATATTCAGGTCCTTGGTGTCTTTTTTTGTATTTTTTTTTACTTAGTATATTCTCCACTTTAGATCACTTTGAGAAATAAGTCTGCAAAGAAAGGTACATCTTTTGATATATTGACAGGACCGGTTCACTGTCAGCTTTATCTCTGTGAAGTACCCAATCATTCTGTACTGTTGGAGGGAATCAAGTAAGTAAGGTAGATAACACAATGTTGTGAGTCTTGATTGGTTTCACTATTTTCGACAGTGCTTGGTGGCATGTTACATGCCGTTATTTTTATATTCAGTGTTTCATTGTGACTGCAGGAAAACCATGGTCAGACATGAAGAGGACTAATACAGACATCAGTGACCCGTGCAGCATGTGATTACCTTATAGTGGATGTGTGCTGATTTTATAGATTGCCTGCCCTATCTACCATTTACACAGGGCTTACAGACAGGGTATTGATCTATGGCAGGCTTCTATAATCAATGTGGTTAAGAACAATAATTACTGATGCTTTTATGTAGTGCTTTCAGGGGTGAATGGCCTTTATCTGGAAATGACCTGGGTATAATTTGTCTTGGGCTACTTTAACTAATAATGTAAATTTATAGGGATTATTTCTTTCAAGATGATAGTTGATGATACATTCCAAAATATTATAAAATCCTAACAATTCTAAATCACCGCTATATATATATATATATATAGACCTAGATAAATGTTATAATGTGATGGGAGTCCTAGTCTAACCTGGTTACAGCACTAACTGCACGTTAAATATGTATACCTTGACATGGGATTATTGTCAGCATCTAACTATAACAACCAACATTCCAGAAGCTGTCTCAGTGACAAATGGTTCCCTTCCAGGTCTTCAGGCCCCACCCCCTCCTGCCCTCTTGACTTAGATGATTATGGGTCTGGCTCTTTGTATGTCCCCTTGGTATGACGATGAGAAGGTAGAACTAAAACAATATGAAGAGGATCTATACTTGGCAAGGGGTGTACTAGGGAGGCCTGCGCTGCCGGGTGTGCATAAGATTCTGACCACCAATAGGTGCTGTCCTTGTCATTGTTATTGCTGCTGTGGTATATCTGCAGCCTGCAATAGTCTAACCACTGGTGATCCCATATCACATCCCTGTGTCAGCCCCTACTTACTCTATACGCCTGGTGGTGTTTAGTATCAGACCTTACTTACTCTATACGCCTGGTGGTGTTTAGTATCAGCCCTTACTTACTCTATACGCCTGGTGGTGTTTAGTATCAGCCCCTACTTACTCTATACGCCTGGTGGTGTTTAGTATCAGCCCTTACTTACTCTATACGCCTGGTGGTGTTTAGTATCAGCCCCTACTTACTCTATACACCTGGTGGTGTTTAGTATCAGCCCCTACTTACTCTATACGCCTGGTGGTATTTAGTATCAGCCCTTACTTACTCTATACGCCTGGTGGTGTTTAGTATCAGCCCCTACTTACTCTATACACCTGGTGGTGTTTAGTATCAGCCCTTACTTACTCTATATGCCTGGTGGTGTTTAGTATCAGCCCTTACTTACTCTATATGCCTGGTGGTGTTTAGTATCAGTCCTTACTTACTCTATACACCTGGTGGTGTTAAGTATCAGCCCCTACTTACTCTATACGCCTCGTGGTGTTAAGTATCAGCCCTTACTTACTCTATACGCCTGGTGGTGGTTGGTATCAGTCCTTACTTACTCTATACGCCTGGTGGTGTTTAGTATCAGCCCCTACTTACTCTATACACCTGGTGGTGTTAAGTATCAGCCCCTACTCACTCTATACACCTGGTGGTGTTTAGTATCAGCCCCTACTTACTCTATACACCTGGTGGTGTTTATTATCAGCCCTTACTTACTCTATATGCCTGGTGGTGTTTAGTATCAGCCCCTACTTACTCTATACACCTGGTGGTGTTTAGTGTCAGTCCTTACTTACTCTATACGCCTGATGGAGGTTAGTATTAGCCACTACTTACTCTATACGCCTGGTGGTGTTTAGCCCTTACTTACTCTATACGCCTGGTGGTGTTTAGTATCAGCCCCTACTTACTCTATACGCCTGGTGGTGTTTAGTATCAGGCCTTACTTACTCTATACGCCTGGTGGTGTTTAGTGTCAGCCCTTACTTACTCTATACACCTGGTGGTGTTTAGTATCAGCCCTTACTTACTCTATACGCCTGGTGGTGTTTAGTATTAGCCCCTACTTACTCTATACGCCTGGTGGTGTTTAGTATCAGCTCATACTTACTCTATATGACTGGTGGTGTTTAGTATCAGCCCCTACTTACTCTATACGCCTGGTGGTGTTTAGTCTCAGCCCTTACTTACTCTATATGCCTGGTGGTGTTTAGCGTCAGCCCCTACTTACTCTATACGCCTGGTGGTGTTTAGTATCAGCCCTTACTTACTTTATACGCCTGGTGGTGTTTAGTGTCAACCCTTACTTACTCTATACGCCTGGTGGTGTTTAGTGTCAACCCTTACTTACTCTATACGCCTGGTGGTGTTAAGTATCAGCCCTTACTTACTCTATACACCTGGTGGTGTTTAGCGTCAGCCCCTACTTACTCTATACGCCTGGTGGTGTTTAGTATCATTCCCTACTTACTCTATACGCCTGGTGGTGTTTAGTATCAGTCCTTACTTACTCTATATGCCTGGTGTTGTTTAGTATCAGTCCCTACTTACTCTATACGCCTGGTGGTGTTTAGTATCAGTCCTTACTTACTCTATACACCTGGTGGTGTTTAGTATCAGCTCCTACTTACTCTATATGCCTGGTGGTTTTTAGTATCAATCCTTACTTACTGTATACGCCTGGTGGTGTTTAGTGTCAGCCCCTACTTACTCTATACGCCTGGTGGTGTTTAGTATCAGCCCTTACTTACTCTATACGCCTGGTGGTGGTTGGTATCAGTCCTTACTTACTCTATACGCCTGTTGGTGTTTAGTATCAGCCCTTACTTACACTATACGCCTGGTGGTGTTTAGTGTCAGCCCTTACTTACTATATATGCCTGGCGGTGTTAGGTATCAGTCCTTACTTACTCTATATGCCTGGTGGTGTTTAGTATCAGCCCTTACTTACTCTATACACCTGGTGGTGTTTAGTATCAGCACTTACTTACTCTATATGCCTGGTGGTGTTTAGTATCAGCCCCTACTTACTCTATACTCCTGGTGTTGTTAAGTATCAGCCCTTACTTACTTTATACGCCTGGTGGTGTGTAGTATCAGCCCTTACTTACTCTATACACCAGGTGGTGTTAAGTATCAGCCCTTACTTACTCTATACGCCTGGTGGTGTTTAGTATCAGCCCTTACTTACTCTATACGCCTGGTGGTGTTTAGTATCAGCCCTTACTTACTCTATACGCCTGGTGGTGTTTAGCCCTTACTTACTCTATACACCTGGTGGTGTTTAGTGTCAGCCCCTACTTACTCTATACGCCTGGTGGTGTTTAGTATCATTCCCTACTTACTCTATACGCCTGGTGGTGTTTAGTGTCAGCCCCTACTTACTCTATACGCCTGGTGGTGTTTAGTATCAGTCCTTACTTACTCTATACACCTGGTGGTGTTTAGTATCAGCTCCTACTTACTCTATACGTCTGGTGGTGTTTAGTATCAGTCCTTACTTACTCTATACGCCTGGTGGTGTTTAGTATCAGCCCTTACTTACTCTATATGCCTGGTGGTGTTTAGTATCAGCCCCTACTTACTCTATACTCCTGGTGGTGTTAAGTATCAGCCCCTACTTACTCTATACGCCTGGTGGTATTTAGTATCAGCCCTTACTTACTCTATACGCCTGGTGGTGTTTAGTATCAGCCCCTACTTACTCTATACACCTGGTGGTGTTTAGTATCAGCCCTTACTTACTCTATATGCCTGGTGGTGTTTAGTATCAGCTCCTACTTACTCTATATGCCTGGTGGTTTTTAATATCAATCCTTACTTACTGTATACGCCTGGTGGTGTTTATTGTCAGCCCCTACTTACTCTATACGCCTGGTGGTGTTTAGTATCAGCCCTTACTTACTCTATACGCCTGGTGGTGGTTGGTATCAGTCCTTACTTACTCTATACGCCTGGTGGTGTTTAGTATCAGCCCTTACTTACACTATACGCCTGGTGGTGTTTAGTGTCAGCCCTTACTTACTATATATGCCTGGCGGTGTTAGGTATCAGTCCTTACTTACTCTATATGCCTGGTGGTGTTTAGTATCAGCCCTTACTTACTCTATACACCTGGTGGTGTTTAGTATCAGCACTTACTTACTCTATATGCCTGGTGGTGTTTAGTATCAGCCCCTACTTACTCTATACTCCTGGTGTTGTTAAGTATCAGCCCTTACTTACTCTATACGCCTGGTGGTGTGTAGTATCAGCCCTTACTTACTCTATACACCAGGTGGTGTTAAGTATCAGCCCTTACTTACTCTATACGCCTGGTGGTGTTTAGTATCAGCCCTTACTTACTCTATACGCCTGGTGGTGTTTAGTATCAGCCCTTACTTACTCTATACGCCTGGTGGTGTTTAGCCCTTACTTACTCTATACACCTGGTGGTGTTTAGTGGCAGCCCCTATTTACTCTATACGCCTGGTGGTGTTTAGTATCAGCCCTTACTTACTCTATACGCCTGGTGGTGTTTAGCCCTTACTTACTCTATACACCTGGTGGTGTTTAGTATCAGTCCTTACTTACTCTATACGCCTGGTGGTGTTTAGTATCAGCCCCTACTTACTCTATACGCCTGGTGGTGTTTAGTATCAGGCCTTACTTACTCTATACGCCTGGTGGTGTTTAGTGTCAGCCCCTACTTACTCTATACGCCTGGTGGTGTTTAGTATCATTCCCTACTTACTCTATACGCCTGGTGGTGTTTAGTGTCAGCCCCTACTTACTCTATACGCCTGGTGGTGTTTAGTATCAGTCCTTACTTACTCTATACACCTGGTGGTGTTTAGTATCAGCTCCTACTTACTCTATACGTCTGGTGGTGTTTAGTATCAGTCCTTACTTACTCTATACGCCTGGTGGTGTTTAGTATCAGCCCTTACTTACTCTATATGCCTGGTGGTGTTTAGTATCAGCCCCTACTTACTCTATACTCCTGGTGGTGTTAAGTATCAGCCCCTACTTACTCTATACGCCTGGTGGTATTTAGTATCAGCCCTTACTTACTCTATACGCCTGGTGGTGTTTAGTATCAGCCCCTACTTACTCTATACACCTGGTGGTGTTTAGTATCAGCCCTTACTTACTCTATATGCCTGGTGGTGTTTAGTATCAGCCCTTACTTACTCTATATGCCTGGTGGTGTTTAGTATCAGTCCTTACTTACTCTATACACCTGGTGGTGTTAAGTATCAGCCCCTACTTACTCTATACGCCTGGTGGTGTTAAGTATCAGCCCTTACTTACTCTATACGCCTGGTGGTGGTTGGTATCAGTCCTTACTTACTCTATACGCCTGGTGGTGTTTAGTATCAGCCCCTACTTACTCTATACACCTGGTGGTGTTAAGTATCAGCCCCTACTCACTCTATACACCTGGTGGTGTTTAGTATCAGCCCCTACTTACTCTATACACCTGGTGGTGTTTATTATCAGCCCTTACTTACTCTATATGCCTGGTGGTGTTTAGTATCAGCCCCTACTTACTCTATACACCTGGTGGTGTTTAGTGTCAGTCCTTACTTACTCTATACGCCTGATGGAGGTTAGTATTAGCCACTACTTACTCTATACGCCTGGTGGTGTTTAGCCCTTACACACTCTATACGCCTGGTGGTGTTTAGTATCAGCCCCTACTTACTCTATACGCCTGGTGGTGTTTAGTATCAGGCCTTACTTACTCTATACGCCTGGTGGTGTTTAGTGTCAGCCCTTACTTACTCTATACACCTGGTGGTGTTTAGTATCAGCCCTTACTTACTCTATACGCCTGGTGGTGTTTAGTATTAGCTCTACTTACTCTATACGCCTGGTGGTGTTTAGTATCAGCTCCTACTTACTCTATATGACTGGTGGTGTTTAGTATCAGCCCCTACTTACTCTATACGCCTGGTGGTGTTTAGTCTCAGCCCTTACTTACTCTATATGCCTGGTGGTGTTTAGCGTCAGCCCCTACTTACTCTATACGCCTGGTGGTGTTTAGTATCAGCCCTTACTTACTTTATACGCCTGGTGGTGTTTAGTGTCAACCCTTACTTACTCTATACGCCTGGTGGTGTTTAGTGTCAACCCTTACTTACTCTATACGCCTGGTGGTGTTAAGTATCAGCCCTTACTTACTCTATACACCTGGTGGTGTTTAGCGTCAGCCCCTACTTACTCTATACGCCTGGTGGTGTTTAGTATCATTCCCTACTTACTCTATACGCCTGGTGGTGTTTAGTATCAGTCCTTACTTACTCTATACGCCTGGTGGTGTTTAGTATCATTCCCTACTTACTCTATACGCCTGGTAGTGTTTAGTATCAGTCCTTACTTACTCTATACACCTGGTGGTGTTTAGTATCAGTCCCTACTTATTCTATACACCTGGTGGTGTTTAGTATCAGTCCTTACTTACTCTATACACCTGGTGGTGTTTAGTATCATTCCCTACTTACTCTATACGCCTGGTGGTGTTTAGTATCAGTCCTTACTTACTCTATACACCGGGTGGTGTTTAGTATCAGCTCCTACTTACTCTATATGCCTGGTGGTTTTTAGTATCAGTCCTTACTTACTCTAAACGCCTGGTGGTGTTTAGTGTCAGCCCCAACTTACTCTATACGCCTGGTGGTGTTTAGTATCAGCCCTTACTTGCTCTATACGCCTGGTGGTGGTTGGTATCAGTCCTTACTTACTCTATACGCCTGGTGGTGTTTAGTATCAGCCCCTACTTACTCTATACACCTGGTGGTGTTAAGTATCAGCCCTTACTTACTCTATATGACTGGTGGTGTTTAGTATCAGTCCCTACTTGCTCTATACGCCTGGTGGTGTTTATTATCAGGCCCTATTACTCTATACGCCTGGTGGCGTTTAGCCCTTACTTACTCTATACGCCTGGTGGTGTTTAGTATCAGCCCTTACTTACTCTATACGCCTGGTGGTGTTTAGTCAGCCCTTACTTACTCTATACGCCTGGTGGTGTTTAGCCCTTACTTACACTATACGCCTGGTGGTGTTTAGTGTCAGCCCTTACTTACTATATATGCCTGGCGGTGTTAGGTATCAGTCCTTACTTACTCTATATGCCTGGTGGTGTTTAGTATCAGCCCTTACTTACTCTATACACCTGGTGGTGTTTAGTATCAGCCCTTACTTACTCTATATGCCTGGTGGTGTTTAGTATCAGCCCCTACTTACTCTATACGCCTGGTGGTGTTTAGTATCAGTCCTTACTTACTCTATACACCTGGTGGTGTTTATTATCAGCTCCTACTTACTCTATACGTCTGGTGGTGTTTAGTATCAGTCCTTACTTACTCTATACGCCTGGTGGTGTTTAGTATCAGCCCTTACTTACTCTATATGCCTGGTGGTGTTAAGTATCAGCCCTTACTTACTCTATACACCTGGTGGTGTTTAGTGTCAGCCCCTACTTACTCTATACGCCTGGTGGTGTTTAGTATCAGTCCTTACTTACTCTATACACCTGATGGTGTTTAGTATCAGCTCCTACTTACTCTATACGCCTGGTGGTGTTTAGTATCAGTCCTTACTTACTCTATACGCCTGGTGGTGTTTAGTGTCAGCCCCTACTTACTCTATACACCTGGTGGTGTTTAGTATCAGTCCTTACTTACTCTATACACCTGGTGGTGTTTAGTATCAGCTCCTACTTACTCTATACGCCTGGTGGTGTTTAGTGTCAGCCCCTACTTACTCTATACGCCTGGTGGTGTTTAGTATCAGTCCTTACTTACTCTATACACCTGGTGGTGTTTAGTATCAGCTCCTACTTACTCTATACGCCTGGTGGTGTTTAGTATCAGTCCTTACTTACTCTATACGCCTGGTGGTGTTTAGTGTCAGGCCCTACTTACTCTATACGCCTGGTGGTGTTTAGTATCAGCCCTTACTTACTCTATATGCCTGGTGGTGTTTAGTATCAGCTCCCACTTACTCTATACACCTGGTGGTGTTTAGTATCAGCTCCTACTTACTCTATACGCCTGGTGGTGTTTAGTATCAGTCCTTACTTACTCTATACGCCTGGTGGTGTTTAGCCCTTACTTACTCTATACGCCTGGTGGTGTTAAGTATCAGTCCTTACTTACTCTATACGCCTGGTGGTGTTTAGTATCAGTCCTTACTTACTCTATACGCCTGGTGGTGTTTAGCCCTTACTTACTCTATACGCCTGGTGGTGTTAAGTATCAGTCCTTACTTACTCTATATGCCTGGTGGTGTTTAGTATCAGTCCCTACTTGCTCTATACGCCTGGTGGTGTTTAGTATCAGCCTTTACTTACTCTATACGCCTGGTGGTGTTTATTATCATGCCCTACTTACTCTATACGCCTGATGGCGTTTAGCCCTTACTTACTCTATACGCCTGGTGGTGTTTAGTATCAGCCCTTCCTTACTCTATATGCCTGGTGGTGTTTAGTCAGCCCTTACTTACTCTATACGCCTGGTGGTGTTTAGCCCTTACTTACACTATACGCCTGGTGGTGTTTAGTGTCAGCCCTTACTTACTATATATGCCTGGTGGTGTTAGGTATCAGTCCTTACTTACTCTATATGCCTGGTGGTGTTTAGTATCAGCCCTTACTTACTCTATACACCTGGTGGTGTTTAGTATCAGCCCTTACTTACTCTATATGCCTGGTGGTGTGTAGTATCAGTCCTTACTTACTCTATACGCCTGGTGGTGTTTAGTATCAGCCCTTACTTACTCTATACACCAGGTGGTGTTAAGTATCAGCCCTTACTTACTCTATATGCCTGGTGGTGTGTAGTATCAGCCCTTACTTACTCTATATGCCTGGTGGTGTGTAGTATCAGCCCTTACTTACTCTATATGCCTGGTGGTGTGTAGTATCAGCCCTTACTTACTCTATA
This sequence comes from Acholoe squamosa, assembly GCA_949317995.1. Taxonomy (NCBI): domain Eukaryota; kingdom Metazoa; phylum Annelida; class Polychaeta; order Phyllodocida; family Polynoidae; genus Acholoe; species Acholoe squamosa. Next base: position 115,430,683 of record OX439036.1, read on the forward strand.
CGCCTGGTGGTGTTTAGTATCAGCCCTTACTTACTCTATATGCCTGGTGGTGTGTAGTATCAGTCCTTACTTACTCTATACGCCTGGTGGTGTTTAGTATCAGCCCTTACTTACTCTATACACCTGGTGGTGTTTAGTATCAGTCCCTACTTATTCTATACACCTGGTGGTGTTTAGTATCAGTCCTTACTTACTCTATACACCTGGTGGTGTTTAGTATCATTCCCTACTTACTCTATACGCCTGGTGGTGTTTAGTATCAGTACTTACTTACTCTATACACCTGGTGGTGTTTAGTATCAGCTCCTACTTACTCTATATGCCTGGTGGTTTTTAGTATCAGTCCTTACTTACTCTATACGCCTGGTGGTGTTTAGTGTCAGCCCCTACTTACTCTATACGCCTGGTGGTGTTTAGTATCAGCCCTTACTTACTCTATACGCCTGGTGGTGGTTGGTATCAGTCCTTACTTACTCTATACGCCTGGTGGTGTTTAGTATCAGCCCCTACTTACTCTATACACCTGGTGGTGTTAAGTATCAGCCCTTACTTACTCTATATGACTGGTGGTGTTTAGTATCAGTCCCTACTTGCTCTATACGCCTGGTGGTGTTTATTATCAGGCCCTATTACTCTATACGCCTGGTGGCGTTTAGCCCTTACTTACTCTATACGCCTGGTGGTGTTTAGTATCAGCCCTTACTTACTCTATACGCCTGGTGGTGTTTAGTCAGCCCTTACTTACTCTATACGCCTGGTGGTGTTTAGCCCTTACTTACACTATACGCCTGGTGGTGTTTAGTGTCAGCCCTTACTTACTATATATGCCTGGCGGTGTTAGGTATCAGTCCTTACTTACTCTATATGCCTGGTGGTGTTTAGTATCAGCCCTTACTTACTCTATACACCTGGTGGTGTTTAGTATCAGCCCTTACTTACTCTATATGCCTGGTGGTGTTTAGTATCAGCCCCTACTTACTCTATACTCCTGGTGGTGTTAAGTATCAGCCCTTACTTACTCTATACGCCTGGTGGTGTGTAGTATCAGCCCTTACTTACTCTATACACCAGGTGGTGTTAAGTATCAGCCCTTACTTACTCTATACGCCTGGTGGTGTTTAGTATCAGCCCTTACTTACTCTATACGCCTGGTGGTGTTTAGTATCAGCCCTTACTTACTCTATACGCCTGGTGGTGTTTAGCCCTTACTTACTCTATACACCTGGTGGTGTTTAGTGGCAGCCCCTATTTACTCTATACGCCTGGTGGTGTTTAGTATCAGCCCTTACTTACTCTATACGCCTGGTGGTGTTTAGCCCTTACTTACTCTATACACCTGGTGGTGTTTAGTATCAGTCCTTACTTACTCTATACGCCTGGTGGTGTTTAGTATCAGCCCCTACTTACTCTATACGCCTGGTGGTGTTTAGTATCAGGCCTTACTTACTCTATACGCCTGGTGGTGTTTAGTGTCAACCCTTACTTACTCTATACACCTGGTGGTGTTTAGTGTCAGCCCCTACTTACTCTATACGCCTGGTGGTGTTTAGTATCATTCCCTACTTACTCTATACGCCTGGTGGTGTTTAGTGTCAGCCCCTACTTACTCTATACGCCTGGTGGTGTTTAGTATCAGTCCTTACTTACTCTATACACCTGGTGGTGTTTAGTATCAGCTCCTACTTACTCTATACGTCTGGTGGTGTTTAGTATCAGTCCTTACTTACTCTATACGCCTGGTGGTGTTTAGTATCAGCCCTTCCTTACTCTATATGCCTGGTGGTGTTTAGTATCAGCCCCTACTTACTCTATACTCCTGGTGGTGTTAAGTATCAGCCCTTACTTACTCTATACGCCTGGTGGTGTGTAGTATCAGCCCTTACTTACTCTATACACCAGGTGGTGTTAAGTATCAGCCCTTACTTACTCTATACGCCTGGTGGTGTTTAGTATCAGCCCTTACTTACTCTATACGCCTGGTGGTGTTTAGTATCAGCCCTTACTTACTCTATACGCCTGGTGGTGTTTAGCCCTTACTTACTCTATACACCTGGTGGTGTTGAGTGGCAGCCCCTATTTACTCTATACGCCTGGTGGTGTTTAGTATCAGCCCTTACTTACTCTATACGCCTGGTGGTGTTTAGCCCTTACTTACTCTATACACCTGGTGGTGTTTAGTATCAGTCCTTACTTACTCTATACGCCTGGTGGTGTTTAGTGTCAGCCCTTACTTACTCTATATGCCTGGTGGTGTTTAGTGTCAGCCCCTACTTACTCTATACGCCTGGTGGTGTTTAGTATCATTCCCTACTTACTCTATATGCCTGGTGGTGTTTAGTGTCAGCCCCTACTTACTCTATACGCCTGGTGGTGTTTAGTATCAGTCCTTACTTACTCTATACACCTGGTGGTGTTTATTATCAGCTCCTACTTACTCTATACGTCTGGTGGTGTTTAGTATCAGTCCTTACTTACTCTATACGCCTGGTGGTGTTTAGTATCAGTCCTTACTTACTCTATACACCTGGTGGTGTTAAGTATCAGCTCCTACTTACTCTATACGTCTGGTGGTGTTTAGTATCAGTCCTTACTTACTCTATACGCCTGGTGGTGTTTAGTATCAGCCCTTACTTACTCTATATGCCTGGTGGTGTTAAGTATCAGCCCTTACTTACTCTATACACCTGGTGGTGTTTAGTGTCAGCCCCTACTTACTCTATACGCCTGGTGGTGTTTAGTATCAGTCCTTACTTACTCTATACACCTGGTGGTGTTTAGTATCAGCTCCTACTTACTCTATACGCCTGGTGGTGTTTAGTATCAGTCCTTACTTACTCTATACGCCTGGTGGTGTTTAGTGTCAGCCCCTACTTACTCTATACACCTGGTGGTGTTTAGTATCAGTCCTTACTTACTCTATACACCTGGTGGTGTTTAGTATCAGCTCCTACTTACTCTATACGCCTGGTGGTGTTTAGTGTCAGCCCCTTCTTACTCTATACGCCTGGTGGTGTTTAGTATCAGTCCTTACTTACTCTATACACCTGGTGGTGTTTAGTATCAGCTCCTACTTACTCTATACGCCTGGTGGTGTTTAGTATCAGTCCTTACTTACTCTATACGCCTGGTGGTGTTTAGTGTCAGGCCCTACTTACTCTATACGCCTGGTGGTGTTTAGTATCAGCCCTTACTTACTCTATATGCCTGGTGGTGTTTAGTATCAGCTCCCACTTACTCTATACACCTGGTGGTGTTTAGTATCAGCTCCTACTTACTCTATACGCCTGGTGGTGTTTAGTATCAGTCCTTACTTACTCTATACGCCTGGTGGTGTTTAGCCCTTACTTACTCTATACGCCTGGTGGTGTTAAGTATCAGTCCTTACTTACTCTATACGCCTGGTGGTGTTTAGTATCAGTCCTTACTTACTCTATACGCCTGGTGGTGTTTAGCCCTTACTTACTCTATACGCCTGGTGGTGTTAAGTATCAGTCCTTACTTACTCTATATGCCTGGTGGTGTTTAGTATCAGTCCCTACTTGCTCTATACGCCTGGTGGTGTTTAGTATCAGCCTTTACTTACTCTATACGCCTGGTGGTGTTTATTATCAGGCCCTACTTACTCTATACGCCCGATGGCGTTTAGCCCTTACTTACTCTATACGCCTGGTGGTGTTTAGTCAGCCCTTACTTACTCTATACGCCTGGTGGTGTTTAGCCCTTACTTACACTATACGCCTGGTGGTGTTTAGTGTCAGCCCTTACTTACTATATATGCCTGGTGGTGTTAGGTATCAGTCCTTACTTACTCTATATGCCTGGTGGTGTTTAGTATCAGCCCTTACTTACTCTATACACCTGGTGGTGTTTAGTATCAGCCCTTACTTACTCTATATGCCTGGTGGTGTGTAGTATCAGTCCTTACTTACTCTATACGCCTGGTGGTGTTTAGTATCAGCCCTTACTTACTCTATATGCCTGGTGGTGTTTAGTATCAGCCCTTACTTACTCTATACACCTGGTGGTGTTTATTATCAGCCCTTACTTACTCTATATGCCTGGTGGTGTGTAGTATCAGCCCTTACTTACTCTATACACCTGGTGGTGTTTAGGCCTTACTTACTCTATACGCCTGGTGGTGTTTAGTATCAGCCCTTACTTACTCTATATGCCTGGTGGTGTGTAGTATCAGCCCTTACTTACTCTATATGCCTGGTGGTGTGTAGTATCAGCCCTTACTTACTCTATACGCCTGGTGGTGTTTAGTATCAGCCCTTACTTACTCTATATGCCTGGTGGTGTGTAGTATCAGTCCTTACTTACTCTATACGCCTGGTGGTGTTTAGTATCAGCCCTTACTTACTCTATATGCCTGGTGGTGTGTAGTATCAGCCCTTACTTACTCTATACGCCTGGTGGTGTTTAGGCCTTACTTACTCTATACGCCTGGTGGTGTGAAGTATCAGCCCTTACTTACTCAATACGCCTGGTGGTGTTTAGCCCTTACTTACTCTATATGCCTGGTGGTGTTTAGTGGTGTCACAGTAGTATTCCGCCCCAGTAAACCTAGGACAGCTAAATAGTCCCAACTAAAAACAGTGTTTTGCTTGGTATAATCAGTGCCAGGGGACCTTATTTTTATCGCAGATTAATAATTTTGGTACCAGAAGAAAGGTAACGATTCGGGGGGAAAAAGTTGAAAAAATTTTTTGGTCACCATGGAAACCTATTGTGTCAGAGAGGGGTCCAAGGTCACATTAGTGACTTGTCAGGGGTGCCTGTATCATGTAATTTATTCAACATGGTGGTTTCCATGGCAACTGGTGCAAAAACGGATCTGACTCCGTTATGGTTGACCATGCTAAAAAAATCAAGAATGACTTCAGCTTTAATTAAAGCCTTTATTTGTGAACGCCATCAAATTAGAACCCGATTGACGCCAGTTTTATGGTGGAAGATGGGGGGAAAATCAGAACCTCCTTGGCCCTATTAGTACCGTGACACCTTAACTGGGTGGCTGGGTGGGGTGATTTTGGTCACATTTTGGGCTCTTGTAAGGACTCAATCCAAACCAGATGAATTTTTTGTATTAAAATAGCTAAATTAAGTGTAGGAGAAGCTATTATGGTCATTTATTCTTTGAATTTGTCTGGGATTTGCGTATAATTGACCATTTTTCGCTCCAGATGGGGCAGTTGGGGCTACTTGGCACAGAAAGTGGTTTCAGGGCTCCTCCATAAAAATTACCTTGAAAGCCTCTAGAAATGCTAATAAATAGCACAAATTATGCTTCTTCTATTCAAAACATATGGAATATTCCTTTGAAAATAGGATTTTAGTCAAACCTCAGAATTTTTAATTGTGTAGTCAAGCGTTGCTAGGGAAAATAAACAGCCATCATCCAAAAAATACCACATTTTGCGCCAAATCATGCAGATTTTGGCCTAGTTTTGGGGACATTGCCCTTGTTTTGATTACTCTGATGCTTTTAGGTATTAGATAGGATCTTAGCCAGTTATACATTATTGTTGTCAATGTGTTAAGGCATCATATGAGGGTAGTTTGCCATAACAAAGTCAGATCCAATTTTTCGGTAGAGCAAGCCAAAGAAAGGTCCCTGTTTTTAACCCCTAAAATACAAAAAAATTGACCCCTGAGGGACCCCTCACCCATATTTCAATAGGCTCCATGGTCATAAATATACAAATTTTCCATGTAAAAAGTTGAGATTCATGTCAGGGAGGTAAATATCTTTATTTCTGGGCAAACTATATATTGTCGGAAAAAATGACCCCACCTGTTAAGGTGTCACAGTAGTATTCCGCCCCTGTAAACCTAGGACAGCTAAATAGTCCCAACTAAAAACAGTGTTTTGCTTGGTATAATCAGTGCCAGGGGACCTTATTTTTATCGCAGATTAATAATTTTGGTACCAGAAGAAAGGTAACGATTCGGGGGGAAAAAGTTGAAAAAATTTTTTGGTCACCATGGAAACCTATTGTGTCAGAGAGGGGTCCAAGGTCACATTTGTGACTTGTCATGGGTGCCTGTATCATGTAATTTATTCAACATGGTGGTTTCCATGGCAACTGGAGCAAAAACGGATCTGACTCCGTTATGGTTGACCATGCTAAAAAAATCAAGAATGACTTCAGCTTTAATTTAAGCCTTTATTTGTAAACGCCATCAAATTAGAACCCGATTGACGCCAGTTTTGTGGTGGAAGATGGGGGGAAAATCAGAACGTCCTTGGCCCTATTAGTACCGTGACACCTAGTGTCAGCCCTTACTTACTCTATACGCCTGGTGGTGTTTAGTGTCAGCCCCTACTTACTCTATACGCCTGATGGTGTTTAGTATCAGCCCCTACTTACTCTATACACCTGGTGGTGTTTAGTATCAGCCCCTATTTACTCTATATGCCTGGTGGTGTTTAGTATCAGCTCCTACTTACTCTATACGCCTGGTGGTGTTTAGTGTCAGCCCCTACTTACTCTATACACCTGGTGGTGTTTAGTATCAGTCCTTACTTACTCTATACACCTGGTGGTGTTTAGTATCAGCTCCTACTTACTCTATACGCCTGGTGGTGTTTAGTGTCAGCCCCTACTTACTCTATACGCCTGGTGGTGTTTAGTATCAGTCCTTACTTACTCTATACACCTGGTGGTGTTTAGTATCAGCTCCTACTTACTCTATACGCCTGGTGGTGTTTAGTATCAGTCCTTACTTACTCTATACGCCTGGTGGTGTTTAGTGTCAGGCCCTACTTACTCTATACGCCTGGTGGTGTTTAGTATCAGCCCTTACTTACTCTATATGCCTGGTGGTGTTTAGTATCAGCTCCCACTTACTCTATACACCTGGTGGTGTTTAGTATCAGCTCCTACTTACTCTATACGCCTGGTGGTGTTTAGTATCAGTCCTTACTTACTCTATACGCCTGGTGGTGTTTAGCCCTTACTTACTCTATACGCCTGGTGGTGTTAAGTATCAGTCCTTACTTACTCTATACGGTTGGTGGTGTTTAGTATCAGTCCTTACTTACTCTATACGCCTGGTGGTGTTTAGCCCTTACTTACTCTATACGCCTGGTGGTGTTAAGTATCAGTCCTTACTTACTCTATATGCCTGGTGGTGTTTAGTATCAGTCCCTACTTGCTCTATACGCCTGGTGGTGTTTAGTATCAGCCTTTACTTACTCTATACGCCTGGTGGTGTTTATTATCAGGCCCTACTTACTCTATACGCCTGATGGCGTTTAGCCCTTACTTACTCTATACGCCTGGTGGTGTTTAGTATCAGCCCTTCCTTACTCTATATGCCTGGTGGTGTTTAGTCAGCCCTTACTTACTCTATACGCCTGGTGGTGTTTAGCCCTTACTTACACTATACGCCTGGTGGTGTTTAGTGTCAGCCCTTACTTACTATATATGCCTGGTGGTGTTAGGTATCAGTCCTTACTTACTCTATATGCCTGGTGGTGTTTAGTATCAGCCCTTACTTACTCTATACACCTGGTGGTGTTTAGTATCAGCCCTTACTTACTCTATATGCCTGGTGGTGTGTTGTATCAGTCCTTACTTACTCTATACGCCTGGTGGTGTTTAGTATCAGCCCTTACTTACTCTATACGCCTGGTGGTGTTTAGTATCAGCCCTTGCTTACTCTATATGCCTGGTGGTGTGTAGTATCAGTCCTTACTTACTCTATACGCCTGGTGGTGTTTAGTATCAGCCCTTACTTACTCTATACACCTGGTGGTGTTTAGTATCAGTCCCTACTTATTCTATACACCTGGTGGTGTTTAGTATCAGTCCTTACTTACTCTATACACCTGGTGGTGTTTAGTATCATTCCCTACTTACTCTATACGCCTGGTGGTGTTTAGTATCAGTCCTTACTTACTCTATACACCTGGTGGTGTTTAGTATCAGCTCCTACTTACTCTATATGCCTGGTGGTTTTTAGTATCAGTCCTTACTTACTCTATACGCCTGGTGGTGTTTAGTGTCAGCCCCTACTTACTCTATACGCCTGGTGGTGTTTAGTATCAGCCCTTACTTACTCTATACGCCTGGTGGTGGTTGGTATCAGTCCTTACTTACTCTATACGCCTGGTGGTGTTTAGTATCAGCCCCTACTTACTCTATACACCTGGTGGTGTTAAGTATCAGCCCTTACTTACTCTATATGACTGGTGGTGTTTAGTATCAGTCCCTACTTGCTCTATACGCCTGGTGGTGTTTATTATCAGGCCCTATTACTCTATACGCCTGGTGGCGTTTAGCCCTTACTTACTCTATACGCCTGGTGGTGTTTAGTATCAGCCCTTACTTACTCTATACTCCTGGTGGTGTTAAGTCAGCCCTTACTTACTCTATACGCCTGGTGGTGTTTAGCCCTTACTTACTCTATATGCCTGGTGGTGTTTAGTATCAGCCCCTACTTACTCTATACTCCTGGTGGTGTTAAGTATCAGCCCTTACTTACTCTATACGCCTGGTGGTGTGTAGTATCAGCCCTTACTTACTCTATACACCAGGTGGTGTTAAGTATCAGCCCTTACTTACTCTATACGCCTGGTGGTGTTTAGTATCAGCCCTTACTTACTCTATACGCCTGGTGGTGTTTAGTATCAGCCCTTACTTACTCTATACGCCTGGTGGTGTTTAGCCCTTACTTACTCTATACACCTGGTGGTGTTTAGTGGCAGCCCCTATTTACTCTATACGCCTGGTGGTGTTTAGTATCAGCCCTTACTTACTCTATACGCCTGGTGGTGTTTAGCCCTTACTTACTCTATACACCTGGTGGTGTTTAGTATCAGTCCTTACTTACTCTATACGCCTGGTGGTGTTTAGTATCAGCCCCTACTTACTCTATACGCCTGGTGGTGTTTAGTATCAGGCCTTACTTACTCTATACGCCTGGTGGTGTTTAGTGTCAACCCTTACTTACTCTATACACCTGGTGGTGTTTAGTGTCAGCCCCTACTTACTCTATACGCCTGGTGGTGTTTAGTATCATTCCCTACTTACTCTATACGCCTGGTGGTGTTTAGTGTCAGCCCCTACTTACTCTATACGCCTGGTGGTGTTTAGTATCAGTCCTTACTTACTCTATACACCTGGTGGTGTTTAGTATCAGCTTCTACTTACTCTATACGTCTGGTGGTGTTTAGTATCAGTCCTTACTTACTCTATACGCCTGGTGGTGTTTAGTATCAGCCCTTCCTTACTCTATATGCCTGGTGGTGTTTAGTATCAGCCCCTACTTACTCTATACTCCTGGTGGTGTTAAGTATCAGCCCTTACTTACTCTATACGCCTGGTGGTGTGTAGTATCAGCCCTTACTTACTCTATACACCAGGTGGTGTTAAGTATCAGCCCTTACTTACTCTGTACGCCTGGTGGTGTGTAGTATCAGCCCTTACTTACTCTATACACCAGGTGGTGTTAAGTATCAGCCCTTACTTACTCTATACGCCTGGTGGTGTTTAGTATCAGCCCTTACTTACTCTATATGCCTGGTGGTGTTTAGTATCAGCCCTTACTTACTCTATACGCCTGGTGGTGTTTAGCCCTTACTTACTCTATACACCTGGTGGTGTTTAGTGGCAGCCCCTATTTACTCTATACTCCTGGTGGTGTTTAGTATCAGCCCTTACTTACTCTATACGCCTGGTGGTGTTTAGCCCTTACTTACTCTATACACCTGGTGGTGTTTAGTATCAGTCCTTACTTACTCTATACGCCTGGTGGTGTTTAGTGTCAGCCCTTACTTACTCTATATGCCTGGTGGTGTTTAGTGTCAGCCCCTACTTACTCTATACGCCTGGTGGTGTTTAGTATCATTCCCTACTTACTCTATATGCCTGGTGGTGTTTAGTGTCAGCCCCTACTTACTCTATACGCCTGGTGGTGTTTAGTATCAGTCCTTACTTACTCTATACACCTGGTGGTGTTTATTATCAGCTCCTACTTACTCTATACGTCTGGTGGTGTTTAGTATCAGTCCTTACTTACTCTATACGCCTGGTGGTGTTTAGTATCAGTCCTTACTTACTCTATACACCTGGTGGTGTTAAGTATCAGCTCCTACTTACTCTATACGTCTGGTGGTGTTTAGTATCAGTCCTTACTTACTCTATACGCCTGGTGGTGTTTAGTATCAGCCCTTACTTACTCTATATGCCTGGTGGTGTTAAGTATCAGCCCTTACTTACTCTATACACCTGGTGGTGTTTAGTGTCAGCCCCTACTTACTCTATACGCCTGGTGGTGTTTAGTATCAGTCCTTACTTACTCTATACACCTGGTGGTGTTTAGTATCAGCTCCTACTTACTCTATACGCCTGGTGGTGTTTAGTATCAGTCCTTACTTACTCTATACGCCTGGTGGTGTTTAGTGTCAGGCCCTACTTACTCTATACGCCTGGTGGTGTTTAGTATCAGCCCTTACTTACTCTATATGCCTGGTGGTGTTTAGTATCAGCTCCCACTTACTCTATACACCTGGTGGTGTTTAGTATCAGCTCCTACTTACTCTATACGCCTGGTGGTGTTTAGTATCAGTCCTTACTTACTCTATACGCCTGGTGGTGTTTAGCCCTTACTTACTCTATACGCCTGGTGGTGTTAAGTATCAGTCCTTACTTACTCTATACGCCTGGTGGTGTTTAGTATCAGTCCTTACTTACTCTATACGCCTGGTGGTGTTTAGCCCTTACTTACTCTATACGCCTGGTGGTGTTAAGTATCAGTCCTTACTTACTCTATATGCCTGGTGGTGTTTAGTATCAGTCCCTACTTGCTCTATACGCCTGGTGGTGTTTAGTATCAGCCTTTACTTACTCTATACGCCTGGTGGTGTTTATTATCAGGCCCTACTTACTCTATACGCCCGATGGCGTTTAGCCCTTACTTACTCTATACGCCTGGTGGTGTTTAGTCAGCCCTTACTTACTCTATACGCCTGGTGGTGTTTAGCCCTTACTTACACTATACGCCTGGTGGTGTTTAGTGTCAGCCCTTACTTACTATATATGCCTGGTGGTGTTAGGTATCAGTCCTTACTTACTCTATATGCCTGGTGGTGTTTAGTATCAGCCCTTACTTACTCTATACACCTGGTGGTGTTTAGTATCAGCCCTTACTTACTCTATATGCCTGGTGGTGTGTAGTATCAGTCCTTACTTACTCTATACGCCTGGTGGTGTTTAGTATCAGCCCTTACTTACTCTATATGCCTGGTGGTGTTTAGTATCAGCCCTTACTTACTCTATACACCTGGTGGTGTTTATTATCAGCCCTTACTTACTCTATATGCCTGGTGGTGTGTAGTATCAGCCCTTACTTACTCTATACACCTGGTGGTGTTTAGGCCTTACTTACTCTATACGCCTGGTGGTGTTTAGTATCAGCCCTTACTTACTCTATATGCCTGGTGGTGTGTAGTATCAGCCCTTACTTACTCTATATGCCTGGTGGTGTGTAGTATCAGCCCTTACTTACTCTATACGCCTGGTGGTGTTTAGTATCAGCCCTTACTTACTCTATATGCCTGGTGGTGTGTAGTATCAGTCCTTACTTACTCTATACGCCTGGTGGTGTTTAGTATCAGCCCTTACTTACTCTATATGCCTGGTGGTGTGTAGTATCAGCCCTTACTTACTCTATACGCCTGGTGGTGTTTAGGCCTTACTTACTCTATACGCCTGGTGGTGTGAAGTATCAGCCCTTACTTACTCAATACGCCTGGTGGTGTTTAGCCCTTACTTACTCTATATGCCTGGTGGTGTTTAGTGGTGTCACAGTAGTATTCCGCCCCAGTAAACCTAGGACAGCTAAATAGTCCCAACTAAAAACAGTGTTTTGCTTGGTATAATCAGTGCCAGGGGACCTTATTTTTATCGCAGATTAATAATTTTGGTACCAGAAGAAAGGTAACGATTCGGGGGGAAAAAGTTGAAAAAATTTTTTGGTCACCATGGAAACCTATTGTGTCAGAGAGGGGTCCAAGGTCACATTTGTGACTTGTCAGGGGTGCCTGTATCATGTAATTTATTCAACATGGTGGTTTCCATGGCAACTGGTGCAAAAACGGATCTGACTCCGTTATGGTTGACCATGCTAAAAAAATCAAGAATGACTTCAGCTTTAATTAAAGCCTTTATTTGTGAACGCCATCAAATTAGAACCCGATTGACGCCAGTTTTATGGTGGAAGATGGGGGGAAAATCAGAACCTCCTTGGCCCTATTAGTACCGTGACACCTTAACTGGGTGGCTGGGTGGGGTGATTTTGGTCACATTTTGGGCTCTTGTAAGGACTCAATCCAAACCAGATGAATTTTTTGTATTAAAATAGCTAAATTAAGTGTAGGAGAAGCTATTATGGTCATTTATTCTTTGAATTTGTCTGGGATTTGCGTATAATTGACCATTTTTCGCTCCAGATGGGGCAGTTGGGGCTACTTGGCACAGAAAGTGGTTTCAGGGCTCCTCCATAAAAATTACCTTGAAAGCCTCTAGAAATGCTAATAAATAGCACAAATTATGCTTCTTCTATTCAAAACATATGGAATATTCCTTTGAAAATAGGATTTTAGTCAAACCTCAGAATTTTTAATTGTGTAGTCAAGCGTTGCTAGGGAAAATAAACAGCCATCATCCAAAAAATACCACATTTTGCGCCAAATCATGCAGATTTTGGCCTAGTTTTGGGGACATTGCCCTTGTTTTGATTACTCTGATGCTTTTAGGTATTAGATGGGATCTTAGCCAGTTATACATTATTGTTGTCAATGTGTTAAGGCATCATATGAGGGTAGTTTGCCATAACAAAGTCAGATCCAATTTTTCGGTAGAGCAAGCCAAAGAAAGGTCCCTGTTTTTAACCCCTAAAATACAAAAAAATTGACCCCTGAGGGACCCCTCACCCATATTTCAATAGGCTCCATGGTCATAAATATACAAATTTTCCATGTAAAAAGTTGAGATTCATGTCAGGGAGGTAAATATCTTTATTTCTGGGCAAACTATATATTGTCGGAAAAAATGACCCCACCTGTTAAGGTGTCACAGTAGTATTCCGCCCCTGTAAACCTAGGACAGCTAAATAGTCCCAACTAAAAACAGTGTTTTGCTTGGTATAATCAGTGCCAGGGGACCTTATTTTTATCGCAGATTAATAATTTTGGTACCAGAAGAAAGGTAACGATTCGGGGGGAAAAAGTTGAAAAAATTTTTTGGTCACCATGGAAACCTATTGTGTCAGAGAGGGGTCCAAGGTCACATTTGTGACTTGTCATGGGTGCCTGTATCATGTAATTTATTCAACATGGTGGTTTCCATGGCAACTGGAGCAAAAACGGATCTGACTCCGTTATGGTTGACCATGCTAAAAAAATCAAGAATGACTTCAGCTTTAATTTAAGCCTTTATTTGTAAACGCCATCAAATTAGAACCCGATTGACGCCAGTTTTGTGGTGGAAGATGGGGGGAAAATCAGAACGTCCTTGGCCCTATTAGTACCGTGACACCTAGTGTCAGCCCTTACTTACTCTATACGCCTGGTGGTGTTTAGTGTCAGCCCCTACTTACTCTATACGCCTGATGGTGTTTAGTATCAGCCCCTACTTACTCTATACACCTGGTGGTGTTTAGTATCAGCCCCTATTTACTCTATATGCCTGGTGGTGTTTAGTATCAGCTCCTACTTACTCTATACGCCTGGTGGTGTTTAGTATCAGTCCTTACTTTCTCTATACGCCTGGTGGTGTTTAGTGTCAGCCCCTACTTACTCTATACGCCTGGTGGTGTTTAGTATCAGTCCTTACTTACTCTATATGCCTGGTGGTGTTTAGTATCAGCCCCTATTTACTCTATATGCCTGGTGGTGTTTAGTATCAGCCCTTACTTACTCTATACGCCTGGTGGTGTTTAGTGTCAGCCCCTACTTACTCTATACGCCTGATGGTGTTTAGTATCAGCCCCTACTTACTCTATACACCTGGTGGTGTTTAGTATCAGCCCCTATTTACTCTATATGCCTGGTGGTGTTTAGTATCAGCTCCTACTTACTCTATACGCCTGGTGGTGTTTAGTATCAGTCCTTACTTTCTCTATACGCCTGGTGGTGTTTAGTGTCAGCCCCTACTTACTCTATACGCCTGGTGGTGTTTAGTATCAGTCCTTACTTACTCTATACACCTGGTGGTGTTTAGTATCAGCCCCTATTTACTCTATACACCTGGTGGTGTTTAGGCCTTACTTACTCTATACACCTGGTGGTGTTTAGTATCAGCCCTTACTTACTCTATATGAATGGTGGTGTGTAGTATCAGCCCTTACTTACTCTATACGCCTGGTGGTGTTTAGTATCAGCCCTTACTTACTCTATATGCCTGGTGGTGTGTAGTATCAGCCCTTACTTACTCTATACGCCTGGTGGTGTTTAGTATCAGCCCTTACTTACTCTATATGCCTGGTGGTGTGTAGTATCAGCCCTTACTTACTCTATACGCCTGGTGGTGTTTAGGCCTTACTTACTCTATACGCCTGGTGGTGTGAAGTATCAGCCCTTACTTACTCAATACGCCTGGTGGTGTTTAGCCCTTACTTACTCTATATGCCTGGTGGTGTTTAGTGGTGTCACAGTAGTATTCCGCCCCAGTAAACCTAGGACAGCTAAATAGTCCCAACTAAAAACAGTGTTTTGCTTGGTATAATCAGTGCCAGGGGACCTTATTTTTATCGCAGATTAATAATTTTGGTACCAGAAGAAAGGTAACGATTCGGGGGGAAAAAGTTGAAAAAATTTTTTGGTCACCATGGAAACCTATTGTGTCAGAGAGGGGTCCAAGGTCACATTTGTGACTTGTCAGGGGTGCCTGTATCATGTAATTTATTCAACATGGTGGTTTCCATGGCAACTGGTGCAAAAACGGATCTGACTCCGTTATGGTTGACCATGCTAAAAAAATCAAGAATGACTTCAGCTTTAATTAAAGCCTTTATTTGTGAACGCCATCAAATTAGAACCCGATTGACGCCAGTTTTATGGTGGAAGATGGGGGGAAAATCAGAACCTCCTTGGCCCTATTAGTACCGTGACACCTTAACTGGGTGGCTGGGTGGGGTGATTTTGGTCACATTTTGGGCTCTTGTAAGGACTCAATCCAAACCAGATGAATTTTTTGTATTAAAATAGCTAAATTAAGTGTAGGAGAAGCTATTATGGTCATTTATTCTTTGAATTTGTCTGGGATTTGCGTATAATTGACCATTTTTCGCTCCAGATGGGGCAGTTGGGGCTACTTGGCACAGAAAGTGGTTTCAGGGCTCCTCCATAAAAATTACCTTGAAAGCCTCTAGAAATGCTAATAAATAGCACAAATTATGCTTCTTCTATTCAAAACATATGGAATATTCCTTTGAAAATAGGATTTTAGTCAAACCTCAGAATTTTTAATTGTGTAGTCAAGCGTTGCTAGGGAAAATAAACAGCCATCATCCAAAAAATACCACATTTTGCGCCAAATCATGCAGATTTTGGCCTAGTTTTGGGGACATTGCCCTTGTTTTGATTACTCTGATGCTTTTAGGTATTAGATGGGATCTTAGCCAGTTATACATTATTGTTGTCAATGTGTTAAGGCATCATATGAGGGTAGTTTGCCATAACAAAGTCAGATCCAATTTTTCGGTAGAGCAAGCCAAAGAAAGGTCCCTGTTTTTAACCCCTAAAATACAAAAAAATTGACCCCTGAGGGACCCCTCACCCATATTTCAATAGGCTCCATGGTCATAAATATACAAATTTTCCATGTAAAAAGTTGAGATTCATGTCAGGGAGGTAAATATCTTTATTTCTGGGCAAACTATATATTGTCGGAAAAAATGACCCCACCTGTTAAGGTGTCACAGTAGTATTCCGCCCCTGTAAACCTAGGACAGCTAAATAGTCCCAACTAAAAACAGTGTTTTGCTTGGTATAATCAGTGCCAGGGGACCTTATTTTTATCACAGATTAATAATTTTGGTACCAGAAGAAAGGTAACGATTCGGGGGGAAAAAGTTGAAAAAATTTTTTGGTCACCATGGAAACCTATTGTGTCAGAGAGGGGTCCAAGGTCACATTTGTGACTTGTCATGGGTGCCTGTATCATGTAATTTATTCAACATGGTGGTTTCCATGGCAACTGGTGCAAAAACGGATCTGACTCCGTTATGGTTGACCATGCTAAAAAAATCAAGAATGACTTCAGCTTTAATTTAAGCCTTTATTTGTGAACGCCATCAAATTAGAACCAGATTGACGCCAGTTTTGTGGTGGAAGATGGGGGGAAAAAATCAGAACGTCCTTGGCCCTATTAGTACCGTGACACCTAGTGTCAGCCCTTACTTACTCTATACGCCTGGTGGTGTTTAGTGTCAGCCCCTACTTACTCTATACGCCTGATGGTGTTTAGTATCAGCCCCTACTTACTCTATACACCTGGTGGTGTTTAGTATCAGCCCCTATTTACTCTATATGCCTGGTGGTGTTTAGTATCAGCTCCTACTTACTCTATACGCCTGGTGGTGTTTAGTATCAGTCCTTACTTTCTCTATACGCCTGGTGGTGTTTAGTGTCAGCCCCTACTTACTCTATACGCCTGGTGGTGTTTAGTATCAGTCCTTACTTACTCTATACACCTGGTGGTGTTTAGTATCAGCTCCTACTTACTCTATACGTCTGGTGGTGTTTAGTATCAGTCCTTACTTACTCTATACGCCTGGTGGTGTTTAGTATCAGCCCTTACTTACTCTATATGCCTGGTGGTGTTAAGTATCAGCCCTTACTTACTCTATAAACCTGGTGGTGTTTAGTGTCAGCCCCTACTTACTCTATACGCCTGGTGGTGTTTAGTATCAGTCCTTACTTACTCTATACACCTGGTGGTGTTTAGTATTAGCTCCTACTTACTCTATACGCCTGGTGGTGTTTAGTATCACTCCTTACTTACTCTATACGCCTGGTGGTGTTTAGTGTCAGCCCCTACTTACTCTATACACCTGGTGGTGTTTAGTATCAGTCCTTACTTACTCTATACACCTGGTGGTGTTTAGTATCAGCTCCTACTTACTCTATACGCCTGGTGGTGTTTAGTGTCAGCCCCTACTTACTCTATACGCCTGGTGGTGTTTAGTATCAGTCCTTACTTACTCTATACACCTGGTGGTGTTTAGTATCAGCTCCTACTTACTCTATACGCCTGGTGGTGTTTAGTATCAGTCCTTACTTACTCTATACGCCTGGTGGTGTTTAGTGTCAGGCCCTACTTACTCTATACGCCTGGTGGTGTTTAGTATCAGCCCTTACTTACTCTATATGCCTGGTGGTGTTTAGTATCAGCTCCCACTTACTCTATACACCTGGTGGTGTTTAGTATCAGCTCCTACTTACTCTATACGCCTGGTGGTGTTTAGTATCAGTCCTTACTTACTCTATACGCCTGGTGGTGTTTAGCCCTTACTTACTCTATACGCCTGGTGGTGTTAAGTATCAGTCCTTACTTACTCTATACGCCTGGTGGTGTTTAGTATCAGTCCTTACTTACTCTATACGCCTGGTGGTGTTTAGCCCTTACTTACTCTATACGCCTGGTGGTGTTAAGTATCAGTCCTTACTTACTCTATATGCCTGGTGGTGTTTAGTATCAGTCCCTACTTGTTCTATACGCCTGGTGGTGTTTAGTATCAGCCTTTACTTACTCTATACGCCTGGTGGTGTTTATTATCAGGCCCTACTTACTCTATTCGCCTGATGGCGTTTAGCCCTTACTTACTCTATACGCCTGGTGGTGTTTAGTATCAGCCCTTACTTACTCTATACGCCTGGTGGTGTTTAGTCAGCCCTTACTTACTCTATACGCCTGGTGGTGTTTAGCCCTTACTTACACTATACGCCTGGTGGTGTTTAGTGTCAGCCCTTACTTACTATATATGCCTGGTGGTGTTAGGTATCAGTCCTTACTTACTCTATATGCCTGGTGGTGTTTAGTATCAGCCCTTACTTACTCTATACACCTGGTGGTGTTTATTATCAGCCCTTACTTACTCTATATGCCTGGTGGTGTGTAGTATCAGTCCTTACTTACTCTATACGCCTGGTGGTGTTTAGTATCAGCCCTTACTTACTCTATACACCAGGTGGTGTTAAGTATCAGCCCTTACTTACTCTATATGCCTGGTGGTGTGTAGTATCAGCCCTTACTTACTCTATATGCCTGGTGGTGTTTAGTATCAGCCCTTACTTACTCTATATGCCTGGTGGTGTTAAGTATCAGCCCTTACTTACTCTATATGCCTGGTGGTGTTAAGTATCAGCCCTTACTTACTCTATATGCCTGGTGGTGTTAAGTATCAGCCCTTACTTACTCTATAAACCTGGTGGTGTTTAGTGTCAGCCCCTACTTAATCTATACGCCTGGTGGTGTTTAGTATCAGTCCTTACTTACTCTATACACCTGGTGGTGT
Organism: Acholoe squamosa; assembly: GCA_949317995.1. Lineage (NCBI taxonomy): Eukaryota > Metazoa > Annelida > Polychaeta > Phyllodocida > Polynoidae > Acholoe > Acholoe squamosa. The sequence goes on from OX439036.1 coordinate 115,449,211, forward strand.
TTAGTATCAGCTCCTACTTACTCTATACGCCTGGTGGTGTTTAGTGTCAGCCCTTACTTACTCTATACACCTGGTGGTGTTTAGTATCAGCCCTTACTTACTCTATACGCCTGGTGGTGTTTAGTGTCAGCCCCTACTTACTCTATACGCCTGGTGGTGTTTAGTGTCAGCCCTTACTTACTCTATACACCTGGTGGTGTTTAGTCTCAGCCCTTACTTACTCTATACGCCTGGTGGTGTTTAGTGTCAGCCCCTACTTACTCTATACACCTGGTGGTGTTTAGTATCAGCCCTTACTTACTCTATACACCTGGTGGTGTTTAGTATCAGCCCTTACTTACTCTATACGCCTGGTGGTGTTTAGTATCAGCCCTTACTTACTCTATACGCCTGGTGGTGTTTAGTATCAGCCCCTGCTTACTCTATACGCCTGGTGGTGTTTAGTATCAGCCCTTACTTACTCTATACGCCTGGTGGTGTTCAGTATCATTCCCTACTTACTCTATACACCTGGTGGTGTTTAGTATCAGCCCTTACTTACTCTATACGCCTGGTGGTGTTTAGTATCAGCCCCTACTTACTCTATACGCCTGGTGGTGTTTAGTATCAGCCCTTACTTACTCTATATGCCTGGTGGTGTTTATTATCAGCCCTTACTTGCTCTATACGCCTGGTGGTATTTAGTATCAGCCCTTACTTACTGTATACGCCTGTTGGTGTTTAGTATCAGCCCTTACTTACTCTATACGCCTGGTGGTGTTTAGTATCAGCCCTTACTTACTCTATACGCCTGCTGGTATTTAGTATCAGCCCCTACTTACTCTATATGCCTGGTGGTGTTTAGTATCAGCCCTTACTTACTCTATACACCTGGTGGTGTTTACTATCAGCCCTTACTTACTCTATAAGCCTGGTGGTGTTTAGTATCAGCCCCTACTTACTCTATACGCCTGATGGAGGTTAATATTAGCCACTACTTACTCTATACGCCTGGTGGTATTCAGTATCAGCCCCTACTTACTCTATATGCCTGGTGGTGTTTAGTATCAGCCCTTACTTACTCTATACGCCTGGTGGTGTTTACTATCAGCCCTTACTTACTCTATACGCCTGGTGGTGTTTAGTATCAGCCCCTATTTACTCTATATGCCTGGTGGTGTTTAGTGTCAGTCCTTACTTACTTTATACACCTGGTGGTGTTTAGTATCAGCCCTTACTTACTCTATACGCCTGGTGGTGTTTAGTGTCAGCCCCTACTTACTCTATACACCTGGTGGTGTTTAGTATCAGCCCTTACTTACTCTATACGCCTGGTGGTGTTTAGTATCAGCCCCTACTTACTCTATATGCCTGGTGGTGTTTAGTGTCAGCCCTTACTTACTCTATACACCTGGTGGTGTTTAGTATCAGCCCTTACTTACTCTATACGTCTGGTGGTGTTTAGTGTCAGCCCCTACTTACTCTATACGCCTGGTGGTGTTTAGTGTCAGCCCTTACTTACTCTATACACCTGGTGGTGTTTAGTATCAGCCCTTACTTACTCTATACGCCTGGTGGTGTTTAGTATCAGCCCCTACTTCCTCTATACGCCTGGTGGTGTTTAGTGTCAGCCCTTACTTACTCTATACACCTGGTGGTGTTTAGTATCAGCCCTTACTTACTCTATACGCCTGGTGGTGTTTAGTCCTTACTTACTCTATACACCTGGTGGTGTTTAGTATCAGCCCTTACTTACTCTATACGCCTGGTGGTGTTTAGTATCAGCCCTTACTTACTCTATACGCCTGGTGGTGTTTAGTATCAGCCCTTACTTACTCTATACGCCTGGTGGTGTTTAGTATCAGCCCCTACTTACTCTATACACCTGGTGGTGTTTAGTATCAGCCCTTACTTACTCTATACGCCTGGTGGTGTTTAGTATCAGCCCCTACTTACTCTATACGCCTGGTGGTGTTTAATATCAGTCCTTACTTACTCTATACGCCTGGTGGTGTTTAGTATCAGCCCTTACTTACTCTATACGCCTGGTGGTGTTAAGTATCAGCCCTTACTTACTCTATATGCCTGGTGGTGTTTAGTATCAGCCCTTACTTGCTCTATACGCCTGGTGGTGTTTAGTATCAGCCCTTACTTACTGTATACGCCTGGTGGTGTTTAGTATCAGCCCTTACTTACTCTATACGCCTGGTGGTGTTTAGTATCAGCCCTTACTTACTCTATACGCCTGGTGGTATTTAGTATCAGCCCCTACTTACTCTATATGCCTGGTGGTGTTTAGTATCAGCCCTTACTTACTCTATACGCCTGGTGGTGTTTCCTATCAGCCCTTACTTACTCTATACGCCTGGTGGTGTTTAGTATCAGCCCCTACTTACTCTATACGCCTGATGGAGGTTAGTATTAGCCACTACTTACTCTATACGCCTGGTGGTGTTTACTATCAGCCCTTACTTACTCTATATGCCTGGTGGTGTTTAGTATCAGCCCTTACTTACTCTATACGCCTGGTGGTGTTTAGTATCAGCCCTCACTTACTCTATACGCCTGGTGGTGTTTAGCCCTTACTTACTCTATACACCTGGTGGTGTTTAGTATCAGCCCTCACTTACTCTATACGCCTGGTGGTGTTTAGTATCAGCCCTCACTTACTCTATACACCTGGTGGTGTTTAGTGTCAGCCCTTACTTACTCTATACGCCTGGTGGTGTTTAGTATCAGTTCTTACTTACTCTATATGCCTGGTGGTGTTTACTGTCAGCCCTTACTTACTCTATACGCCTGATGGTGTTTAGGCCTTACTTACTCTATACACCTGGTGGTGTTTAGTATCAGCCCTTACTTACTCTATACGCCTGGTGGTGTATAGTATCAGTTCTTACTTACTCTATATGTCTGGTGGTGTTTACTGTCAGCCCTTACTTACTCTATATGCCTGGTGGTTAGTCATATCTGCAACCTATAGTAATGCAATGTCTGGAAATCATATATGACACCCCTGCATCAGTCCTATCAGCCCTCTATGGCTTGGCTCAATAAGTCTGGTGGTGTGTTTATCTAACGTCTATATGAATCAATCCATGCTCAGCCCTCTGTGTAATGTACTTTTTGTTGGATGTTGATATTGTGACTTCTGATTGGTCTACTCAACCTACAGGGGAGGCACGCACTACATCATGAGGTACAAATCGCCCACACGGCTTTCTCTGCTTCCCAGCTCCTGCCTTGTGTCCGTCCTTAGAAATAAAGAACTTTCAAAGAGAATAAATTGTTCTGCATCCTTACCTAACCACGCACATGTGGGGAAAATGGATTTCAGGGTTATGCTGTGTTCACAGAGAGTACATCAAGAGCTTCAGAATACTTTTTGTTTCATTGAAATATCATTAAAATATCTTTATTTGTCAATTTTGTCAATTTCGTCACCATTGTATCAGTGTCTAGTCTGTATGTACCAACTATATGCCAAAAAAAAAAAAGAGTACCAATTTAAAGAGAAAATGTTAAGCTACATGTGGATATCAATATATGTTGTCTTTCTTTATTTGATACCTTTTTTCAAAAGATTCATTAAGATTATTTTGTCGATAAATCGATGCAAAAGGGGCGAGATCTGCCTGATTTGGTTAGGATGATTCACATATGGTGACCAATTAGTGATTTTATCCATCAAAATGCACCAATGCAGCCAGATGGAGCAATCTGCTTCCACTTCCTGTTAATACAAAATTATCAGGATAATACAAATATTCCCTGTATAACTCTAGAAGTAGGCCATTAGAACACCAACAGTAGGGAAAGATTGAAAATCTGTGAGTGTTAGTGGTAGAAGTGTGGCAGGGTTGAGCACTGTGTCTATAGAGTCAGTTTCTCATCACCACACACCTCCCTGTGAGGTATCGATTCTTTAAAGGATGTCTAATGGGCACAGTTGGTGAGTTATGAACCCATTCTTTTGAGACTCTTACAACACTCTGCACTTTGTGGAAGCTGGTCTACAACTCGGGACACATTCATTCCACATCATGTGATTAGTGTATTGTGAGTCTCCAGACAAAGTTCTGTAGTGGAAAGAATAGAACTTTCTATTCTGCTTCTTGTAGCTTAGGTAGGCCTGTTCTATGTTGTAAATTATTGACGGCTATAATCATGTCAATTATTTCTATATATTATGCCAGAAAGGCAACTACTTGATTTTCAAGGGGACAATGAAAATGCTCACACATTGATTTCAATGGGCCCTATCAATTTCTGACATTGCCTCACATTAGACTTTTGTTTGATATACTCCTCTCAGACTAACCAAGTCCTCCCTTGTAGTTGACAAAGCACTGTCACCATAAAAAGTGCAAACATATTGAAGAGAGTTTGTAGAAAACACTTAACATTTTGAGTCACTTGATAGGCATTGTATTTAAGTCTTTCTGAAGTAGTTAAGGGGACCTAACCTTTCCAGAAATTGTCTCCTACCCCTGCATTGCCCATATCCCCATTTAAAACGTAAAGTAATACCATTCCTAGGCTTTATAACACAGCAAAACATTTTTCTCTTTTGTTTTGCTGTTGTATAGTCAAATGTCAGATACAGAAACAGTTTGACATGTACTTGTGACATTTCTGTTTATTGTGTGATTCTGACATTGTTGTTGACTATGAGATTCCACATCCAGGATTGATTGGATAGTTTGCATTTCTCCATTGATTCATTCAAATTCAGTGCCATTTGAGAATTCTGACTGATGCAGGATTTCAGTCTCCATCCATCATCATTAATTTCAATTAGATTTATTGGGGGCAAGAATGCTGATACTGAACGGCTGGCCTATAAAGACTTTCTTATTTTCTAGCACTGATTCCGATCTTTTAGATCTCTTTAGCATTCGATCATTTTGCATTATGCGGTGAAGCTCAATTTATAAAATTAATGAGAATATGGCGAATATATTTTAATACTTGGATCTCTGTTTCAGGGAGTGAGATTTGTATAGGCATTGATGATGGCTGTATTCATAGACAGGTGTAATGTGGCCTCTAGGGAGGAAAATCAGAATTTAACAAGGCCTGTACAGGAACTACTCACAGAGTGAGCAGGGCCATTTAAACACTTGTAGGGGCAGTAATTCCCCGTACTTGGTGACAGACCCCCAGGGGCGGGTCTCCTATAATTACTGCCCCCTGTGAAATGTCAGGCCAGGGGAAGTAGCTGAGAGGTAGAGCAGCCGCTTTGAAGTTGGAGGGCCCCGGGTTCTACACACTAAACACAAGGACCGAGCCCCATAACACACTGTGTCATTCTTACTGCCAGCTGCCCTGGGGTAACTGCCTGCATTACATACCACCATCACTACAATCAGCTTTCTACCATGGAGATCAAACCTACCGAAATACACTCACACTCTCCCCATTCAATATCCCCTCATCCCTCTAACCATGCATTAATCCATCACACCTGTAATCCAATTACACAACATTCAACTCATTTTGTTTAATCAATGATTATCATTGAATTGAGCGGTAAATATAATGCAATATGAGGGACAATGATCTTTGATATTGTTTCTGTGAAATTTGCCTTTTTTTAGTGCCTGCCACGCCGCGTAGCGGCGGTACCACGAAGCGGTACGGGAGTGCGCTATGATGATTGCATTTGCCCCATGTGATGAGGTCTCACAATACATTATACAAAATTACTGAATAGAGAAATTGATAATTGTGGAATCTTCTTTATGTCTGCTTTTATGAGACATGTAATCAAACACTGGTATACCGACATTAACGGCGGGAGGCGTTTTTTTACGCGGTCACAACCGCATTTCTTGTTGCCTTTTGATACAGCACTGTTTAGCAGGAATGTCAAAGCGGTATGACCAGTCCATTCAGTCCTCCATGCATTATTTATTGTGATGGGCGTATAACTTAGACGGTGATGTGTATGACTGTGTGTATAGTCACGGTGATGTGTATGACTGTGTGTATAGTCACGGTGATGTGTATGACTGTGTGTATAGTCACGGTGATGTGTATGACTGTGTGTATAGTCACAGTGATGTGTATGACTGTGTGTATAGTCACGGTGATGTGTATGACTGTGTGTATAGTCACGGTGATGTGTTTGACTGTGTGTATAGTCACGGTGATGTGTATGACTGTGTGTATAGTCACAGTGATGTGTTTGACTGCGTGTATAGTCACGGTGATGTGTATGACTGTGTGTATAGTCACGGTGATGTGTATGACTGTGTGTATAGTCACGGTGATGTGTATGACTGTGTGTATAGTCACGGTGATGTGTATGACTGTGTGTATAGTCACGGTGATGTGTATGACTGTGTGTATAGTCACGGTGATGTGTATGACTGTGTGTATAGTCACGGTGATGTGTATGACTGTGTGTATAGTCACGGTGATGTGTATGACTGTGTGTATAGTCACGGTGATGTGTATGACTGTGTGTATAGTCACGGTGATGTGTATGACTGTGTGTATAGTCACGGTGATGTGTATGACTGTGTGTATAGTCACGGTGATGTGTATGACTGTGTGTATAGTCACGGTGATGTGTATGACTGTGTGTATAGTCACGGTGATGTGTATGACTGTGTGTATAGTCACGGTGATGTGTATGACTGTGTGTATAGTCACGGTGATGTGTATGACTGTGTGTATAGTCACGGTGATGTGTATGACTGTGTGTATAGTCACGGTGATGTGTATGACTGTGTGTATAGTCACGGTGATGTGTATGACTGTGTGTATAGTCACAGTGATGTGTATGACTGTGTGTATAGTCACGGTGATGTGTATTACTGTGTGTATAGTCACAGTGATGTGTATGACTGTGTGTATAGTCATGGTGATATGTATGACTGTGTGTATAGTCACAGTGATGTGTATGACTGTGTGTATAGTCTAGGTGATGTGTATGACTGTGTGTATAGTCACAGTGATGTGTATGACTGTGTGTATAGTCACAGTGATGTGTATGACTGTGTGTATAGTCTAGGTGATGTGTATGGCTGTGTGTATAGTCACGGTGATGTGTATGACTGTGTGTATAGTCACAGTGATGTGTATGACTGTGTGTATAGTCATGGTGATGTGTATGACTGTGTGTATAGTCTAGGTGATGTGTATGACTGTGTGTATAGTCACAGTGATGTGTATGACTGTGTGTATAGTCATGGTGATGTGTATGACTGTGTGTATAGTCACAGTGAGGTGTATGACTGTGTGTATAGTCTAGGTGATGTGTATGACTGTGTGTATAGTCACGGTGATGTGTATGACTGTGTGTATAGTCACAGTGATGTGTATGACTGTGTGTATAGTCATGGTGATGTGTATGACTGTGTGTATAGTCACGGTGATGTGTATGACTGTGTGTATAGTCACAGTGATGTGTATGACTGTGTGTATAGTCATGGTGATGTGTATGACTGTGTGTATAGTCACAGTGATGTGTATGACTGTGTGTATAGCCTAGGTGATGTGTATGACTGTGTGTATAGTCTAGGTGATGTGTATGACTGTGTGTATAGTCACAGTGATGTGTATGACTGTGTGTATAGTCTAGGTGATGTGTATGACTGTGTGTATAGTCTAGGTGATGTGTATGACTGTGTGTATAGTCACGGTGATGTGTATGACTGTGTGTATAGTCATGGTGATGTGTATAACTGTGTGTATAGTCACAGTGATGTGTATGACTGTGTGTATAGTCTAGGTGATGTGTATGACTGTGTGTATAGTCACAGTGATGTGTATGACTGTGTGTATAGTCACAGTGATGTGTATGACTGTGTGTATACTCACGGTGATGTGAATGACTGTGTGTATAGTCACGGTGATGTGTATGACTGTGTGTATAGTCACGGTGATCTGTATGACTGTGTGTATAGTCACAGTGATCTGTATGACTGTGTGTATAGTCACAGTGATGTGTATGACTGTGTGTATAGTCACGGTGATGTGTATGACTGTGTGTATAGTCACGGTGATGTGTATGACTGTGTGTATAGTCACAGTGATGTGTATGACTGTGTGTATAGTCATGGTGATGTGTATGACTGTGTGTATAGTCACGGTGATGTGTATGACTGTGTGTATAGTCACAGTGATGTGTATGACTGTGTGTATAGTCACGGTGATCTGTATGACTGTGTGTATAGTCACAGTGATGTGTATGACTGTGTGTATAGTCACGGTGATGTGTATGACTGTGTGTATAGTCACGGTGATGTGTATGACTGTGTGTATAGTCACAGTGATGTGTATGACTGTGTGTATAGTCATGGTGATGTGTATGACTGTGTGTATAGTCACGGTGATGTGTATGACTGTGTGTATAGTCACAGTGATGTGTATGACTGTGTGTATAGTCATGGTGATGTGTATGACTGTGTGTATAGTCACAGTGATGTGTATGACTGTGTGTATAGTCTAGGTGATGTGTATGACTGTGTGTATAGTCACGGTGATGTGTATGACCGTGTGTGTAGTCACAGTGATGTGTATGACTGTGTGTATAGTCTAGGTGATGTGTATGACTGTGTGTATAGTCATGGTGATGTGTATGACTGTGTGTATAGTCACAGTGATGTGTATGACTGTGTGTATAGTCTAGGTGATGTGTATGACTGTGTGTATAGTCACGGTGATGTGTATGACTGTGTGTATAGTCATGGTGATGTGTATGACTGTGTGTATAGTCACAGTGATGTGTATGACTGTGTGTATAGTCTAGGTGATGTGTATGACTGTGTGTATAGTCACGGTGATGTGAATGACTGTGTGTATAGTCACGGTGATGTGTATGACTGTGTGTATAGTCACGGTGATCTGTATGACTGTGTGTATAGTCACAGTGATGTGTATGACTGTGTGTATAGTCACAGTGATGTGTATGACTGTGTGTATAGTCACGGTGATGTGTATGACTGTCTGTATAGTCACGGTGATGTGTATGACTGTGTGTATAGTCACGGTGATGTGTATGACTGTGTGTATAGTCATGGTGATGTGTATGACTGTGTGTATAGTCCCGGTGATGTGTATGACTGTGTGTATAGTCACAGTGATGTGTATGACTGTGTGTATAGTCATGGTGATGTGTATGACTGTGTGTATAGTCACAGTGATGTGTATGACTGTGTGTATAGTCTAGGTGATGTGTATGACTGTGTGTATAGTCACGGTGATGTGTATGACTGTGTGTATAGTCACAGTGATGTGTATGACTGTGTGTATAGTCATGGTGATGTGTATGACTGTGTGTATAGTCACAGTGATGTGTATGACTGTGTGTATAGTCTAGGTGATGTGTATGACTGTGCGTATAGTCTAGGTGATGTGTATGACTGTGTGTATAGTCACGGTGATGTGTATGACTGTGTGTATAGTCTAGGTGATGTGTATGACTGTGTGTATAGTCACCGTGATGTGTATGACTGTGTGTATATTCTAGGTGATGTGTATGACTGTGTGTATAGTCTAGGTGATGTGTATGACTGTGTGTATAGTCACAGTGATGTGTATGACTGTGTGTATAGTCTAGGTGATGTGTATGACTGTGTGTATAGTCACGGTGATGTGTATGACTGTGTGTATAGTCACGGTGATGTGTATGACTGTGTGTATAGTCACAGTGATGTGTATGACTGTGTGTATAGTCACGGTGATGTGTATGACTGTGTGTATAGTCACGGTGATGTGTATGACTGTGTGTATAGTCACGGTGATGTGTATGACTGTGTGTATAGTCACGGTGATGTGTATGACTGTGTGTATAGTCACGGTGATGTGTATGACTGTGTGTATAGTCATGGTGATGTGTATGACTGTGTGTATAGTCACAGTGATGTGTATGACTGTGTGTATAGTCACAGTGATGTGTATGACTGTGTGTATAGTCACAGTGATGTGTATGACTGTGTGTATAGTCATGGTGATGTGTATGACTGTGTGTATAGTCACAGTGATGTGTATGACTGTGTGTATAGTCTAGGTGATGTGTATGACTGTGCGTATAGTCTAGGTGATGTGTATGACTGTGTGTATAGTCTAGGTGATGTGTATGACTGTGTGTATAGTCACCGTGATGTGTATGACTGTGTGTATATTCTAGGTGATGTGTATGACTGTGTGTATAGTCTAGGTGATGTGTATGACTGTGTGTATAGTCACAGTGATGTGTATGACTGTGTGTATAGTCTAGGTGATGTGTATGACTGTGTGTATAGTCACGGTGATGTGTATGACTGTGTGTATAGTCACGGTGATGTGTATGACTGTGTGTATAGTCACATTGATGTGTATGACTGTGTGTATAGTCACGGTGATGTGTATGACTGTGTGTTTAGTCACGGTGATGTGTATGACTGTGTGTATAGTCACGGTGATGTGTATGACTGTGTGTATAGTCACGGTGATGTGATTGACTGTGTGTATAGTCACAGTGATGTGTATGACTGTGTGTATAGTCACAGTGATGTGTATGACTGTGTGTATAGTCACGGTGATGTGTATGACTGTGTGTATAGTCACGGTGATGTGTATGAATGTGTGTATAGTCACAGTGATGTGTGTGACTGTGTGTATAGTCACGGTGATGTGTATGACTGTGTGTATAGTCTAGGTGATGTGTATGACTGTGTGTATAGTCACGGTGATGTGTATGACTGTGTGTATACTCACGGTGATGTGAATGACTGTGTGTATAGTCACGGTGATGTGTATGACTGTGTGTATAGTCACGGTGATGTGTATGACTGTGTGTATAGTCACGGTGATGTGTATGAATGTGTGTATAGTCACAGTGATGTGTGTGACTGTGTGTATAGTCACAGTGATGTGTATGACTGTGTGTATAGTCTAGGTGATGTGTATGACTGTGTGTATAGTCAAGGTGATGTGTATGACTGTGTGTATACTCACGGTGATGTGAATGACTGTGTGTATAGTCACGGTGATGTGTATGACTGTGTGTATAGTCACGGTGATCTGTATGACTGTGTGTATACTCACGGTGATGTGAATGACTGTGTGTATAGTCACGGTGATGTGTATGACTGTGTGTATAGTCACAGTGATGTGTATGACTGTGTGTATAGTCATGGTGATGTGTATGACTGTGTGTATAGTCACAGTGATGTGTATGAATGTGTGTATAGTCTAGGTGATGTGTATGACTGTGTGTATAGTCACAGTGATGTGTATGACTGTATGTATAGTCTAGGTGATGTGTATGACTGTGTGTATAGTCACGGTGATGTGTATGACTGTGTGTATAGTCTAGGTGATGTGTATGACTGTGTGTATAGTCACGGTGATGTGTATGACTGAATGTATAGTCTAGGTGATGTGTATGACTGTGTGTATAGTCTAGGTGATGTGTATGACTGTGTGTATAGTCACAGTGATGTGTATGACTGTGTGTATAGTCTAGGTGATGTGTATGACTGTGTGTATAGTCACGGTGATGTGTATGACTGTGTGTATAGTCACGGTGATGTGTATGACTGTGTGTATAGTCACAGTGATGTGTATGACTGTGTGTATAGTCACAGTGATGTGTATGACTGTGTGTATAGTCACGGTGATGTGTATGACTGTGTGTATAGTCACGGTGATGTGTATTACTGTGTGTATAGTCACAGTGATGTGTATGACTGTGTGTATAGTCACAGTGATGTGTATGACTGTGTGTATAGTCACAGTGATGTGTATGACTGTGTGTATAGTCTAGGTGATGTGTATGACTGTGTGTATAGTCACGGTGATGTGTATGACTGTGTGTATAGTCACGGTGATGTGTATGACTGTGTGTATAGTCACAGTGATGTGTATGACTGTGTGTATAGTCACAGTGATGTGTATGACTGTGTGTATAGTCACGGTGATGTGTATGACTGTGTGTATAGTGACGGTGATGTGTATTACTGTGTGTATAGTCACAGTGATGTGTATGACTGTGTGTATAGTCACAGTGATGTGTATGACTGTGTGTATAGTCACAGTGATGTGTATGACTGTGTGTATAGTCTAGGTGATGTGTATGACTGTGTGTATAGTCACAGTGATGTGTATGACTGTGTGTATAGTCATGGTGATGTGTATGACTGTGTGTATAGTCACAGTGATGTGTATGACTGTGTGTATAGTCTAGGTGATGTGTATGACTGTGTGTATAGTCACGGTGATGTGTATGACTGTGTGTATAGTCACAGTGATGTGTATGACTGTGTGTATAGTCATGGTGATGTGTATGACTGTGTGTATAGTCACAGTGATGTGTATGACTGTGTGTATAGTCACAGTGATGTGTATGACTGTGTGTATAGTCTAGGTGATGTGTATGACTGTGTGTATAGTCAGGGTGATGTGTATGACTGTGTGTATAGTCTAGGTGATGTGTATGACTGTGTGTATAGTCACGGTGATGTGTATGACTGTGTGTATATTCTAGGTGATGTGTATGACTCTATGTATAGTCTAGGTGATGTGTATGACTGTGTGTATAGTCACAGTGATGTGTATGACTGTGTGTATAGTCTAGGTGATGTGTATGACTGTGTGTATAGTCACGGTGATGTGTATGACTGTGTGTATAGTCACGGTGATGTGTATGACTGTGTGTATAGTCACAGTGATGTGTATGACTGTGTGTATAGTCACGGTGATGTGTATGACTGTGTGTATAGTCACGGTGATGTGTATGACTGTGTGTATAGTCACGGTGATGTGTATGACTGTGTGTATAGTCACAGTGATGTGTATGACTGTGTGTATAGTCACAGTGATGTGTATGACTGTGTGTATAGTCACGGTGATGTGTATGACTGTGTGTATAGTCACGGTGATGTGTATGAATGTGTGTATAGTCACAGTGATGTGTGTGACTGTGTGTATAGTCACAGTGATGTGTATGACTGTGTGTATAGTCTAGGTGATGTGTATGACTGTGTGTATAGTCACGGTGATGTGTATGACTGTGTGTATACTCACGGTGATGTGAATGACTGTGTGTATAGTCACGGTGATGTGTATGACTGTGTGTATAGTCACGGTGATGTGTATGACTGTGTGTATAGTCACGGTGATGTGTATGAATGTGTGTATAGTCACAGTGATGTGTGTGACTGTGTGTATAGTCACAGTGATGTGTATGACTGTGTGTATAGTCACGGTGATGTGTATGACTGTGTGTATAGTCACAGTGATGTGTATGACTGTGTGTATAGTCACAGTGATGTGTATGACTGTGTGTATAGTCACAGTGATGTGTATGACTGTGTGTATAGTCACGGTGATGTGTATGACTGTGTGTATACTCACGGTGATGTGAATGACTGTGTGTATAGTCACGGTGATGTGTATGACTGTGTGTATAGTCACGGTGATCTGTATGACTGTGTGTATAGTCACAGTGATGTGTATGACTTTGTGTATAGTCACAGTGATGTGTATGACTGTGTGTATAGTCACGGTGATGTGTATGACTGTGTGTATACTCACGGTGATGTGAATGACTGTGTGTATAGTCACAGTGATGTGTATGACTGTGTGTATAGTCACAGTGATGTGTATGACTGTGTGTATAGTCACGGTGATGTGTATGACTGTGTGTATAGTCACGGTGATGTGTATGACTGTGTGTATAGTCACCGTTAGAGGTATTCAAATACAAACACGGACCAATCAGAATATGGGGGGGGGTAAAAGTACACGCCTTATTTTTCACATTGCTCACAAATGTAGTACCACCTATGCATTCATATGATATGACATCTGGAAGGACACCAACAATTTAATGGGGAGCTACACTCTAAAAGGTAATTGTTGAATCTACCAGACATTCTCAAAACACTGACAGAGACCCACCATAATTGTATTGCAATATACATCAGTGTAATTTATACAATGGAACCTAATGACACATCGTACAAAAGATCTATGTGAAAATAACAATGGATCTCAGGCAACTTTTGCCCAAGGATTTCCCTGTTATTTCAATGACGTTTTTTCACAGTGTCCAGTGAGCTTTGCATGTATTAAGGTTCAGCAGGGCTAGCACCCAAATCACAAGGACGACAATTGACAGTACATTTATTTGTTTCAATTATTCATGCTCTTCCCAATTATGTTAGGCCTGTTTATTGATATCATAGAGCCCAGGTCAATAAAGTTCTATGAGAGGAGGCATTTATTGCTTGCTAATGTGGAATGCTCAATTGGACAGCATGTTAAGCTGCAATATTGCTGGCAGTGGACACTGTATGAGGCCAGGCAGTGGTAGTCCCAATAACAGTTGTAGCACTAGCAGCGTATCAATGGTAAACCAGCTGATGGGGTCACACGTCAGTAAAGTTAAAATCACCAACACTGCAGTATCTGAATCAGTATCTACATTAAGGTAGGTCGCTACTTGTTAAATTATGTGGTGTTGATGGAGTGGTCCAATAGAACTGCTCAGCCCTGACAGTGGCTAGCTATGTAACATCAGCAATTGGTTGCCTATCAATCTGCCTCCTACCCTTGTATAATAACTAGAAAGGTGGTTCCTGTGGGGGTAATTATGAGGATTCTGAGCACAAGTTGACATATGATTTTCTAGGTCTGGCAAATGGTATAGGACACAAAAAAGAAGCAGCCTTAACTAGATTTAACAGCATTAAAGGAACAAAAATGAAAGCAGCCAGAGCAGAAGTCGATTGTGTGGAGACGCCGGTGTCAAAACGGAGTAAGACTGAGAGTATCATCTCACAGACAGCAGAAAGTAAAGCCTCCTGGGCAGACTTCACAGACAAGACAACATTCCATGGCATCAGATATATCTTTGAAAAGTCTGCACTGAGGATTAGGAGGTATGTTTAACATGAGTTATAATCTTGAAAATATTTAAAGGCCATTTGTTAACCTTTTAAGGGCCTCTGATGCATTGGTGCATCAAGCCCATTGGTGAAAGTAAGTAAATAGGGCTGCATTCATGCATCATGCCTACTCTATGTGATAGACAAACACCTGGAGGATGGGCCTGATGCACTAATGAAGTGCTGGTAAGCAGACTCACCAGCACTTCATTTGTGCATCATGACATTTTGTGGACTTTATCCACTCCTGCAACAGCTGCCCTTAAAGGGGTGAGGCATACATTTCATTTTTTCTCAAATTTATCTTTAAGTAAATGAGTTTAGTATGTCATATAACAGATGTTTCCAAATTTAAATGTAACTCACAGACTGTGGCACATACCTATCTTTCATGATGTAACATCTCAGATTCCAGCTGTTTCACAAACATTAGTTACCCAATGTCCCTCGTATATATCCATGATCATTTTATTGTGATTTCAATTCACTTGACAAATTAACACTTTGTTTTAACAGGCCTCTCTGGGCTTTGGTTGTCATCACGGCCGTATCTCTGTTTCTCATACAAACTGGCTATCGAGCTATTGACTACTTAGACTACAAATCAACAACTACCATAGAAACGTCATACAATGACTCACTCAGGTTTCCAGCTGTAACAATCTGCAACCAGAACAAACACAGGTTTTCAGATAGTTCCGTTATCATCCTATAATTCTTCACTTTGTTTTGATGTTTATATTCTTTAATATCTTGTCATGTTCTGACAGTCTTTACATCTAAAGCATTATCTATATTCACAGACTAAGATAGCAACTTTTCACATTTCCACTCCAAGCTACATACAAGAGCAAAAAATCCATTTGTAATATCTTACCATGGAATCTCTATTATTTTCCTGTCACTGCTTTTGATCAAGTAGCAAACAATCTCTGATAGCTATACACTCCTAACATTTGAAAATTTCAAATAAGAAAGAAACAAGTAAGGAAAGGCGTAGGTTTTTTTCTGTCCAGCTAGATTTGAACTAGGTGCAACACATTCAAACTTTCATAGCACACAGTATGCAACCAATTCTTTTTTTTTTAAATAAAATATTTTAAAATGCAACTGTATGAAATAAATAAATCATTATATAACTTGTTTCAGAATGACAGCTGTTGTGGAAGATGGCTTATATGATGTGATTGATGAGATCTTCAAAACTACAAATTTGTCAGGTTAGATGTTTTACCGAGATGCATAAGAGTACACAGTCAGTAGTTTCAGATGCTGGGCATCATGTATTTTTAGGATCAACGTCACTTTAAATGATATTAATTCACTAAGCAGGTTATTGTTTTATCCTGCCTATTGTCGGCACAGGATTGCTAGGACTTTTCGGGGAGTTTTCCCACTAACATATTAGATGTTTATCATATCCACGATAAAGTCTCCATACAGTGTACATTGTAGCAATACCTATCTCTTATTTCATACAGTGTACATTGTAGCAATACCTACCTCTTATTTCATACAGTGTACATTGTAGCAATAACTATCTCTTATTTCATACAGTGTACATTGTAGCAATACCTACCTCTTATTTCATACAGTGTACATTGTAGCAATACCTATCTCTTATTTCATACAGTGTACATTGTAGCAATACCTATCTCTTATTTCATACAGTGTACATCGTAGCCATACCTACCTCTTATTCCATACAGTGTACATTGTAGCAATAACTATCTCTTATTTCATACAGTGTACATTGTAGCAAAACCTATCTCTTATTTCATACAGTGTACATTGTAGCAATACCTACCTCTTATTCCATACAGTGTACATTGTAGCAATACCTATCTCTTATTTCATACAGTGTACATTGTAGCAATACCTATCTCTTATTTCATACAGTGTACATCATAGCCATACCTATCTCTTATTTCATACAGTGTACATCGTAGCCATACCTATCTCTTATTCCATACAGTGTACATTGTAGCAATACCTATCTCTTATTTCATACAGTGTACATTGTAGCAATAACTATCTCTTATTTCATACAGTGTACATTGTAGCAATAACTATCTCTTATTTCATACAGTGTACATTGTAGCAATAACTATCTCTTATTTCATACAGTGTACATTGTAGCAATAACTATCTCTTATTTCATACAGTGTACATTGTAGCAATACCTATCTCTTATTTCATACAGTGTACATTGTAGCAATACCTACCTCTTATTCCATACAGTGTACATTGTAGCAATACCTATCTCTTATTTCATACAGTGTACATTTCAGCCATACCTATCTCTTATTTCATACAGTGTACATCATAGCCATACCTATCTCTTATTTCATACAGTGTACATTGTAGCAATAACTATCTCTTATTTCATACAGTGTACATCGTAGCAATACCTACCTCTTATTCCATACAGTGTACATTGTAGCAATACCTATCTCTTATTTCATACAGTGTACATTGTAGCAATACCTACCTCTTATTCCATACAGTGTACATTGTAGCAATACCTATCTCTTATTTCATACAGTGTACATTGTAGCAATACCTACCTCTTATTTCATACAGTGTACATTGTAGCAATACCTATCTCTTATTTCATACAGTGTACATTGTAGCAATAACTATCTCTTATTTCATACAGTGTACATTGTAGCAATACCTACCTCTTATTCCATACAGTGTACATTGTAGCAATACCTATCTCTTATTTCATACAGTGTACATTGTAGCAATACCTACCTCTTATTTCATACAGTGTACATTGTAGCAATAACTATCTCTTATTTCATACAGTGTACATTGTAGCAATACCTACCTCTTATTTCATACAGTGTACATCTCAGCCATACCTATCTCTTATTTCATACAGTGTACATCATAGCCATACCTATCTCTTATTTCATACAGTGTACATTGTAGCAATAACTATCTCTTATTTCATACAGTGTACATCGTAGCCATACCTACCTCTTATTCCATACAGTGTACATTGTAGCAATAACTATCTCTTATTTCATACAGTGTACATTGTAGCAAAACCTATCTCTTATTTCATACAGTGTACATTGTAGCAATACCTACCTCTTATTCCATACAGTGTACATTGTAGCAATACCTATCTCTTATTTCATACAGTGTACATTGTAGCAATAACTATCTCTTATTTCATACAGTGTACATTGTAGCAATACCTATCTCTTATTTCATACAGTGTACATTGTAGCCATACCTACCTCTTATTTCATACAGTGTACATTGTAGCAATACCTATCTCTTATTTCATACAGTGTACATTGTAGCAATACCTACCTCTTATTCCATACAGTGTACATTGTAGCAATACCTATCTCTTATTTCATACAGTGTACATCTCAGCCATACCTATCTCTTATTTCATACAGTGTACATCATAGCCATACCTATCTCTTATTTCATACAGTGTACATCGTAGCCATACCTATCTCTTATTTCATACAATGTACATTGTAGCAATACCTACCTCTTATTCCATACAGTGTACATTGTAGCAATACCTATCTCTTATTTCATACAGTGTACATTGTAGCAATAACTATCTCTTATTTCATACAGTGTACATTGTAGCAATAACTATCTCTTATTTCATACAGTGTACATTGTAGCAATAACTATCTCTTATTTCATACAGTGTACATTGTAGCAATAACTATCTCTTATTTCATACAGTGTACATTGTAGCAATACCTATCTCTTATTTCATACAGTGTACATTGTAGCAATACCTACCTCTTATTCCATACAGTGTACATTGTAGCAATACCTATCTCTTATTTCATACAGTGTACATCTCAGCCATACCTATCTCTTATTTCATACAGTGTACATCATAGCCATACCTATCTCTTATTTCATACAGTGTACATTGTAGCAATAACTATCTCTTATTTCATACAGTGTACATCGTAGCAATACCTACCTCTTATTCCATACAGTGTACATTGTAGCAATACCTATCTCTTATTTCAATAGAGATCCCTTGGGATAGATTCAGAGACAGAATTGATGGAATTGGCTACGGATACTTCACACATAGAACAGGACATCAGAAACATGTCTTTATTGACAGGTACAGAATACAATCTAACTAACCTTTGTCAATATAGCACACTAGATAAGTGATATCTACATGTTTTATAAAATTCGTAAATAGAGGAACAGTTCTCATATAATATATATCCATTCAGTCTCCACAATTACCATGTAATAAATATAGTTCTTTGTACAAATTCAGTTGTATATGGAATGGTATTGAGTGTGACATTGACAGGGACTTCAAAGAAGTCCTTACCGACTTTGGTCTCTGCTACACCTTCAATGGTCCAGAAAACAACACTACAGTTTATACCCGTAAAGCAGGTAAAACCGATTGCTTTTAAAAGAAAATATAAAACAGTTTACAAAGTATAAATATATTAAAAATGACAAACGTGCCAAACCATGTCATTCTAATTCTTTCGAGCACTTCACCTAATTCTAATTTACCTAAATCATAGGCAGTGTGCCACTGTTGAGTGACCTTGATTTAAGTATGAAATTATTTCAGTAGACTGTGAGAGCTAACGTTTGCCATGGTGCAGCAATGCAATGCTGACATGTTCACTCATTAGCATATTATCAAAGAGGCAAAATATGTTATAAGAGGCCCCGCTCCGCCATATTGGGCAACGAGAGATTGAGTCTCAGAAGAGCGTTACTGCTAGGATAGGAGCCAGCTTGCACAAGGGTGTACTCGCGACAGCCCCCCCCCCCCAGAGGGCGCAGTGTTAAAGGTCATGAATTTACATAGTTTTTTATGATAGAAATCCTAGGAATAATAAAAGAATTTGAACATGCACAGGTAGGTATTGACATGAACTAAATCATCATCAAGATCACATCCATAAAGAGTATGAGGTGTAACCACCAGCATTGAAGACACAAGAGAGACTTTTGATGTTTTTAGCCCTTCACAAACGGCCTCTCTTCCCGCAATTTGCAGAATGCGTGGATAACTAACTTAAATTGCCACTGCCCTTATGGCCAAACTGGACCATTTAACAATTATCAAAGTATATAGCATTCATATTTAGGTCTTTTTCTGTCATATACAAAAACATGGAGGGTGAGAAAGTAGGGAAAATGATTATTTTGACAGGGTGAACATGGGTCGTTTTCAAGCTACTTATATGCGCGCATATAAGTGGTGATAAATGGGCAGTAGCAGTTCCCAAATGTATTACCAGATGTCACCACTTCCATTCAGCTGTTGTGTAACAGGTTCCTTCACTGGTGGCCTTGTAGTCGGCCATATTGCCTAGCCCCAGGAAGGACCACCGGTCTCACATTGGAGATTTTTTCATTGGTCTGTCTTCCACTCAACGGAGCCAATGACCATCAATAGTTTAGGTAAAATGCAGTGTTTAGAAGGCTTGCTTAAGGATAGAGTACTTAAACATACTTCCATGTTTTGGCTGCAGGTGCTGGTAGCGGACTAAAACTGGTAATCAACATAGAGCAGTATGAATACATGAGAGGCCCTCAGAATGATGCAGGAATCAAGGTATGGCTACTTCACTTCTAGGCCTATAGAATAAGAGGAAAATTGAGTACCTTTCCAAAACAAAGGTGATGGTGACATTATTGAATACAGAAGATTTTGGAAAAATTAGAGCAGACTAATTTAACTCATGTTTGACCAATTATTATGCTTATAAATGTTTGTATCATTGGTACCATTTTAGTCCACTTGTGCCGCTCGTTTGCCAATAAAGTCATTACAGAATTGCCACAAGAACCACTCAATAGTCATCAGGTGCCCATTGACCTTTCAATACAAATGTGTCCACAAGAATTGCCACAAGAACCGCTTAATAGTCATCAAGTGCCCATTGACCTCTTAATACAAATGTGTCCACAAGAATTGCCACAAGAACCGCTTAATAGTCATCAAGTGCCCATTGACCTCTTAATACAAATGTGTCCACAAGAATTGCCACAAGAACCGCTTAATAGTCATCAAGTGCCCGTTGACCTCTCAATACAAATGTGTCCACAAGAATTGCCACAAGAACCACTCAATAGTCATCAAGTGCCTATTGACCTCTCAATACAAATGTGTCCACTAGAGTCGCTACAAGAACCACTCAATAGTCATCAAGTGCCCATTGACCTCCTAATACAAATGTGTCCACAAGAATTGCCACAAGAACCACTCAATAGTCATCAAGTGCCCATTGACCTCTCAATACAAATGTGTCCACAAGAATTGCCACAAGAACCGCTTAATAGTCATCAAGTGCCCATTGACCTCTTAATACAAATGTGTCCACAAGAATTGCCACAAGAACCGCTTAATAGTCATCAAGTGCCCATTGACCTCTTAATACAAATGTGTCCACAAGAATTGTCACAAGAACCGCTTAATAGTCATCAAGTGCCCATTGACCTCTCAATACAAATGTGTCCACAAGAATTGCCACAAGAACCACTCAATAGTCATCAAGTGCCCATTGACCTCTCAATACAAATGTGTCCACAAGAATCGCCACAAGAACCACTTAATAGTCATCAAGTGCCCATTGACCTCTCAATACAAATGTGTCCACAAGAATTGACACAAGAACCACTCAATAGTCATCAAGTGCCTATTGACCTCTCAATACAAATGTGTCCACTAAAGTCGCTACAAGAACCACTCAATAGTCATCAAGTGCTCATTGACCTCTTAATACAAATGTGTCCACAAGAATTGCCACAAGAACCACTCAATAGTCATCAAGTGCCCATTGACCTCTCAATACAAATGTGTCCACAAGAATTGCCACAAGAACCGCTTAATAGTCATCAAGTGCCCATTGACCTCTTAATACAAATGTGTCCACAAGAATTGCCACAAGAACCACTCAATAGTCATCAAGTGCCCATTGACCTCTCAATACAAATGTGTCCACAAGAATTGCCACAAGAACCGCTTAATAGTCATCAAGTGCCCATTGACCTCTCAATACAAATATGTCCACAGATCCTGCTGCATCCTCAGGAGGAGAGACCTGTGATGAAGGAACAGGGATTTGCCGCAGCACCAGGTAGCCATACCTTGGTAGGCATGAAGAGGCATGAGGTATGTACAAGCCACACCTGCTGCGTTGTAATGGCATTCAACTGAGGCAACCCACTATGATTTAAAGAGGTGTACCTATACCATTATGATATTTGTAATTCTCATCCATTGTCTATCAAATCTTTAGTGCAACCAGGTTTCAAGTTCTGCTCGAATCCGTATAATTTGTACACTGCATTAAAATGTTGTTGAAATAGATCTGTAGAATCCTTGTCCCGAAGTTGCCAGAGATCTGTTGTTATTCTTTGTACCACCATAAATATTGCCAGCTGTTTTATAAGGATCCCTGGTAAACAGTTATTTCGCATTGTATGCACTTAGATCATTCCCCCTAGACATCCTAAACCACACACAGCAGTAACCCTCACCAACAGCCATTTATTGAAATCTGTCTGTTTTCATTACCTTAGATCAGCACACTAGAGCAGCCTTATGGTATTTGTGAACCAGGTAATCCTCCAGTCTCACAGTGTCAAGTTCAATGTCAGGCTGACAATGTCATCAGGAGGTGTCAATGTCAAACAGAGTACATGCAGTTAATAAATAACAGTACAGGTAGGTATTGGTGTGTAACAGAGTACATGGGGTTAATATATAACAGTACAGGTAGGTATTGGTGTGTAACAGAGTACATGGGGTTAATATATAACAGTACAGGTAGATATTGGTGTGTAACAGAGTACATGGGGTTAATATATAACAGTACAGGTAGATATTGGTGTGTAACAGAGTACATGGGGTTAATATATAACAGTACAGGTAGATATTGGTGTGTAACAGAGTACATGGGGTTAATATATAACAGTACAGGTAGGTATTGGTGTGTAACAGAGTACATGGGGTTAATATATAACAGTACAGGTAGGTATTGGTGTGTAACAGAGTACATGCAGTTAATATATAACAGTACAGGTAGATATTGGTGTGTAACAGAGTACATGGGGTTAATATATAACAGTACAGGTAGATATTGGTGTGTAACAGAGTACATGGGGTTAATATATAACAGTACAGGTAGGTATTGGTGTGTAACAGAGTACATGGGGTTAATATATAACAGTACAGGTAGGTATTGGTGTGTAACAGAGTACATGCAGTTAATATATAACAGTACAGGTAGATATTGGTGTGTAACAGAGTACATGGGGTTAATATATAACAGTACAGGTAGATATTGGTGTGTAACAGAGTACATACAGTTAATATATCACAGTACAGGTAGATATTGGGGTGTAACAGTTTCTATCGTCCTCTGCAATGATGACTGATGAAGAATGAAGTGCTTCAAACAACATGATGTATGCTCGGTGTGCACCTGATATATCCTGCAATAAATGACCTCATTAATTGACAGCGGAAAACAAAAATCGACATGGAAGATTCTTCAGATTTCTAATATTTACCAAACCTACCACATGTACTGACACTACAATAGTAAAGGTTCAAGGCTTCATATATTAGTTTTCAATGAAATAGTTGTATGATATCTCCCTGAAATAAATAAGCTATAGCCTTAGAGTTTCATTTTATTTTTTGCCTATAAACCAAGTCATGACTTCTTTAGGGCCACATATCACCTTTTGATTTTACTTACACAACCTTGTACCCTTTTGCAGCAAATATATGTGACTTCAGATCATCATTGTCATGCGTACGACAAACATTGGGTATGAGAACCTATTTCTCCTTACTGTGGATTTTGAGATATCCAAAAAAAATAATGAAAAATAATAGGGTATAACCCTGACAATTGACTTGAGGTATTGTGTGGTTGCAGTATCAGGGCATTTGTTCCAATATATTGTTAGGTTTTGTCAATATCCTAAATCCCGAATATTGAATTTGTTGTATGATTATAAGATTCAGCACACACATCAGCCCAGGTTTCTTGGGATGATGAGTTGATTATTATTGTGGCATGGATATGATGCTCAAGCTTTGCTCACTGACAAAAATATCTTTCTTAGCTGAGGAAACACAGTGGCAATCGGAGTGTCACTGCAGGCCTCCGTGTGAACAAGTCTATTATGAACCCCAGCTGTCTTATGCACAACTCTCCACCTTCAACATAGACCGTATGATTCTTGACAATCCTGACAAACAGAAGGTACTTCAAAAAGCCTTCTTAAAAGTAAGTTCTTAAGCCTTTAATTGCTGATGAAGCCCTTGGTCGCCATGATGCACCAAAGACGTGCTGGTGAGCAGTCTTGCCAGCACCTGATTGGAGCCTTGGTGAGTAACTCGCCGGGCTTCTGTTCATGCATCATGATTGGAGCCTTGGTGAGTAACTCGCCGGGCTTCTGTTCATGCATCATGATTGGAGCCTTGGTGAGTAACTCGCCGGGCTTCTGTTCATGCATCATGATTGGAGCCTTGGTGAGTAACTCGCCGGGCTTCTGTTCATGCATCATGATTGAAGCCTTGGTGAGTAACTCGCCGGGTTTCTGTTCATGCATCATGATTGGAGCCTTGTTGAGTAACTCGCTGGGCTTCTGTTCATGCATCATGTCGACCAATGGAATTATTAAAGCTTTAATGCATTAGCGGCCTTTAAAGGTTAAAGCATGCGTTAGGAAACCTCCGGTCATACAGAGCACTTATATAATCTTGCATGGTGAGGGTAACATGCTACAACGAAGTAGTTTGGTGTAGTAGTGTTTCAAACATGATAGACTATTTTGCAAATTAAACCCAAGTTCTTTCTGAAAAGGTTTTGAGTTGTATAAGGTTGGCATTCTAAAAGACCCTTTGTTTTAGAGGTTGTGATTGAATTTCACTGGATGTAGTTTACTAGAAACAAATTTATATGTATACTCAACATGAAACTAACAATATTTTAATGATCAATCGTACTTTTTCCAGGCCCATGAGACAACACAGCACTATACAGAAGAGATAAGGCGTAAGGATATCACAAGCATGACAGACCTTAAGAAAATAGCTGATGGTCTACAATATTTATTTGAAGATATCAGTGAAAATATTCGCATTAGTCATACACGTCTTCCCTATTTCGAGCTCGAAATGATGAGGCATGATATAGAGAAAATACTTGGCAGGGTGGTCGAGACATTCAAACCACAAATGGACATGAATATACTACTTTATAGAACCGGTTTTGAAAACATCTACCCTGTGAATGCCCTGTTTAATGAATATACAGAGCTAGTCATGGTTTTATCTGAAATGGACCCTGTTTGTTCAATAGATGTTCGGGTGTCTCAAGAGAATGTAAGCCTAGATAATTCAGAATATCTGGCTTTTTCAAATGATACATCAGCAAGGTGCAAACAAGACCTACAAACATTGTCAGATTTTGTGCACAGAAAGCGTTTTTCTGACATTTTGTGGGTATTTGAAGAGTTTGAAAAAGTCTATCATAATTATGTGTCCAGTGTCTTTAAGTATTCTACAAAATCTCCTGATACAATTGAAGACCACAGAGGTTGCTTGTATCATATTTCTTTAGGCAACAAAATGAAAAGGTCAGTTTTAATGATACGTAATTACACCCTCAGTGTCAATGAGTCATGGACTTTGGAAAATTATAAATGGTTTATAAATAGTATTATCGATATGACGCACAATCTGTCAAAACCTAGAGGCTACTTCCATGACAATTATTGCTATTGGATAATACATTATTCAGGACTTATTGAGGAAGATTGGTCATATATCACACAGGCCAGGGGCAGTATAGCCACATTTATTGACTCTTTCTACATCATGTCTGACACACTAAACTTCATTACTGAGAAATTCCAGTCCATGGTGAGACCCATCTTTGACATGACAACCGCCTATCTAAATGGAAGCATTACAAAGAACGAGCTAGCAAGGCAGATGCTCCTTCCAAATATGACGGAGACTATCGGGAAACTGGCTGGATATGAAAGTAACGCATATATATCCATTGACTCACACAAGGTCAGTAGATGTGTGGCTCAATTTTTCCAGTTGCCATCATGTCATCTCATTGTAAGCTACAAAAAATCACAATGAAAGCATAATGAACAATTGCATCTTATCATAGCTGCCTTATGATGATAATGCAATATTATGTTTGGATGTTGTCAAAATACCGTATTTCCTCGATTATAAGGCGGGTCCCAAATATAAGCCTGCCCCGTTTATAAGCCTGGTCAAATGGCCCAGTGGGTCTAATATAAGCTATATAGGGCCCGTATATAAGCCGGGTCAGAACAAGGAAAACATAATGATTCACATGAAAATGCATAATTCCACTTCTAATACGTATATTTCCATAAATCCTTTGGCATTATGAGACTGAAGTCCAATCCTTTACCCTTGATACACATATAAGTGAGATAAAATTGACATTTATCTATATAATGTTAGAATTATTTTGAATAAAATGTAAATATATTTGATACATATTGGAATTTTAGAAAGGAATCTACAGAAATTTTCCAAGTATATTATTTATAAGCCTGCCTCAAATATAAGCCTGCCCCGTTTATAAGCCGGGTCAATTATCCATTTGAAATCAGTATAAGCCTGGGCTTATAATCGAGGATATACGGTAACAACCGCATCCTCTTGCCAAAGTTTATAGAGATCCATTGTTAATTTCACAGAGATTCCTTGTACCACCCTACTGCCACCTGGGGCTTCTTGAATAATCTATGTATCGTAGACTGCTACATGTATCATCACGGCGCTTTACTGTTCAGTTTTAAGACGATGTCTGGTATTTACATGTTACAGTTTTAGCAATGAACGATTTGTATTGTTCCTTTCAGGAAGCACTGGAAAGGTTCAAGAACATCATCACATCTGTATATGAGCTGATAGCCGAATCACGTATGTCCTTGATAGAAATGAAAGACCTGTATTTCTTCACAGTGCACAGTGATTGTGATCAGGAGAAGAGACTTTGGTATAACATGTCTTGGGAAATCTCTCAGCACAGGACAAGTGTACGTGACAAGATTTACTGGGTAAGTCAGCATGTGTCTTCTGGTAGGCATTTCTCAAACCCTATGTGATTACTACATTATTGCTGATCATAGAGCCACTCCCGCATATAAGCCACACCCTGAGATTAGGAAAATGCTATAAGCTTCATCAGGGGTGTGAAATTTGTTCCCATTCCCTACTAAAGTATATATATTATCTTAAAGGCCCCCGCATAAGCCACCCCTGAGTACGGACTGATCTTATACTGTACAAACAGTGTTTATCTTTAAACGCTAGAAATGCTAAACATGTTTAGAGGCTACACATTGATGAGATCTAAACAGATTTCAGTTTTGCTAAACACATGATTTCTAAACACCTAAACAGCAAAGATATTGATGTGTTTTGGTGTGTATTATTTAAACAGCATGACGATGAGTCTTTAGTCTTTAAACACTGATGATTATGAGTGTTTAGTTTTTAAACACCTATGATTGTGAGTGTTTAGACTTTAAACACCCATTTCTCATGTGTTTAACCTTTACACACATGTTTTCTAAACAAGTGAACTAAACATGTTTAGGTGTTTAATCACTGAACACATGTGTTCATGCATCAAACAATAGTAATTCATCCCACCAGGTGGCATGTCAAACTAACATTCAAACCTATTATTTGTTGGAACAAGACACATGCATGTAGCTTATCCTGCATTGTGGGAACAAGACACAGGCGTGTAGCTTATCCTGCATTGTGGGAACAAGACACATGCATGTAGCTTATCCTGTATTGTTGGAACAAGACACATGCATGTAGCTTATCCTGCATTGTGGGAACAAGACACATGCATGTAGCTTATCCTGCATTGTGGGAACAAGACACATGCATGTAGCTTATCCTGCATTGTGGGAACAAGACACATGCATGTAGCTTATCCTGCATTGTGGGAACAAGACACATGCGTGTAGCTTATCCTGCATTGTGGGAACAAGACACATGCATGTAGCTTATCCTGCATTGTGGGAACAAGACACATGCGTGTAGCTTATCCTGCACTGTGGGAACAAGACACATGCGTGTAGCTTATCCTGCATTGTGGGAACAAGACACATGCATGTACCTTATCCTGCATTGTAGGAACAAGACACATGCATGTAGCTTATCCTGCAGTGTGGGAACAAGACAAATGCGTGTAGCTTATCCTGCATTGTGGGAACAAGACACATGCATGTAGCTTATCCTGCATTGTGGGAACAAGACACATACATGTAGCTTATCCTGCATTGTGGGAACAAGACACATGCATGTAGCTTATCCTGCATTGTGGGAACAAGACACATGCATGTAGCTTATCCTGCACTGTGGGAACTAGACACATGCGTGTAGCTGATCCTGCATTGTGGGAACAAGACACATGCATGTAGCTTATCCTGCATTTTGGGAACAAGACACATGCATGTACTTTATCCTGCATTGTGGGAACAAGACACATACATGTAGCTTATCCTGCATTGTGGGAACAAGACACATGCATGTAGCTTATCCTTAATTTTGTGGGAACAAGACACATGCATGTAGCTGATCCTGCATTGTGGGAACAAGACACATGCATGTAGCTGATCCTGCATTGTGGGAACAAGACACATGCATGTAGCTTATCCTGTATTGTGGGAACAAGACACATGCATGTAGCTTATCCTGCATTGTGGGAACAAGACACATGCATGTAGCTTATCCTGCATTGTGGGAACAAGACACATGCATGTAGCTTATCCTGCATTGTGGGAACAAGACACATGCGTGTAGCTTATCCTGCACTGTGGGAACAAGACACATGCAAGTAGCTTATCCTGCATTGTGGGAACAAGACACATGCATGTAGCTTATCCTGCATTGTGGGAACAAGACACATGCATGTAGGTTATCCTGCAATGTGGGAACAAGACACATGCAAGTAGCTTATCCTGCACTGTGGGAACAAGACACATGCGTGTAGCTGATCCTGCATTGTGGGAACAAGACACATGCATGTAGCTTATCCTGTATTGTGGGAACAAGACACATGCATGTAGCTTATCCTGCATTGTGGGAACAAGACACATGCATGTAGCTTATCCTGCATTGTGGGAACAAGACACATGCATGTAGCTTATCCTGCATTGTGGGAACAAGACACATGCGTGTAGCTTATCCTGCACTGTGGGAACAAGACACATGCAAGTAGCTTATCCTGCATTGTGGGAACAAGACACATGCATGTAGCTTATCCTGCATTGTGGGAACAAGACACATGCATGTAGCTTATCCTGCATTGTGGGAACAAGATACATGCGTGTAGCTTATCCTGCACTGTGGGAACAAGACACATGCATGTAGCTTATCCTGCATTGTGGGAACAAGACACATGCATGTAGCTTATCCTGCATTGTGGGAACAAGACACATGCGTGTAGCTTATCCTGCACTGTGGGAACAAGACACATGCGTGTAGCTTATCCTGCATTGTGGGAACAAGACACATGCATGTAGCTTATCCTGCATTGTGGGAACAAGACACATGCGTGTAGCTTATCCTGCACTGTGGGAACAAGACACATGCGTGTAGCTTATCCTGCATTGTGGGAACAAGACACATGCGTGTAGCTTATCCTGCATTGAAAGATTCTTTTTTTTTAAATTCAGTGATTACTGATGTGCACAAGAGAGGTAATTTGCTAAGACACCCAATATGTGAAATATAGATATATATATATAAAGCAGAGGACATGATACTCTACTCTTTCAGAGGTTACTTTCCCTCCCTCTCTCCCCTCCTCTCAGGGGTAATGTTGTGAGAGGTGTGTGTATACTTCCAAAGAAGTGCCATCACCCATTCAGAAATGTTATTGAATTATTTGCATGAAAATATAATGTAACACCAAAAGCTATTTATAGAACTAAACATCTCCCGAGTGAAACATAAGGAGAGTGTTTAAACACTTGCTATATCTAAACAGATTGGTATCTTTCTCTAAACATGTAAAAAAATTAAACATGTTTAGATGGAAATAAGTGTTTCAAGATGTGGGACAAGGTAGTGTTTCGAAAGGTGTTTAGCTACTAAACATTGGGTGTTTACTATCTAAACACTGTTTTTACCACAAATGGTGTTTAAGCCATAGCTTATATGTGGGCTTTTACAGTAATGAACCTTGTTGTTAGTGTTAATCAGGTACAGAGTAACCTTTATCACATAGTAACTGGTGACAGGTATCCCTTATCACACAGTAACTGGTGACAGGTATCCCTTATCACACAGTAACTGGTGACAGGCATCCCTTATCACACAGTAACTGGTGACAGGCATCCCTTATCACACAGTAACTGGTGACAGGCATCCCTTATCACACAGTAACTGGTGACAGGTATCCTTTATCACACAGTAACTGGTGACAGGTATCCTTAATCGTAGAGTAACTAGTGACAGGTATCCTTAATCATAGGGTAACTGGTGACAGGCATCCCTTATCACAGAGTCACTGGTGATAGGTATCCCTCATCACAGAGTAACTGGTGACAGGTATCCCTTATCACAGAGTAACCGGTGACAGGTATCCCTTATCCCACAGTGACTGGTGACAAGTACCCTTTATCACACATTAACTGGTGACAGGTATCCTTTATCACAGTAACTGGTGACAGGTATCCCTTATCCCACAGCGACTGGTGACAGGCATCCTTTATCACACAGTAACTGGTGACAGGTATCTCTTATCACAGAGTAACCGGTGATAGGTATTATTATTCCATAAATTCTAACATATTATTGTATTAATCAAAGAATATCTATGAAATTAATACATAGGTTGGTTCTAAGAGCTATAAGAGCGCTCAAACTTTGTATAAGAGCGTTCATGCCCCACTGCACACCAAACCAAGTCAGTTAGACAGAGTTTTCTGACATCAAAGGCTCCGACCTAATGGTTCACTGCACAATATAATAAAAATGAGGGTCTCAGTGTGCGACCTCATGGTCCAATGCACAAATTAATAACTTGTAAGTGAATGCAACCGGCCGTCACGGGTGCCTGAGCACCGCTGATGCCGTCATGAGTGTCTGAGCACTCTAATAACTGAACAATGGGTTACATAAGCACGACGCCATAACCGTCCGGTCGCTCTAGCGTCGCCCCTGAGCAACCTAGGTCAAATATCAAAGCATTTATGGAAAGCCCATAATTAGACGGTCAAAATGAGCCCAAGATCAAGGCGGAACTCCCATTATTAAGGAAGTTATGCCATGGAGACTGAATGGAGCTCCGAGTTCCCTACAGACAAACCGGCGGGAGTTACGCGCCTATCCAGCAAGCATTATAAACTTGGCACATTCAACTCTGCGCATGCGCAAAATGGCGGTTATAAACGCATAAACGACCGAGTTATGAGGGTCGGAAGATGCAGAACCAACCAAGACAAAGGGGGACACAGCGGCGTCCATGGGGGTCCTTTGTCCCCCTGTGACACATGAAAGACTCCCCTCAAACAATTGTAGAGTTAGGCAGATGCTACTGGCTCCAGTCAGTCTTGAGGTGCTTTTCCAAGATTTGCTACAAATAGCCTGTCTGCACCTCCAGGAGGACAGAACACCAAGAACCACTCCAGAGGTAACATCTCCAGTCATCTCCTGCTACCTGCTATACCACTGCACTATGGTGAAACTATGCTAGACAGGCATTGGTTTCCATCATTAGTGGCCAGAGGCTATCTTCCTCAAGACATCCACCAGAGGGTAAAGTTATTCATTATTACATTATTCCTCTAAGCAGCAGGCCAGGAGCTAGGTGTGGGAACCCACCTAGAACTATGCTGGACATTGTATTATTATTACCTCACAGGTGGAGTGGAACTGAACATTGTACTTTATAAATTACTGTATGTTTACTGTATGTACAAATTACCTACATACTAACTACTGTATGATTGATATTTCTTACATGTTGCCTAAAGCTGAATAAACCAGTGATAACTGGAAATAACACTATTTATAAGAGCCTTGAGATAATTACACTATATACCACTAGTCTTATGATATTTCTCATATGACAACTTGATCATGCACAATAACTAGTATGACAAAGTGGTGGAGAACATCCTACTAAGATCCCATCTCTCACAGGCTCATAAAAATTAAAGCTGGTAACACAACTGAGAACAATCATACACACAGTAAAACCCACTCCACCCACCCAGTGACCTTGACCTTGACACCATGCCCACCAAGGTCACCAGTGAGAGCTCCCACATGCCAGTGAGATCTCCCACATACCAGTGAGATCTCCCACACATCAGTGAGATCTCCCACACATCAGTGAGATCTCCCACACATCAATGAGATCTCCCACACATCAGTGAGATCCCACACACATCAATGAGATCTCCCACACATCAATGAGATCTCTCACACAACAGTAAGATCTCCCATATATCAGTGAGGTCCCCAAAAACGTCAGTGAGGCCTCCCAAACGTCAGTGAGGTCTCCCAAACGTCAGTGAGGTCTCCCAAACGTCAGTGAGGTCTCCCACACGTCAGTGAGGTCTCCCACACGTCAGTGATGTCTCCCACACGTCAGTGAGGTCTCCCACACGTCAGTGAGGTCTCCCACACGTCAGAGAGGTCTCCCACACGTCAGAGAGGTCTCCCAAACGTCAGTGGGGTCTCCCAAACGTCAGTGGGGTCTCCCAAACGTCAGTGAGGTCTCCCACACGCCAGTGAGGTCTCCCACACGTCAGTGAGGTCTCCCACACGTCAGAGAGGTCTCCCACACGTCAGTGAGGTCTCCCACACGTCAGTGAAGTCTCCCACACGTCAGTGAGGTCTCCCACACGTCAGTGAGGTCTCCCACACGTCAGTGAGGTCTCCCACACGTCAGTGAGGTCTCCCACACGTCAGTGAGGTCTCCCACATGCCAGTGAGGTCTCCCACACGTCAGTGAGGTCCACCACACACATCAAGGTCTTATCAGTCAAGCTGGCAGAACAACACACAAAGACCTTACGTAGTCAGGGGCCTGTTGAAGAGGTCTCCCTCCCACCTAGATCTAGGAGGCCCACAGGAGGCAAACCAGCCTCTAATACAACAGACCCACACTCAGTAGATCCCACACCACCCACCCTGTCTACTCAGGGAACAACCCGTTCTCAGGGATCCAACATTTCCCAGGGATCTCTACAGGACGCTCAACTCACGCTATCTACCTCAGGGGAAGAAGGATCTGCCTCAGGGGGTGGATCCACACCCTCATCTAGATCCTCCACCCCAGCTCCGGCCTTTGACAGCCACTCCTCCAGAGACACTTCTCCCACACCCTCCATCATGGACACCGATGAAGGCCCCCAACCTAATCAGACAGCTGAGAAGATAAGGGCCTATGAGAAGGCCATCCAAGATGCAGTTACTGCCCTAGAGACCAACAAGTCCCAGCAGGAGGAAAGGGAGAGGATCCTCAACCAACAACTGGCAGAGAGAAATGCAGCAATAGATGCTCAACAGAAGGCCATGGAAGATCAGCGGAAATCCCTAGAGAGACAACAACAACAGATAGCAGATCTCATGAAGATGGTATCATCCCAGACCCCACAACCTCCCACACCTGCCATCACACCTGTTGTCACACCATCTGCCTCTGGATCCAAGGTGTCCAACATGACCAAACTCATAGACAGAAAACAACAGGATGACAGAAAGATCAGGCTACATGAGGTAACAAAACCCAAAACCTTCTCACACCCATCACCACTCATGTCATCAGCATTATTTATTGATCACAAATTCCCAGAATATCTGAAGGATAAGTACAAAGTAACAGACAGTGACACCATGGTGACATATTTACCCAAATACCTTGAAGGACAAGCACTAGCTTGGTTTGAATCCTTCAGGGAAAGTGCCACACCTGATATGTTGACATGGACCAATGTAGTGAATAAATTAAAAGAGTATTTTGCTACTCGAGACAATATCATCTCAAGGACTGCACTCCGTGCACAAAAGGTAGATGAACCTGTCCTAGACTATGCATGCCATCTCAGGAAAGTGTGTAATGCCCAACGCCAAAGTGATGAAATCCTAAGCAAGGCATTTACCCAAGGCATGAGGCCCTGGATCTCTGTAGCTCTTGAGAACAAGAAAATAGACTCTTTTGACCAAGCCCTAGACCTAGCCCTAGAGGTTGAGACCCAAGAAAGATCTAGGAAGGTAAGGGATGCAGAGTCTAACCCACAGCCTACTAAGAAAAAGGTCCAGGAAATCAGCACTAGTGCAGATGAAGATGTTAACCTAATGTCTAGTGCCCATGTAAGGCAACAGGAGGCTAAGGTTGCATCAAGAGACCCTACCGGTAGATATAGAGGAAATAACTATGACCCCAACTACCAATCCAATAGAGGTAGAGGTAGAGGGGGCAACAACAACAACCGGGGGGGTCACAACAGTAGGAAAGACAACAGCTCTTCCAACTCCAACAATGGTAACTCTTCATACAGTGATAGGAGAGACAGAACCCCAAGTAATGGCAGATCCTATAATAATCAAGGATCCAACAGTAGGAGCCATAGTCCACATAGGAACTACAACTCTGGATCCTACAACAACTCTGGATCCTACAACAACAGCCAGGGTTCAAACAACTCTGGATCCTATAATCAAGAATCCAACAGTAGGAGCCAGAGTCCACATAGGAACTACAACAGTGGATCCTACAACAACAATGGCGCCTACAACAACCAGAGATCCAACAACTCCGGTCAATACAGCAACTCTGGTCAATATAACCAGGGTTCCAACTCACGCCAGGAGGATTACAAACCTGACACAAGAGGTTACCAGGGGAACCAACAAAGTAACCCCCAAATACCACCTCATGTGATGGATCAAATCTCCAAGCTCCTAGTGGCAACCATCTCAACCACCCCACAGAAACAGGAAAACTAGGATGTCACAGTGCCGATGGGCCAGTGCACTGTGACGCCCCAAAAACAAACAATCAGTCAGGATTAACAAGGATCCAACCAGAGACAATTGCTAGTGCCAATCTACCATCTAACAGACAGAGACGTCCATCAGTGATACACATCACCCCGCCAGATTCATCATCAAAGGATACAGGTGAGAGTACCAAGCTTTCTATTGTACTTCTTCAAAATGGCTGTATCAATGCAAATCTATATGATGTTTCAGATGTACAATGTTTGGTTGATACAGGTGCTACTATCACCTGTGTCAGACAATCATTCCTCATGGACCTCCAAAGGAGATTCCATATCCAACTGAGGAAATCTAAAATCAACATCCATTTGGCGGATGGATCGGTGTGTCATGTTAGACATTCAGCTATGCTGAACTTTAGAATCCAAGGTGTCAGATTCCAATACCAATTTGCTGTAATTCCCAACCTCACACAGCCCGTTGTTCTCGGCACAGATTTCTTAAGCACTACAAAATCTCAAATTGAATTTAATGTTGATCCCGAACAAATTCTCAAACCCATTAGGGCAGTGAGGGATTTTACCATCCCTCCATTCTCTGAACTTGCAGTATTGGGTAAGGTCACATCTACTCAATCACTGCAAGGCAAAACTGGAGTAGTAGATAACCTCCAAAGAAATAACAATGCCCCATATCTAGTTCAAAGGGCAGCAGTAACCCCCAGGGAAAATAACAAACATCCCCTAGTGTTACTCAACACCAGCAGGCACCCACATAAAATCAAGAAGGGTGCCATCATAGCTCTATTTCAGGAAGTCAAGGAATCTGATTTAGAAAAACCTCAACAGGTGTCAGACACAACCCCACACACTGATCAATCCATCTCAGCCATACGGCCTGAGGATGTAACTCAATTCAGTGACACAGACTCAGACTGTGAGTCCACATATGCTGACCCTGAACCCAACTCAATCAGACTCTCTGAAATAGCTGCTATACATAGTGAGGCACATGACCTCGAGCCAGAATTGGAAGAGAATGTTCCACCAAAATCTGTGCTCACATCCAAAGATCAGCATGATAGATTAGGATCACTGCTGACCAAGTATGATGATATATTTGTAGGAAAAGATGGAGACATTGGTGCTACACACCTGTATACCCACTCAATACATGTAAAACCTGAAGCAGTGCCATGTCATTTCCTACCATATAGACAAACACCAGAAAAACAGGCCGCAATAGGGGAAGAGTGTGAAAGGCTAGTACAACAGGGCATTCTGAGAGAATGTGCCGAGGGCCCCTGGGCCTCCAGATCCTTTTTAGTACAAAAATTATCAGGAGGCCATAGGCTCGTCACAGATTTTCGTTATTTGAACCAGAACACGATAAATCAAGCCTTATCTACACCCCGGGCCGATGACACTCTAGACATGATAGGGTCACTCAGACCAAGAGTATTCAGTAAGCTAGATGCCCAACAGGGATTTTTTCAAATTCCTATAAGACAGGAGGATCAGCATAAAACCGCATTCATAGCAAATGACAAAAAATATGTCTATGAAAGGATGCCGATGGGTTTAGCGACGGCACCGGCGGGATTCTGCCATCTAGTCACATTAATTCTGAACAAACTCAAGTACAAATGTGCCCTACCATACCTAGATGACATATTGGTATTATCACCATCAATCGAACAACACTTCCATGACCTGGAAGATGTGTTCAACAGCCTAAGAGTTGGTAAACTCAAACTGAAGAAATCAAAATGTGAATACTTCATAGACAGAATAGACTTCTTGGGAATGAGAGTGACACCCATGGGACTGCAACCATCTCCCACAAAGGTGGAATCAATCAAAACCTTCCCAACACCAAAATCAGTCAAAAATGTCAGATCCTTCACAGGCCTATGCCAATACTTCAAAAAGTTTATCAAAGGTTATGCCCAAATTGCTAGACCATTATATGATCTACAGACACATCTCAAAGCATTTGTCTGGACAGAAGAGGCAGATAATGCTTTCAAAACATTAAAGCATGCCCTCTGTACCAATGCTCTTCTCAGATATCCAAACTATGAGAAAGAGTTCAGTTTGGCAACTGATGCTTCCAATGTGAGTTTAGGAGCTGTACTCTCACAAAGAGATAATGTAGGAGTGCTCAGACCAGTAGCCTTTGCAGGTAGAACCCTCTCCAAACATGAGAGAAATTACAATACCACAGAGAGAGAACTACTGGGAGTAGTGTATGGAGTACTACACTTCAGACACTATCTAGAGACTAGACACTTCCAATTATATACAGACCATGCAGCCCTAATCCCACTATTAACCAATACAGGACTCACAAATAGATGGGCCAGATGGGCTCTAGACATACAACAATTTTCATTCACCATCCAACATGTGAAAGGTGATGATAACATACCTCCAGATGCTATGTCTAGAAGAGAATACCCAGACTCTGGACCCATGACTAACCCTCCACCCCCACCAAGGAGAGTTAGAGCAGCCAGTAGAACCAAGTTTGCAAAAGTAACAAAGAAAGTACCATTCAAAAGGGATGATCCACCCAACACCATCGAAAGGCCAGAGACACCCATTAGGGGTATCTTAAAGCAATCTACACATTATGTGTTTTGCCACTGTGAGAGGGAATACTCACAACTCTTTCCAGATAATGACTTCGAGCCTATTGAATTCTCATCACTCAATCAGATGGTGAAGGCAACTCCTAAGGAGCCACCCTTCACCCCACCTGACTCAGACGATGAAGATTCAGAAGACACAATATATGCTATTACTCAAGCAACTTCTAAATCAGTCAGATTCTTTGAACCAATGCAGGGAGAGGAAACATCAAACCATTTGTGTCCTATGACCACACGCTCAAAGACTAGTAAAATGATTCAGGAGGGCACACCAAAACCCCCCACACAATCACAAACTATTCTAAATGAGAAAAAGGTCACAGGAAACAAACCTACCAAAACCCCACCTGCCAGGAAAAATGTCACAAAAGACACTGCATCAACTAAGTCAAAGAACTCTGAGACAAAGAAGATTGACAAAAAGCAAATTGTGCCTTTAAAGAAAAAGGTTGCCACTCCCACCAAGGCGAGAATAGGCCCTCCAAAGGAGCCTACACACCAAAACAAGAGTGACACACCCCAACAAAAGGCACAAGATAGGCCAATAGTCGATGAAAAAGAAAAAGAAAGAGACAGAATAAAACAACATGTGCTAGATATAAATCAATTACTGGATCAGATTCCCGACACATCCATCTCAGGTACAAACCTTGGCTTGGAACAAAGGAAGGACAAGGAACTATTGCCCCTCATACAATATCTTGAGGATGGGACCTTGCCTGCACCAAAAGCACAAGGAAATAGAATCATCAACCAAGGCCAGACATACACCTTGGTAAATGGTACATTAGTCCATATATGCCCCATAAATTGGAGAAAAACCAATACTGTACCACTTCAAATTGTTATACCACAGCAATGGGTAACAAGTACACTACAGTATTTCCATGACTCACCTACCGGCTGCCATCTTGGTTCCAGTAGGATGCTGTCAGCACTCCGACCTAGGGTATATTGGAAGTCTATGCTAGCAGACACAACAAAATATGTTTCCACCTGCCACACATGCCTCACAGCAAAAAGGCAAGTACACTCACACAAAATACCAATGACAGTAAGAGAGTACATGGCTTCACCAATGAAGTTCCTAAACCTCGACGCGGTGGGACCACTTCCCACAACTGCCAGGGGAAACAAACATATACAAGTCTGCATAGATTATGCTACCAGATATGCAAAAGCTTGGGCTACTACTGACTTAAAAGCCGAAACAACAGCAGCAGAGTTCTACAAGAACATAATTTGTCATCATGGAACACCAGCCACTCTTCAAACAGACAATGGAACATGTTATACAGGTGCAAAGTTCACAAAGTTAACTAAACACCTCAAGATCAAACATAAATTCTCCTCACCATACAGGCCACAATCAAATGGGCTTGTAGAGAGATTCAATGCTAGCATCGGCACAGCGCTCAGAGCATTCTGCTCAAAGCACCAAAACAATTGGGATTCATTTATTGAACCCATAACCTTTGCATTAAATAACACAGAATCCCAAACCACAGGATTCACCCCTTTCTTCCTACTCCACGGAAGAAACCCAGCCACCCCAATGGACTTAGGGCTGGGAATACAGGAAGACATATCCACCGTAGCAGACCATGTAGCCAACATGATAACAAATCAGGATACCTCTAGGAGGAAAGCTATAGAAAGGGTCGCCAAGCTACAAAAGGAAAGGAAGGATAGGTATGATAAGAAACTTACACCACAGGAAATCAAGGTCACCGACATGGTGTACCTAAACATACCAAGAATCCTGACCAACACATAGTGTAAGAAACTTCAACCCCTTTTTATAGGACCATATGTTGTAGTGAATAGACCTAGTTTGACAAGTGCCAAACTCAAAAACTTGGACACCAATCTATTGGTGGCCAGACCAGTGCACATAGACAGACTGAAAAAGGTTGTGGCTGTCAGAAATAATGAATTTGCACACAGGCTTATTCCACATGAAGCCAAATACTACAACAAAATTGTAAGGAACAAAAATGATATCACCCTTACAAAAGAAACCACAGGCATAGGCCCTATCAAGCCTAGGCCTGCACACCACATACTAAGAAAGACATCTAGGTGTGGTGCAGTTTCAAGAAATTAGAAACAAATTGAGATACCAAAAGAACATAAGATTTTCAAAATGTATTACAAATTCTCTTCATCCACACATAAGACATGTGTGACTGATAATGAATTACTTATATGTATATAAAGCCAATCAAATTTGTAAATATATCAGTAGGTTATTGCCTCTGAAAGGGTCAAAGACTGGGACCCCCCAAGTAAAGCAGACATGAAGTCTAAGAAGAGTAAGGGTAACACAATGGAGTGTCTAAAGCCTAATCCCCACATGAAAGAGCGCGCTATGCCAACACAGCAGTCTATAGAGATCAATTGACCTTATAAGCTACCCTCAGACAACTGTCTAGACGGTCATGAATGGCTGTCCTGGATGACAGGAGGAGCTAATTACCAGTACACAGATTACACAATAGACCCCCACAGTAGCAGACACTGGAGATTAGGTGCACCTGCTCCAGAGAAACAATACCAGGCCCACAATGGATGTGGGTAGGGTAGGCTTCATAAGAAGCACTGTGGACCATAGCCCACCATCAGTCTTCATCCAGCTGCAGTCTGGAACACAAGTCTACAGGACCCCACTTGGGAATTAGCCAGCCCACTTCTCCATTAGGAGAGACTGCACTAGGATAAAGAACACACCTACTTCACCTTAAACCTGACCTTACCATTTACTGGTCAATCTCTATAGACTCACCGGACATATTGCCAAGACAGCTCAATCTTGCAAAGGTACAGTTTGAACCACTTCATTTAAAGTGTTACACCATACACTTAGACTTTACCAGCACCAAATCACTACAAATTTGACAAGACTTTAAACAGCAAACTTGCTTTACACAAGCACCATGGGGAGACTGAGAGTTTCACCCATACTGCTAACTATGCTGTTATTATATACTATAGAACCACTTACTGCAGGTTATACACCTGTGGTGAGACAAAACATAGGAGTAGTATTCAAACCTAGCCCTCAACCATTGGTCAATGGACATACAACCACAACACTATTGTTAGCTATCCCCTACAAGATACCTCGGGCACCCGTTACCCAAGGATCCATAAGGGATAGAATACTCCATTTGACCACTCCTACTCTACAAGATCATACCTCTGGTCAAATTATCCAACAAGCCAAAGAGCTTGACACCTTGCTGGAAATTGCAGACAAGGAGATAAATGAAACATTAGCCTCCATCAAATTGTTCCTATCCAACCCCATAAACACATTGGACAAGGCCAAAAGAGAGGCCATACTGGGTTTTCTAGCACCCCTGTTTCGCGGTGTGCTAGGTCTAGCCACAGTAGAAGATGTAAACCAAGTAATGGGACAGCTCAAGAACATAGATGAAATACTAAGAAAATTTGCTAAACAAGATCAGGAAGTAGCTAATCTCATTGAAAAGATCACAGACAGACAAGATAAGTTTGTTAAAGCATACATCCAAGATAAGAAGGTACTAGACAGCACAATCAACACCATAGGTGACACCGTCAACCTGTGGGCCTCTAACATGTCCAGGTCACTTGACTCATATTCAAGGCACGAGAAAACTCAAAGGGAAAAGATGCAAGTATTAAATGATGCATTAATTATCAGAATGAATACAGTTCAATCACTGCAAAGGAC
This sequence comes from Acholoe squamosa, assembly GCA_949317995.1. NCBI lineage: Eukaryota > Metazoa > Annelida > Polychaeta > Phyllodocida > Polynoidae > Acholoe > Acholoe squamosa. The sequence goes on from OX439036.1 coordinate 115,490,484, forward strand.
AAATGCAGCCCTGAGGATGCTATCATCAGGAATCCTAACCCCTGATATAGTACCACCCTCAGACCTTGCTAGATACTTAATTGACATTAATAACAAGCTTAGGATTACACACCCTGGAGCACAAGTCGCAATTAATGACTTAGATTTCTATTATTCACAGAAGCTGACCTCATACACTTACTCAGCTCACCATATATATATTCATCTGGACATTATAATACAATCTACCACCTCAACCTTCAAACTGTACCAAATGATTACATCACCCATGCCTATAGACACACAGGAGACCCCCACCAGAGGAGTCACCAAGTTGCAAACCACAACTGAGTTTCTAGCAGTATCTTACGACGAATCTTTATTCGTCGAATTGGACTCAGCAGATATGCAGGCATGTGAAGGTACTACAGTAAAGGTATGCAGAGATGTAAATGGTAGAATCTATAAACACAGGCCTACATGCCCTGTAGCCATTTTTACTAACCAGGCTCAACAGATTAAGGAACATTGCAAGTTTACAGTTTCACCACTGCAAGCACCTACCACCCATGCTATTTCCATTTCTGAAGATGAGTATCTGGTCACTACTAATGAACCCCATTACTTTATCAACTGCCATGGTAAAACGTCTGAAACTCGAAAAGCCCAGTCCTACTCAATCATAGGTGTACCCTGTGGGTGCACGATCAGTGTAGGAGAATTTTCTCTTCCAAACACAAGGTTGCCCTGTAACTCAACCTTATCATTTCATTACATTCTCAAGACAATTAATTTACCATTCATGGCAGCACTTAACAAAATTTCTGAAACTAAACCAGATGAAAGAGAGAATCTTCCAAATTTCCCAATAGTAAACCTTTCTAGAACCTTAGAAAAACTACAGGAAAATCCAATCATGGATGATATTACTCAACTAAATTTGGAGCCCTTTGCCAAAACAGTATTAAAAGATGCCTCCAACCTTAATAAGGAAATGGAAACGCGCTACGAGGAATCATACCTACGTCGAGTTACAGAGCATCCAATCTTCCAAAGCTTAGCACTCATCCTAGGGATATCAGCTCACATTTTTATAGTATACATACTACTCAAATTATACAGACTAGGAGGGACTGTAGCCTACCTGCCTACAGCCAAAGCATTCAGACTAGTCACCGAGCTGCCCCTACACAAAATGCTCCCAGATAAGAATCCTACCAAATTAACCCCTACAGAGGAAACCCACACCCCTTTCCTCACAATTCAGGAAACCCACACCCTGATAATTGCTATATTATTCACCCTGACCATCTACTCAGCCTACAGAATAATGAAGTACCTTAAGAAATTTGCACAGACACACTGTGGCAAGAAAAATGTGGCCAAGCGCACAAATCCCACAATATATTTTAAAATATATTGTGGAGACTCAAACTTCGCGCTACCCTTGAGGCCAATACCACATGAATTTGATGAGATTAAATCAGCAGCTGCCCCTACCTATAAGGATATAGTGGTTAAAACCTTCCCACTACCTAAGGCTATATTTACCTGGAATGGACCAGCAGTTATAACACAGAGAGGAGAATTTGCTTATCACCTCCCTCAGGTGATACACCTACCTTGGCGCACTAGGTTCAGTACTATACCAGCCCTTAAAAACAAAGGACTGTACTACTCCATGCTTCTCCAGAATGATTGTGGCACCAGCCCGGTGACCATGACAGCACTGGAAAATACAACAGATATAATTATTGACGAACAACAGGAGGAGACCGCAAGGTCAAACATGCAGACTATTGCTAATTTTCTAAACCACCAGCCCTCCCCGGTGACTGTGGAAACAGCCTAGACTGCCCACAGCCTAGGCTGCCCCCAGTCCACCACCAGGAGACAACACATCAGAGACAGTATTTAGAACTTTTCAGACAATTTGCCGGCCCTGAAAAGGGCCTTTGGGATGGCGGGTTTTTACACCCTAGGTTTCAGTCAGTCGGGATCCTACCACAGATCCTCGGGTTCAACATCAATGGGAGAGTCCGAGTCCGAGTCCGAGCCATACAGATGGCCGTGATCCTGTTCCCACTCAACGAGCCGGGCCTCCATCATCCCCAGTCCATACTCGGCAGCCGTGGATGGATCCCCGGATGCCGCAAGATCAAGGAGGGACGCCGCCAACAGATAATCCCATAGCACTCGCTCCCGTGGCCCGAAGTTATAGTCCATGGGCCAGAAACCCATATTACCCAAGGCCCTAGTCAGAAGAGCCACAGTGGCCCCCCGACGCAAGGCTGAGCCTAAGAAATAGTGGCAGGAGTAATTACAGACCAACACATCACCAAGCTCAATGATCTCCTTGAAATTCCTCACTATGTAACCATAATGGATGGTCTGGTTAGCCTCCACCAGGGCCCTAACTGGACTCCCCACCTCCATCACCTGGGGGACAGGCAAAGCAAAGAGAGCTTGTAGATGGGCCATGGTGCTACAGCAGTGATTTCCAGAGAGGAACTGATACTCCAATACCAGCCACACACTCCTTAAATGGACACACACACCCCCCCCCCCACCCTGAACTGTCCACTGACACCAAGCTAGGCACTCACACAGACACATGCCAGAATCTGGCACCTAACACCTCAAGTGCCACCACTGCATGAGCACACCAGGGAGGAGACTCACATCTCACTCCTGACACACCTCCACTGTCAATGAAATTATCAAAGTATTGAAAAAAAAAAAAAAAAAAATATACATACACAGCCACTTGTTGATGTATAATATGAAAATCTATGGTATTCTCACAAAATCGATGATTAATGCACGCATATACGCGCAAAATTGCGAAATTGCAAATTACAAATCGTAAATTGTACAAATCTAACATTAATATACATGAATGCAGGTAGATAACTAAGACAGTTTTTGTACCCACTAGCACTTGTATACTATGCCAAGGTTTACTTAAAGTAACACACTTTAGGTATCCAAGAAAATTGTTGGAAAAATGAATGAAAAAAAAAATTGTTGAGAAAATTGTTGACATAAAACATGTTTACTTAAGATACTCACCAAATAAATCTCTTTCAGGGACACATACTCAAAAGGCTAGGGGAAAAGTCAATTAAGCAGCGGCCCACTGCCGAAATTGCCAATTAATACACCCATATAGCAAAATCAATGAGTAACTCAGAGACAAACAAGCCTATTGTACATGAAGTACTTTGTTTTTCCGGCCCTCGGAAAAATTTGTCTCAAATCCCAAAAATTGTATAGTGTAAACTAGAATGTACGTTTGTACCCAATTTGCACACTAAAATTGTATAGTGTAAACTAGATTTTACGTTTGTACCCAATTTGCACACTAAAATTGTATTTTGCAGACTAGATTGTACGTTTGTACCCAATTTGCACACTAAAATTGTATTTTGCAGACTAGATTGTACGTTTGTACCCAATTTGCACACTAAAATTGTATTTTGCAGACTAGATTGTACGTTTGTACCCAATTTGCACACTAAAATTGTATTTTGCAGACTAGATTGTACGTTTGTACCCAATTTGCACACTAAAATTGTATTTTGCAGACTAGATTGTACGCTTGTACCCAATTTGCACACTAAAATTGTATGTTTGCACACTAGATTGTAAGTTTGTATCCAATTTACATTTGAATTGTATGTTGCACATTATACTGTATGTCTGTACCCAATTCATACACTGAAGTCAGATTTTTAGAAATCAACATTTCTATGTGTATCCAAGCTGTACGCAAAATTATATATGTACATACAGAAACTATCAATTGAACGCAAAATTATATATTGGCATACTAAAACTGTCAAATGTACGCAAAAATTATATATTTGTACACCAAAAATTGCCAAATACACGCGAAATTATATATTTGCATACTAAAATTGCCAAATGCACGCGAAATTATATATTTGCACACTAAAATTGCCAAATGTACGCGAAATTGTATATTTGCACACTAAAATTGCCAAATGTACACGAAATTATATATTTGCACACTAAAATTGCCAAATATACGCGAACATTATATATTTGCACACTTAAATTGCCAAATGTACGCAAAAATTATATATTTGCATACTGAAATTGTCAATTGAACGCAATTACACGCGAAATTGTAAATTTGCACACTAAAATTGTCATTTATGTTCAATTTGCACGCTAAATTGAACATTGAATGCCAAAATCGCACACTATTTGCCAAATTGTATGTTGTACATAAAAATGGAAAGTTGTACCCAAAATTGATGTTACATAAGCAAATAAGCTCAGGTATGGTAAGATATAGAAACTCGGAAATGTACTTATACCCAGGAGAAAATTGTTTATACTGACAAAGCTCTACCACAAAAATTGCATTTGAAGCACTCCCCATTACTTCAAATCCTCTTACAAACAGTATATAACTCCAAAAATAAGGTAAAAATTGCATAAATTGTACATTCCCTCGGCGAAATGATGGAGTTTCGCATTCTCTCGGGGGAGACGGAGTATTCTATCATATACCATTTTATTATTCCATAAATTCTAACATATTATTGTATTAATCAAAGAATATCTATGAAATTAATACATAGGTTGGTTCTAAGAGCTATAAGAGCGCTCAAACTTTGTATAAGAGCGTCCATGCCCCACTGCACACCAAACCAAGTCAGTTAGACAGAGTTTTCTGACATCAAAGGCTCCGACCTAATGGTTCACTGCACAATATAATAAAAATGAGGGTCTCAGTGTGCGACCTCATGGTCCAATGCACAAATTAATAACTTGTAAGTGAATGCAACCGGCCGTCACGGGTGCCTGAGCACCGCTGACGCCATCATGAGTGTCTGAGCACTCTAATAACTGAACAATGGGTTACATAAGCACGACGCCATAACCGTCCGGTCGCTCTAGCGTCGCTCCTGAGCAAGCTAGGTCAAATATCAAAGCATTTATGGAAAGCCCATAATTAGACGGTCAAAATGAGCCCAAGATCAAGGCAGAACTCTCATTATTAAGGAAGTTATGCCATGGAGACTGAATGGAGCTCCGAGTTCCCTACAGACAAACCGGCGGGAGTTACGTGCCTATCCAGCGGGCATTATAAACTTGGCACATTCAACTCCGCGCATGCGCAAAATGGCGGTTATAAACGCATAAACGACCGAGTTATGAGGGTCGGAAGATGCAGAACCGACCAAGACAAAGGGGGACACAGCGGCGTCCATGGGGGTCCTTTGTCCCCCTGTGACACATGAAAGACTCCCCTCAAACAATTGTAGAGTTAGGCAGATGCTACTGGCTCCAGTCAGTCTGGAGGTGCTTTTCCAAGATTTGCTACAAATAGCCTGTCTGCACCTCCAGGAGGACAGAACACCAAGAACCACTCCAGAGGTAACATCTCCAGTCATCTCCTGCTACCTGCTATACCACTGCACTATGGTGAAACTATGCTAGACAGGCATTGGTTTCCATCATTAGTGGCCAGAGGCTATCTTCCTCAAGACATCCACCAGAGGGTAAAGTTATTCATTATTACATTATTCCTCTAAGCAGCAGGCCAGGAGCTAGGTGTGGGAACCCACCTAGAACTATGCTGGACATTGTATTATTATTACCTCACAGGTGGAGTGGAACTGAACATTGTACTTTATAAATTACTGTATGTTTACTGTATGTACAAATTACCTACATACTAACTACTGTATGATTGATATTTCTTGCATGTTGCCTAAAGCTGAATAAACCAGTGATAACTGGAAATAACACTATTTATAAGAGCCTTGAGATAATTACACTATATACCACTAGTCTTATGATATTTCTCATATGACAACTTGATCATGCACAATAACTAGTATGACAGTATCCCTTATCCCACAGTGACTGGTGACAAGTACCCTTTATCACACAGTAACTGGTGACAGGTATCCTTTATCACACAGTAACTGGTGACAGGTATCCCTTATCCCACAGTGACTGGTGACAGGCATCCTTTATCACACAGTAAATGGTGACAGGCATTCCTTATCACACAGTAACTGGTGACAGGTATCCTTAATCATACAGTAACTGGTGACAGGAAGCCCTTATCACACAGTAACTGGTGACAGGCATCCCTTATCACAGAGTCACTGGTGACAGGCATTCTTTATCACAGAGTAACTGGTGACAGGCATCCTTAATCACACAGTAACTGGTGACAGGTATCCCTTATCACACAGTAACTGGTGACAGGCATCCCTTATCCCACAGTAACTGGTGACAGGTATCCTTTATCACACAGTTACTGGTGACAGGTGTCCTTTATTGCACAGTAACTGGTGACAGGTATCCCTTATCACACAGTAACTGGTGACAGGCATCCTTTATCACACAGTAACTGGTAACAGGTATCCTTTATCATTGGTTTTGTTGTGACAGTTATCTGTTACCATAGAAAAGAATATGAATGGCCCTAGTCTGGGAACCAAGACATTGTAAGTTGGGTGAGTAAGTGGGAAGTGGAGGAAGGGTTAGGTGTTTCTAAAATTGGCCCCAGTGAAAATTCACCCCTGTCAAAAAGGCCTTACTCGGGGTTACATTATGAGTAGGTAGAGGGTGGAAGAGTAGTGGATTGTGGGGGGGGGGGGATTTGAGTAATTTGATTGTTCAGCCATAGCAGAATCTAACTTTGTCATCGCCTACTTTAAGTGTTCCTTTTTAAACTAATTGATACAAAATCTCCTTCAGTATATTAGTTGGTATGAGAATACGTTCGATGGATTTCGGCAATCAATTCCTTCAACACTGAAACATCAGATGTCGTACCACCTGGGCATGTTACGTGACGGTCTCCTTCAGTACTCTGAGTCAAATTCACTGAACGCTGAATTCTTCATGTAAATGTTAAATTGTAGATTGAGAAAAGAGAATTATTTGAACCTATAAACTTTAAAACTATAATAAAATGTACTGAGAAGTATAATCATACAGTTATTGGATTTGTTGTTTAATGCAATACTATGATTTATCATATTTCACAGTCTGTACACACAAGTCATAAGAAAATCGAAAATATATGGTTCTAAATAAACAATTCTACTGAGAATGAAATTGTACCATTACCAAGATAAAAGCATGAAGACAGTTGCTGAGCTGAATAAAGTTGTAGTTGAATTAACCTTATAATCATATCAAACCTTTGACCCACCTCTATATTTCAGGGAGAACTTCCTACAGCTTGACGTGTTCTACAAGGACATGTCGTATGAGGTGGTGACCCAGCAGGAAGCATTTGGTCTACTCAGCCTGCTGGGGGAGGTGGGCGGCTTCCTGGGGCTGCTGCTCGGTGCTAGCGTTATCACTGTGTGTGAGCTGCTCGATTACATATTATTAAGGATGACCAGGAGGTTTACCTGCAGGCCTAAGGAGCAATCCCAATACAGCCCCGGTCATGTCAAAATGGGTTAAAATGTGAATATTATGGATGGTGAAAACATCAAGGATAACCTGGACTTAAATCCGGATCTTTGGCTTGCAATTTTCCCACACGCTAACCATTGCACCACAGTCCCTCGCCTGACATTCTCACCTTTTAACTTCTTCTACTGGGTCAGTGGGATACAAATGATCAGAGATTACCCTTTATATACTGGTATACCAATCATGGGTGCAACACGCTGGGCACAGAGTGAGCCAACAAGCAATGTGTATAAACAGTCTTGTGCTGTCTTTAATATTGGACAGAGGTATATATGGCTGCCCCTGCTGGCTGTAGGTGGAACTACAAACCAGGTTGTTACCTTGATACCTCTAGTCATTGACTCACAGTACCACAGCCAGGCAGCCATGTTGGACCTGTCATATACCTCCAGGTGATTATATTGTAGTGTACTTTAAAAAAGTCTTTTTTCTGAATTTCAATCGACTTTATACTGTGTTTCAATAAATGGGGTGGTTGCATTTTGGGCCACTATTTCCACCAAGTGAAATTCCTACTCACTGTGTTCAACATAAATTGGATGGCAAAAATGGTGTTTCGACTTACAGTGATTCAAACCCGGGACCTCCTGACCTTGAGGTGTATGCTCTACCACTGAAGGCCTGACCTGCCACCTTCAACTGACCAACCACGCCTGTACCAGTATGATACCACACTTGTACCAGTATGATACCACGCCTGTACCAGTATGATACCACACCTGTACCAGTATGATACCACACCTGTACCAGTATGATACCACACCTGTACCAGTATGATACCACACCTGTACCAGTATGATACCACACCTGGACCAGTATGATACCACACCTGTACCAGTATGATACACAGTAGGAGGCACCTACCACCTTCAACTGACCAACCACACCTGTACCAGTATGATACCACACCTGTACCAGTATGATACACAGTAGGAAGCACCTGCCACCTTCAACTGACCAACCACACCTGTACCAGTATGATACCACACTTGTACCAGTATGATACCACACCTGTACCAGTATGATACCACACCTGTACCAGTATGATACCACACCAGTACCAGTATGATACCACACCAGTACCAGTATGATACCACACCTGGACCAGTATGATACCACACCTGTACCAGTATGATACACAGTAGGAGGCAGAGATTACCTGACAACCTGCCCCTGAGGTCACTCTACTGAGCACTGGCAATTACTGCCTACACATAAACATCCAATAGTTACAACTGATATTATCTTTTCTTACAGTGATCTATAAAAAAGAAAATGAGTAACGCTACATAATTGACAGGTTTCTGAATCATAAATTCAGATATAATTCCCTAGGTGACAGAAGACAACAATGTCATAAATAAATTATTTCTTCTAACATATGTATATATAATTTATAAATGTGTTTGTGGAAATTCTGTCATAGTGTAATATGAAGATTTATCCTGAATCCAAAGCTGTTAGTTCTAATAAAGCTATATTTTCATTCCATGCAATGAATTCATAACCTTTATAGTTCTCTGCCCTTCCTACAATGTTTAATTTTACCAGGAGTTGCACTGTGCAACTCATCATCATTGGCGCATCATGCCCCTCCCCGCCCAGGATGACCCCATTATGGCGCATCATGCCCCTCCCCGCCCAGGATGACCCCATTATGGCGCATCATGCCCCTCCCCGCCCAGGGTGACCCCATTATGGCGCATCATGCCCCTCGCCGCCCAGGATGACCCCATTATGGCGCATCATGCCCCTCCCCGCCCAGGGTGACCCCATTATGGCGCATCATGCCCCTCGCCACCCAGCGTGACCCCATTATGGCGCATCATGCCCCTCGCCGCCCAGGGTGACCCCATTATGGCGCATCATGCCCCTCCCCGCCCAGGGTGACCCCATTATGGCGCATCATGCCCCTCCCCGCCCAGGGTGACCCCATTATGGCGCATCATGCCCCTCCCCGCCCAGGGTGACCCCATTATGGCGCATCATGCCCCTCCCCGCCCAGGGTGACCCCATTATGGCGCATCATGCCCCTCGCCGCCCAGGGTGACCCCATTATGGCGCATCATGCCCCTCCCCACCCAGGGTGACCCCATTATGGCGCATCATGCCCCTCCCCGCCCAGGGTGACCCCATTATGGCGCATCATGCCCCTCCCCGCCCAGGGTGACCCCATTATGGCGCATCATGCCCCTCGCCGCCCAGGGTGACCCTATTATGGCGCATCATGCCCCTCGCCGCCCAGCATGACCCCATTATGGCGCATCATGCCCCTCGCCGCCCAGCGTGACCCCATTATGGCGCATCATGCCCCTCGCCACCCAGCGTGACCCCATTATGGCGCATCATGCCCCTCGCCGCCCAGGGTGACCCCATTATGGCGCATCATGCCCCTCGCCGCCCAGCGTGACCCCATTATGGCCCATCATGCCCCTCGCCACCCAGCGTGACCCCATTATGACTCATCATGCCCCTCGCCACCCAGGGTGACCCCATTATGGCCATAAGCAGCCCGTAAAGGGTTAAGGAAGCAGGAAATTGTAATTTAGTCAGACATTACTGATATGTGACCAGTGACATTTTGTAATTTGACCCTCGGATCATGGCTGAAAGTTTAAGTGCGCCAATTCAGGGCTTCCTAGTGCTGCTGCACACTAATGCCACATTAGCCGATAGAGTGGCCATATTGGGTAGTGGATAAAAGCACTAAATTGAGTACTATCTATTGTATTGTTTGTCTAGCTGCAGGTGTCCTTTGACTGCTTTTTCTGTACAGGTTCATTAATCATGCACTCTGTCTCTGGAATGTTTAGTCACTCATTCCTCTGGTTTGTGTCATCCAGAGGCATGTTCCTTAGTATTCCGTGCCACCTGTTGCAGAGTTCTTATGCAGAGGTTAGCTTCCTGCCTTCCTACTACCTCCATAACACCATACATTGTCCCCACTGCTCCACATCATCCACGTCCCTGCCTCTCTTCTACCGCACTGCTCCACATCATCCACTTCCCTAATTGATGCATCCTTTCACACTAATTGATGCATCCTTTCACACTAATTGATGCATCCTTTGACACTAATTGATGCATCCTGTCACACTTACTGATGCATCCTTTCACACTAATTGATGCATCTTTTCACACTAATTGATGTATCTTTTCACACTAATTGATGCATCCTGTCACACTAATTGATGCATCCTTTCACACTAATTGATGCATCCTGTCACACTTACTGATGCATCCTTTCACACTAATTGATGCAGTCTTTCACACTAATTGATGCATCCTGTCACATTAATTGATGCATCCTTTCACACTAATTGATGCATCCTTTCACACTAATTGATGCATCCTTTCACACTAATTGATGCATCCTGTCACATTAATTGATGTATCTTTTCACACTAATTGATGTATCTTTTCACACTAATTGATGCATCTTTTCACACTAATTGATGCAGCCTGTCACACTAATTGATGCATCTTTTCACACTAATTGATGCAGCCTTTCACACTAATTGATGCATCCTGTCACATTAATTGATGCATCCTTTCACACTAATTGATGCATCTTTTCACACTAATTGATGCAACCTTTCACAGTAATTGATGCATCCTGTCACACTAATTGATGCAACCTTTCACACTAATTGATGCATCTTTTCACACTAATTGATGTATCTTTTCACACTAATTGATGCAGCCTTTCACCCTAAGTAGCACAATAAGGAGCTTCCTAAGTCATCATGGAACATTGGCTCAACTAACAAGTGTTCTCTCAATGCTACCAAAGGTAAGGCTGGTCAGGCTCCTTGCTTATGTAGGGGCAGTAATTCCCTGTACTCGGTGGCAGACCCCCAGGGGCGGGTCTCCGGGTAATCACTGCCCCCTAGTGTGTATCATATCGATCCAGGTGTGGATGGAAGGTGGAAATGTCAGGCCAGGGGAAGTAGCTCAGAGGAAGAGCAGCCGCTTCGAAGTTGGAGGGCCCCGGGTTCGAGTCCCGGTTTCTCCAAGAACATTTTCACCGACCTCTACAGTGGTGGAGAAACCGAGCATCCTAATACAATCAGATTGAAGATATGTGTGCCTGCTCATGTCTTAACACAATCATGGATTGAGGACTCGGGAACTGGGCCGATATGATACAGATGACGCTTCGACCAATCCGGTAATTGTACTGGTACATCCACTGGGAAGTCAGGAGTGCCCTAACACTGCTTGATAAAGCCTCAATTTCCAGGTAACTGGTTTGAGGGGGAATGCCTGGTGCTGGTGGATGGTGGTTGAAGCTGATGGGGAGGAGTGTAGGGGCAGTAATTCCCTGTACTCGGTGGCAGACCCCCAGGGGCGGGTCTCCGGGTAATCACTGCCCCCTAGTGTGTATCATATCGATCCAGGTGTGGATGGAAGGTGGAAATGTCAGGCCAGGGGAAGTAGCTCAGAGGAAGAGCAGCCGCTTCGAAGTTGGAGGGCCCCGGGTTCGAGTCCCGGTTTCTCCAAGAACATTTTCACCGACCTCTAATGATCTAGGGACTGGAACAAATCTGTCAAAGAGGCATCATTCTTCCAAGCTTCACAGGCTACTGTCCTGTGTTCTTGATTCCGCAATCCTTCAATGAATTGTTTAAACATCTCATCTAGGAAGCATTCATCATCTAGTCTCCATTGAGGTCTGGCTTTATGCAACAGTCGTTGACATTCTAAGCCGAACACTTTGGCAGACTCCTTGGGCTTCTGTGTTCTTTTAGTGAACGTCAGCCAAGGGTCTTCTCCAACTATATTCCCATATAAATATGAAGCAATCTCTATGAGTTCATCATACTTCATATGGGCTGAGAGTCCTGTTATTTGAGAATCTCTCCATTGTTCCACGGCTCCTTTTCCGTCGCCTTCCTTTAACCAGCATACTAAATAAGGCAGAGCTTCCGCTTTACCCCATCCATTGCAGTTAAAGACATCCGCGCAGCCTTGATACTCCTCCTTCCAAGGGTTCTTGGCATTAAAGGGGGTAGGTATCTTAGCTACTCTACGAGCCGGATTCGTGGATCCAGTAAGGGTTAAACCCTTACTCCATTCCATGATCTCCGTATCGTCCAGACCTTGATTGTAACAATCAACACCTAAGTTAGCAATCGCTGCATTAGAATCATGCAGCGCTTGTAACCCTGGAGAAAGAGATACTCGGCGACTGAGTCTCTTTTTCCTTGGAGGATTCGTACCATAAGTACTTCCAAAGCCTCCGGATGGTGGTCCTCCTCCACCTCCTGATCCCCCTGCTCCGTATGGAGGCACCTGTGAAAAGGTGTATCCACTGGTTTGGGGAGCCGGCCCTGGACCATTGGTGGGTTGTGTATTTCCACCAAAGCTAAAGAAACCACTATTGGGATTAGTGTTTCCTCCTGTTCCATACGACTGATTTCCATTATTGAAACCAGTCCCACTGGCAGAGGGTCTGCTCCTGGAACGATCGCTTGAGGGTCCGGATCCTTGATCACATCCGGATTGCCCCCCAGCTGTACTGGAACCTCCGGGTGCTCGTCCGGTTGTTCCTCCGGACGTGTTCCGGGTGTTACCATTGGACGGATTCGTTCCTGTTTGGGACTGATTCCATCCATACTGGGCATACGGGCCATTTGGTCCCCCTAAAGGTGACTGTTGTGGCCATCCGCCGTCAAAGGTGGAGCTTCCTGCCGAGCGGCTTTGTTTAGCTCCACTCGCAGAATTATCCCCTTTATTTCCCGTACCTAGACCAAGAGGTATAGAGGTATTATCTGTAAATCTAACCTGATGACTCTTTACTCCTTCATAACGAGGTACAGTTGTCTCTGTTACCCCGTCATTGCCCCTCAAAGAGAACATCTGGTTACTTGTCGTGTTTAGGGCAATTCCTGAAACAGTGAAGTCTGATTCAAGAGTGCCTACTGCACGACCAGTATCTTCTAGATACTTTGACATCTGGATAGCTTTAGCCTCCAGTTCGGAATAATCATCCATCATTTTAGTCTGTTTAACAGCCAAATCTGTGGATTCGCGTATCAATTGATCTTTGAGTTTTTCATGCTCATCGGTCTGTTTTTGGTACGTTTCCCGAGCATCTTTGAAGGCTGATTCTATTTTCTTCAGCTCTTCTTGATACTTGCCGTAGGCCGATTGAGTTGAATTTAACTCTTGTTTAGTTCTATTCAACTCATCATACGAGGCTCTGTATTCCAGATCCGCCGTATATAGTGCATCACGATACTGTTCGTGCTGGAGTTGAAAATCTTGCTTTTCTTTCTCCATCTGATCCAACAACAATTGTTGTTGGCGTCTACAACTCTGATCGTAATCGAGACGTTCCGATATCAACTGTTTGTTTTCAGTCAGAATCTTGTCTCGGGTTCCGGTCAGTGTAATAAGATCCTTCTGGATCTTCTCGTATTCAGCTCTCATGTCTTCAAGCTCGTCCATTTTGTTCTTTTCGAATCCACATTTTTGGTGTTTAATTCGAGAACTGTATGGAGTTTCAAACATACCTGCACTAGGCTTTGGTACCTCAAATGGTAATTTACCAAATTGAGCAGTACTTTTATGCATTGGTGCAGGTTTCGAAGTACCTCCTGGCATGAATAAGGAGTCTCCAAATTCATCCAGTTCATGATGTAAGTTTCTTCTTACATCTTCTAACCCATCAGGGTAGTGTTCTAGTGGATCCCTCCACTCCGTACCTTGGGGTGGTGACTTGATTTCACCATCCTCCATCGGGGAGTCTAGCTCACGATTTGAGCCATTTCCCCTAACTGGGCTCAGCTCAGTCATTTCTGACTGCGCTTACCCGAAGACCAACTGGTCACGGCACCAGTGTAGTGGTTCGTCTCGTTAAGTTAGATTAAATCATAACGAAGAGAGAGAAAAGTTTCCGGGTAGGCAACCGAGCTTTTATTTCAGAGCTTGCGTTACATACGATCACAGCCTCAGAGGACTACATGCTGCTAGTGCATTCGGTTACCCTTTCGGGTAACAACCTGGTTGAGCAGTGGGTAAACCACTACTGAGGAACCTAGGGCTAGGACCAGCCTTATATAGGGGAAAAGCCCGCGAAACTCAGACCGGCCACGTGACGTGTGGCGGACGAGTGGTAGGCCCCCTGGTGTAGTGGATACGAACCCAGAGGCAGGTGCTGCCACCTGCCATCCGGATTCCCCCACCACACCCGAAGGACCTAGGTCTGAGTCTCACGGGTGCATGAACGTTAAAGTGTAAAATACCATACCCCTACACTTATTTGCCACTTATAAATGCAAGTTCAGGGTCTATTCACTGAGGCGGAACTGTGCCCGCCAGGCATCATTGCCGCTCCTGTGAGACTGAGCCGGTCCTTAGTCAGTTTTAATGGGGCCCTGAGGGGCAGATTTACCAAACCGACCCACTTAGGACTTGATAAGACTATTGGGGCTGGTAAGGTTTCATTTTGGGCAAAAACAGGAAAAAAAGCAAGAAACTAAGACAGGAAACTGATTAAAGCAATTTGATCATTATAACATTTTCAATAACTACAGAACAACCAAGGATGACAGACGTTATTCCTCTTCCTATTTTTTGATATTTCCTTATACGCACTACAGATATACGAAGAAACTAATTTTCAGAAGTGACAGCAGGAGCACATTGTTAGAATGCGTCTTATCCTGATAGAGTAAGAGTGCTACGTCCTGTGGGTGGGATTAGACAGGATTACTAGAACAAAAAAGGCACTTCTTATACTGAATGTGATACCTAACAGAAATAGCACAGACTCTTTTCTTTTGACATCCAGTCATGCTTTTGGTGAAAAGAAAAGGTTTTCTTTTTGGTTTCTAAATTAATGTCTGAAACTGATAAGTAACTGATTAGTTTTTGTTAACATTAAAAAATAGGACCGAGCATTCAAGAACTCATGTGACAAAAATCCATGAAAGAAGGCTAATGGACCTGCTCCAGCAGTCAGCCTATAAGCCTTATGAGGCAGCATTGAGCCATGACACATACATCACAGTCGAACGCTAAAATGAAGAAAAGATGAACTTTGGTCAGCAAGAGTGGTCATGGTGCCATGATGATGATGCATGACGTGATGTTCCTCCCCCATTCTACATGACATAAACCACCCGTCCCTCTCAGTCACATCAACATGAGTATTTCTACCTCTTCAAAGACCTTTGCAGCCTCTATCTATTTCTTACCCAGATCTTACTTGGAGATTTTCTGTCTTGAATAAATATTCTTTCTCTCTGTCTCTGTCTGTCTCACTGTCTGTATCTGTCTGTCTCACTCTCTGTCTCTGTGTCTTTTTTTGTCTGTCTCCCTGTCTCTCGCTCTCTGTCATCTCTACCTCTTTCTGTCCCTGTCTGTCTCTGTCTCTGTCTATCATTCTCTCTCTCTCTCTCTCTCTCTCTCTCTCTCTCTCTCTCTCTCTCTCTCTCTCTCTCTCTCTAATTACATCCTCCCATCTCTGGTTCCTTCCTATTCCCATGCGAGATAACATATACATCCTTCCACTTCACAGGCATACATTCACACTGAGCACCAACTGCTTTAAGTAGGACTACTTTCCATATAATGCAATTGAACCTGGTTGTTCCCCCTTTTGTACATTGAATTGCAGACAAGTGGACATAAAACATGCCTACAGACAGAACAGACAACATAAATACACACGCTTTAATTAAAATAGTTTTTCATTCTATACACCAGTGGGTACAGGATAATTCCTCAAGTTCACTGTGTGAAAAACACTCTGATCCGAGGGAACCTGGAAGAACAGGAAAGATCCACTTCACAGACAAGGGCCGTCTCCTCAGATGTGTTTCATTTTTATATTTGTCTTTTTGTAGATAGAAGTGGATGGTGGCAGCTGGAGTTCCCACTCTAGTCACTTGATAAATGTAGCATCTCAGACAATGTAGAAACACTGGGGCTGTGGGGGAACGATGGCAATGGTGCAGAGGAGTCTTTGGGACTGAAGTGAAACATAAGCTATGCTTATTGTTACAACATAGGGCACTGTCAAATGAATGTCATCAATAACAATGAAATCTTCATCCCATAGCTGCCAGAAATCAGTCATTATTTTCACAGAGATTCCTGGTAACAGATTCATGGGATCGAACCCTGATTTTGCATGTGGGATCTGAGGATTGCCCTTTGAAGGTTTTTCCCCTTTTTTTACACTTTGTTTCTTAAATCTCCACATTGGATCATTTCAACGAAATTAGTTTGCAAGGGCAGTTTGGTCCTTCGGCCCACTGGTAGAACCTCTTAATTGCCAGGATGAATGAAAATAATACACCCTTGACTTTCATACCCAGTCCAATATTGTGGCTGCATGATAACCATGGTCACACGTGAACAGACTCAATAAAAATCAGACAATAGGTCAGATCAATCTCAAGTCAGAATTGGAGTTAGAATTCCCAGATTTCAGAAAAATGCTGCTAGTATGTATGCCGTAGCGCCTTCTCCAGCTTATTAACCTCACTATGTATGGGTAAGTCAATGTGTGTATAAAATGGTAAAGGTGAACGATGTTGAGTTTGCAGCGACCGTTTCTTCACGAGCGGGTCTGAGGCCGATAGGCCGAGTGCAGATCGGCCCAGACCCGCGAGTGAAGAAACAGGAGCCGCAAACTCAGCAGAGTTCATCTTTACATTTATGTCAAGGTGTTTGAGTGGATGATTTATCAATATTTTATCAATATCATTAAAAATTAATATTTGTTCACCCATGCCATGCAACGCCATCTTGGATGTTTAAGTTTTCCCAAGGTCATGCATGCGCAGTGAGCCTATGACGTCATTGTGCGGAATTCCCAAGGGTTATTTAACACATGGGTGCAATACAAGGGCTTAGTGTGTTTTCTATGGAGCCTCAATATTCACCTTGACATAAGTCATATTATTGTAGGGGTCGGCAAAAACGTTTCTAGAGAAACCGGGAGTAGAACCTTGGACCCTCCAACTTGCAAGCGGAAGCTCTACAGCTGAGCTACTTCCCCCTCTGATGTTTTCTACCTTCCACCCACGCCTGGACTGGCATGATACTGATAGGGGACAAGTGATTGGCCGGAGACCTGCCCCTGCAGGTCGGCCAACCGGGCACGGGAAATCATGTTCCCCTACATTATTATTCCATTAGATATATATCAGGAATGAACCCCTTTAAAGCATTTTCTTTTGTTCTAGCTCAGCCATTTCATTTACCTAAAAAAAAGATCCTTGGCTTACAATCTCCTGGAGTTATCACAGAGTAGAAATGATATAACATGTAAATAGTATTAAAAAAAATATACAGAATAGTAGTTGAGTCGTTTTAGGAATAGAGTCATTCATAGCCACATGGAAGTGAGAAAGACAAAAGTTTTGGTGAAGTTAGGTGAGTAGAGGTAGTAATGGTAATGGAATTTTGGGAAGGGGGGTTTTCTGGTGGTGTGGTGATATCAGACCTCAGGGTTCACACTACTGGATGAGTGATTACCCGGGATATCAGACCTCACCCAGCAAATTGGTGTCATTCTGAGTCACTGTGTGTGAGTACACACACTGGTGCTGTATAGAAAAAAAAAATGCGCCATCAGGTGTGACTGATGACCCATACTGATACATACTGACATGTGTGTCATGGCACATGCAAACTCATACTGATACCTGGGCTATAAAGCATGTTGACTCAGGCCTGACACATGTGTCATGGCACATGCACACTCATACTGACACCTGTGCTATAACGCATACTGACTTATCCTGACATATGCTTCAGGTTTTTTTTCCCCTGGGGTAGGGATGGGGTGGAGGGGGTTTGGGGGTTGGGAGGGGAATGGGGGTATGACTTTATTCTGCATTCATTTTTATTCTGAATCAATGACATCAATTGAGCTGCATATCCATGTCCATATAAGGGTTTCCTGTAGATTTCTTTGTTCACTTTTTCCATTCCTCAAAATGCCTTCTATGTGCCTGTCAAAAAAAGATTAAACATTTACGTTAAACAAATGTATTGCACAAATACATTTAATATAATCAGCACAGCAAGATTTGTCATCCTCCTAACCTCCCCCAAAAATATGTCCTGAGATATATATTCTCATTTTAGAGGGAGGGGCTAGAATTTCCCCCTGGGCCAAGAACATACCCTCTGCCTGTATGAGTTGACTTTTAATGGGGGCAGGGAATGATAAGATTATTTGTAGACAAAATCACCCCACCCCCCAAAAGAAGAAAGATATAAAATGATATTCTTGCCCCTCAAACTGACTATAACCCAGCTAACCCACCATTCTCCCAGGCCATCAAACCTGCAAGTTACTGATATGAAATATGCTATATCAACTGTATCAATACTGACTGTAAGAGACTCTAAAGATTAAGGTGGACACAAAAGAAGATACCATGATATATTACTGTAAAGATGAAGGTTACTTGGAGTTCCCAGAATAAAATCCTGATAAGATTGTAGGACTACCCACCTTGTCTGCTCTCCTTGATGTGTCTGTGTGTTGTGAAATACTGAGAACAAAGAAACCAAGAAAAGAGAGGGAACTTTGAAATGGACCAATGAGGGACCAGGAGTTTGAAATTGACCAATTAGACACAATACTGACGCAAGACTGACACATGGTCACATATGTGTCAGGTATATCCTGGAGAGAAACTTTCAGGGTGGGTCACTGTGAGTCAATATGTGTGAATATGTGGTAGTATTGACACATAGTAACACATACTGATGCATGTGTCAGAACCTGTTGTGTTTGTTCAAGTGAGGCACTTTGCCCCTATTATCACCCAAAACAGCATTTTAATTCACCTCATACTATGAATTCATACTTGCTTTCCATGGTAATATGGCATCACCTTAGGCACTATGCACCATACTTTCAAGGAATTGTTAGACCAAGACTAATCTAAGCCTGAATAAAATTTGTCTTAAAATATATCAAAAAAACAATTTATAGACACTTTGATTTATAAAGTAGCATCAATAGAAACAGCAATTCTCTAATTTGGCCTATACCCAAAGTGCAAGTATAGAGTGGAACTATACAATTTACCCAGTCTCTTTATACTGACACTGATGCCATTTCGAGTCACTCCGGGTGAGTACTGACACAGAGTGACCCATGTTCACTCTAGTGTCAACACCTATCTTTTGAAAGATGAGTCACTATGGGTCAGTCCATGTGACTACTCACACTGACTGGCTCACGCTCACTCAGTGTCACCTCACGCAAATAAGGAAAATGAGTCACTATGCGTCACTCCGTGTGACTACTCACCCACACTGGCACATACTGACGCAGTGTTAGCTCAAATGGGTTAGGAAATGAGTCACTATGCATCACACAGTGTGACTACTGACACAGACTGACACATGCTCACACTTGTGCCATCTTATGTCTTGCGGGGATGAGTCACTAAGTGTCATAATGAGTCAAACAGTGTGAGTATTGACAACTGGTGACACAAGCTGATGCACTGGAGTTATATTCTGAAAGGTGCTCACACATAGCGGCTCATTATGACTCACACTGACTCCAATTTGCTGCTCAGGGTTCACACCACTGGATCAGTGTTTACCTGGGATATCAGACCTCAGGGTTCACATTACTGGATCAGTGTTTACCCGGGATATCAGACCTCAGGGTTCACACTACTGGATGAGTGTTTACCTGAGATATCAGACCTCAGGGTTCATACTACTGGATCAGTGTTTACCCAGGATATCAGACCTCAGGGTTCACACTACTGGATCAGTGTTTACCTTGGAGATCAGACCTCAGGGTTCACACTACTGGATCAGTGTTTACCTTGGATATCAGACCTCAGGGTTCACACTACTGGATGAGTGTTTACCTTGGATATCAGACCTCAGGGTTCACACTACTGGATCAGTGTTTACCCGGGATATCAGACCTCAGGGTTCACACTACTGGATCAGTGTTTACCTTGGATATCAGACCTCAGGGCTCACACTACTGGATCAGTGTTTACCTTGGATATCAGACCTCAGGGTTCACACTACTGGATGAGTGTTTACCTGGGATATCAGACCTCAGGGTTCACACTACTGGATCAGTGTTTACCTTGGATATCAGACCTCAGGGCTCACACCACTGGATGAGTGTTTACCTTGGATATCAGACCTCAGGGTTCACACTACTGGATGAGTGTTTACCTGGGATATCAGACCTCAGGGTTCACACTACTGGATGAGTGTTTACCTTGGATATCAGACCTCAGGGCTCACACCACTGGATGAGTGTTTACCTTGGATATCAGACCTCAGGGTCCACACTACTGGATCAGTGTTTACCTTGGATATCAGACCTCAGGGTTCACACTACTGGATCAGTGTTTACCTTGGATATCAGACCTCAGGGTTCACACTACTGGATCAGTGTTTACCTTGGATATCAGACCTCAGGGTTCACACTACTGGATCAGTGTTTACCTGGGATATCAGACCTCAGGGTTCACACTACTGGATCAGTGTTTACCTGGGATATCAGACCTCAGGGTTCACACTACTGGATCAGTGTTTACCTGGGATATCAGACCTCAGGGTTCACACTACTGGATCAGTGTTTACCTGGGATATCAGACCTCAGGGCTCACACCACTGGATCAGTGTTTACCTTGGATATCAGACCTCAGGGCTCACACCACTGGATCAGTGTTTACCTTGGATACCAGACCTCAGGGTTCACAGTACTGGATCAGTGTTTACCCGGGATATCAGACATCAGGGTTCACACTACTGGATCAGTGTTTACCTGGGATATCAGACATCAGGGTTCACACTACTGGATCAGTGTTTACCTGGGATATTAGACCTCAGGGTTCACACTACTGGATCAGTGTTTACCTGGGATATCAGACCTCAGGGTTCACACTACTGGATCAGTGTTTACCTTGGATATCAGACCTCAGGGTTCACACTACTGGATCAGTGTTTACCTGGGATATCAGACCTCAGGGTTCACACTACTGGATCAGTGTTTACCTTGGATATCAGACCTCAGGGTTCACACTACTGGATCAGTGTTTACCTGGGATATTAGACCTCAGGGTTCACACTACTGGATCAGTGTTTACCTGGGATATCAGACCTCAGGGTTCACACTACTGGATCAGTGTTTACCTTGGATATCAGACCTCAGGGTTCACACTACTGGATCAGTGTTTACCTGGGATATCAGACCTCAGGGTTCACACTACTGGATCAGTGTTTACCTTGGATATCAGACCTCAGGGTTCACACTACTGGATCAGTGTTTACCTGGGATATCAGACCTCAGGGTTCTTATCACTGGATCAGAGTTTACCTGGGATATCAGACCTCAGGGTTCACACTACTGGATGAGTGTTTACCTTGGATATCAGACCTCGGGGTTCACACTACTGGATCAGTGTTTACCTGGGATATCAGACCTCAGGGTTCTTATCACTGGATCAGTGTTTACCTGGGATATCAGACCTCAGGGTTCACACTACTGGATCAGTGTTTACCTGGGATATCAGACCTCAGGGTTCACACTACTGGATCAGTGTTTACCTGGGATATCAGACCTCAGGGTTCACACTACTGGATCAGTGTTTACCTGGGATATCAGACCTCAGGGTTCACACTACTGGATCAGTGTTTACCTGGGATATCAGACCTCAGGGTTCACACTACTGGATCAGTGTTTACCTGGGATATCAGACCTCAGGGTTCATACTACTGGATCAGTGTTTACCCGGGATATCAGACCTCAGGGTTAACACTACTGGATCAGTGTTTACCTTGGATATCAGACCTCAGGGTTCACACTACTGGATCAGTGTTTTTCTTGGATATCAGACCTCAGGGTTAACACTACTGGATCAGTGTTTACCTTGGATATCAGACCTCAGGGTTCACACTACTGGATCAAGGTTCCTATTCTATATCAATCCCTACCAAGAACTCAGAGGTTGAAATGAAAGATTTAGAGGGTTGTAATGGATAAACGAGATTATATTTTTGTTTTGATCCCTACTCATTGGGATCTGTTTACCAATTCCAGAGTAAAAAGGGGAGTTGATTGGGTCTGCATAACCGTGAAGTCCATGGTTCTCACCAATGCAATTAAACTACGTTCGGGGAGGTTTCTGACCGAGGTTTCTGACCTGCAGTTACAGAGATTTAATTTAGCCTTCAGTTTGAAATTGGTCACAGAAAGGTACTGTTTTTACACTTTTCCCATGTTCCTTATGGTCCAGGGGACCCTTCCCTGTGTTTTTTCCTTTCCAGACTCTGGAAAAAAAACGAGAAGGAACATTTTCTTGACTTCTTCCTCTCCCAAAGAGGTTTCTGACTGGGGAAGTTTCTGACCAGCAGTTATAAAACCATCTATTGACCTGTAGTTTGAAT
The DNA here is from genome assembly GCA_949317995.1 of Acholoe squamosa. Lineage (NCBI taxonomy): Eukaryota > Metazoa > Annelida > Polychaeta > Phyllodocida > Polynoidae > Acholoe > Acholoe squamosa. Next base: position 115,513,353 of record OX439036.1, read on the forward strand.
TCCACCACAGAAAGGCATACTTTTTTCAGTCAATATAGGATTGATCCTATCCTGGCTCTATTTTAGAGTGACAAGTTTTTTGCCACCCCTTATATTTATGGCACAATTGGCCATCTCTTCTCCGGTCAGAAAGCTTCACATAATGAAGGTTTCTCACTGGGGAGGTTTCTCACCGGGGAAGGTTTCTGATCGATGTCTTGATGAAGAATACAGTTCTAGTGTGCTACTTATCTTGATCTTCAGCCTCCCCTCCCTTTTCCTTAGATGGACATATTTCTATCCCTACTGTTTTTCCGTACTTATTTGCCTTCTCTTCTTTGTTTTAATGGGAAGCCACTTCTTCTAGAAGTTTTCTGACCTGATGGAGGTTTCTGACCGGGAAGGTTTCTGACCAGCAGTTATAAAAACATAAATTGTCCTGAAGTTTCAATTCCATCACAGAAAGGTATAGTTTTTAGTCAATATTGGATTGATCCTATCCTGACTTTATTTTAGATTGATAAATTTCTTGCCACCCCATATATTTGTGGCACAATTGGCCATATCTTTTTCCCAGTCAGAAACCTCCCCGGTCAGAAACCTCCCCGGTCAGAAACCTCCCCGGTCAGAAACCTCCCCAAACGTAATTGCATCAAACTGGTGAGACAGAGCCTGTAACTCTTCCAGGGTAGTTTCTGTTGATTACAGACCCATCAATCCTGTGCCATAAGTGAATTCCCCTGTAATAGTACTTTTCTAGGTTATGCCGTTTTTTGTGGGAACTTTAGCTTAATGTTCTGGGACTTTGGACATTCACTTGAGTTAATGATTTATAAACCTCCTATTCAACCTTATTACCTTCTCTGGTCACCAATAGGTGCTGTCCTTGTCATTATTATAGCTGCTTTGCTATATTTGCAGCCTGCAATAGTCTAACCACTGGTGATCCCATATCACATCCCTGTGTCAGCCCTCACTTACTCTATACACCTTGTGGTGTTTAGTATCAGCCCCTACTTACTCTATACACCTGGTGGTGTTAAGTATCAGCCCCTACTTACTCTATACGCCTGATGGTGTTTAGTGTCAACCCTTACTTACTCTATACCCCTGGTGGTGTTTAGGCCTTACTTACTCTATATGCCTGGTGGTGTTAAGTATCAGTTCTTACTTACTCTATACACCTGGTGGTGTTTAGTATCAGCCCCTACTTACTCTATACGCCTGGTGGTGGTAAGTATCAGTCCTTACTTACTCTATACACCTGGTGGTGTTTAGTATCAGTCCTTACTTACTCTATGCACCTGGTGGTGTTTAGTATCAGCCCTTACTTACTCTATACACCTGTTGGTGTTTAGTATCAGTCCTTACTTACTCTATACACCTGGTGGTGTTTAGTATCAGCCCCTACTTACTCTATACACCAGGTGGTGTTTAGTATCAGCCCTTACTTACTCTATACACCTGTTGGTGTTTAGTATCAGTCCTTACTTACTCTATACACCTGGTGGTGTTTAGTATCAGCCCCTACTTACTCTATACACCTGGTGGTGTTTAGTATCAGCCCTTACTTACTCTATACACCTGTTGGTGTTTAGTATCAGTCCTTACTTACTCTATACACCTGGTGGTGTTTAGTATCAGCCCCTACTTACTCTATACACCTGGTGGTGTTTAGTGTCAGCCCTTACTTACTTTATACGCCTGGTGGTGTTTAGTATCAGCCCCTACTTACTCTATACTCCTGGTGGGGTTTAGTTATATCTGCAGCCTACAATGGTCTAACCACTGGTGATCCTATATCACATCCCTGTGCTAGACTTGTCAGCCCTCACTGACGCTATAAGCCTGGTGGTGTTTAGTTATATCTGCAGCCTACAGTAATGCAATGTCTGGTGATCGTATATCACACCCCTGTGTCACTGCTCTAGCTCTATAAGCCTGGTGATGTGTGTCCAATGTCAATATGAATCAATCCATGCTCAGCCCTCTGTGTAATGTACTTTTTGTTGGATGACGATAGTGCTGCCTACTCACTGATCTACTTAACCTACTGGGGAGGCAGGCGCTACATAATGAGCTACAAATCACTTTCTCTGGTTCTGAGCCCCTGCTTTGTGTCATTCCTTAGAAATAGTAAATTAGACCTCACAAAGTGAATACTGGTGATGTATAGGTAATTTTATCCATCAAAATGCACCAATGAGGCCAGAGGGGGTATCGTACACTCACTGATGTACAAGATCATGAGAAGGATAAGGGCATGTATATATTATAACTCTTAAAATAGGCCATCAGGACACCAACAGTAGGGACAGATTTGAAATCGGTGAGTGTTAGTGGTAGAAGTGTGGCAGGGTTGAGCACTGTGTCTATAGAGTCAGTTTCTCATCACATCACACCTCCATGTTAGGTATTGATTTTTAAAAGGATGGTTAGTGGGCACAGTTGGTGAGTGCTAAACCCATTGTTTTGGAGACAATACTTTGCCCTACAGAGAAGAAAGACAAGTGTTTGTCTGAGTTTGTGTATGGACTGCATGTGTGTGTGTAGGGATAGAAGCTTGTCTACGACTCAGGTCACCCTCAGAGCACATCATGTGATTAGTGTACTGTGAGATCTGTGTCTCCATATAAAGATCTGTAGTGGAAGGAATATAGATAGAACTAAACGACCGTGGTGTACGAGGTGGCCGATCCACCACGAGGCCCCCCCCCCCGAGGGGTGGATCAGCCACCGAGGACACCAGGGGAGTTTAGTTCTATATTTATTTTATGTTTTTAGATTGTCTAATTAACTGAAAATTAGCAAAATCCGTTACCGTAGTCCCCCGTACGAGCGGCGGTCCGCCATTTTGAATGTTTACATGCACCCAAAACGAGGCTGCAGTGGTGGATCTGCCGCTGTGGTGGATCGACACACGTTATGCCACTGGGGGTGTGGCGATCGACCGCGCAATGCTAAATCTACGGGAAGAAGTTATTCACATAAAATAAAGAACACTCTGTTTCCTGTAGCTTTAATTGGCCTACACGATGGTGTACACTATTGACTGCTAGATTCACACATGTATTTAACACTCTGTTTCCTGTAGCTTTAATAGGCCTACACGATGGTGTACACTATTGACTGCTAGAACGCTCTGCTTCCTGTAGCTTTAATAGGCCTACACGATGGTGTACACTATTGACTGCTAGATTCACACATGTATTTAACGCTCTGCTTCCTGTAGCTTTAATAGGCCTACACGATGGTGTACATGATGGTGTACACGATGGTGTACACTATTGACTGCTAGATTCACACATGTATTTTTTATTTTATATGTTGTGCCAGAAAGGCAAGTCCCTGATTTTCTAGGGGCCAATGAAAATGCTGACATATTGATTTCAATAGGCCCTATCAATTTCTGACATTGCCTCACATTAAATTTATGTTTTTGATATACTCTTATCAGACTATCCAAGTCATTGTGTAGTTGTCAAAGCACTGTCATCATAAAAAGTGCAAACATGTTACAGAAAGTTTGTTTCTGAAGTTGTTAAGGGGACCTGACCCCTGCAGACATTGTCTCCTACCCCTACATTACTCGAGTCTCCAGTTAAAACATTGTACAGTAAGGCCCTCCTTCACCTTTATAACAGAGCAAAACATTTTTCTCTTTTGTTTTTCTGTTGTATAGCTCCAGATTCAGGATTGAGTGAATAGCTTACATTTCTCCATCAATCTATTTAATTCCAGTGCCATTTGAAAATTATGACTGATGCAGGATTTCTGTCTCCATACATTATCATTACTATCAATTAGATTTATTTGGTGCAAGCTGTCTGATACTGAACAGGAGGTCAATAAAGACTTTCTTATTTGCAGGCACTGATTCGGATCTTTCACATCTTTTTAGCATCTACCCATTTTGCATTATTGGGTAAAGCTCAATTTGAGCATGAGCAAATATCAGGTCTAAGCTAAAGTATAGAAATGACCCTGGGTGATTTTTGACCCGGAGTAATTTTTGACCCTGTCCCCCACCATCCCCCCACTTACCCTACTTGAAGAATTTTCACCCCAGAGTCATTTTTGAGGATAATGCACAGTGACTTGGCCCAGTCATGTTATAACATAGAATTCAGCAGTATATAATGCAATTTGAGGGACAATGATCTTTGATCTTCTTCCTGTAAAATTGGTAAATTTGCCTTTTGATACAGAACTGTGTTGCAGGGAAATCAAAGCAGTATGACAGGTCCATCCCACATCATTCAGTCCTCCCAGAATCATCCATCGTGGTCCATCCCACATCATTCAGTCCTCCCTGCATCATCCATCGTGGTCCATCCCATCGTTGTGGTCATATCTGGTTTAAACCTGCAGGTAAGTAATTTGTACAATTAGAGGTATTCAATTACAAACATGGAACAATCAGAAAACGGGGGGGGGGCTGGGTTGGGGGGTTGAGAGTGGACGCCTTATTTTCACATTGCGCACAAATGTAGTACCTCCTATGCGTTTATCTTAGCTTCCATAGCTGACACAGGACTGCTTAGTGGTAATACCTTTAGGGTTAAAGAGTCTTTCCTCTTTGGGGACCTAGATTCCTTTGTGGCAGTAAGTAGTGCAGGGAATTGGTGGTCAGCCGAAACACATACATTGCAGCTGCTGCTACTCTCAGAGATGGCCATGTTTGTAGTTGGCTTACACTTACAATGTAGGTCTCATTCTGAGAGTAAAGCTGAATGTCTAATAGTTTGCACTCTGAGATGGCCATGTTTGTAGGTCTCATTCTGAGAGTAAAGCTGATGACCATGTTTGTAGGTCTCATTCTGAGAGTAAAGCTGAATATCTAATAGTTTGCACTCTGAGATAGCCATGTTTGTAGGTCTCATTCTGAGAGTAAAGCTGATGACCATGTTTGTAGGTCTCATTCTGAGAGTAAAGCTGAATGTCTAATAGTTTGCACTCTGAGATGGCCATGTTTGTAGGTCTCATTCTGAGAGTAAAGCTGAATGTCTAATAGTTTGCACTCTGAGATGGCCATGTTTGTAGGTCTCATTCTGAGAGTAAAGCTGATGACCATGTTTGTAGGTCTCATTCTGAGAGTAAAGCTGAATGTCTAATAGTTTGCACTCTGAGATGGCCATGTTTGTAGGTCTCATTCTGAGAGTAAAGCTGAATGTCTAATAGTTTGCACTCTGAGATGGCCATGTTTGTAGGTCTCATTCTGAGAGTAAAGCTGAATGTCTAATAGTTTGTACTCTGAGATGGCCATGTTTGTAGGTATCATTCTGAGAGTAAAGCTGATGACCATGTTTGTAGGTCTCATTCTGAGAGTAAAGCTGAATGTCTAATAGTTTGCACTCTGAGATGGCCATGTTTGTAGGTCTCATTCTGAGAGTAAAGCTGAATGTCTAATAGTTTGCACTCTGAGATGGCCATGTTTGTAGGTCTCATTCTGAGAGTAAAGCTGATGACCATGTTTGTAGGTCTCATTCTGAGAGTAAAGCTGAATGTCTAATAGTTTGTACTCTGAGATGACCATGTTTGTAGGTCTCATTCTGAGAGTAAAGCTGAATATCTAATAGTTTGTACTCTGAGATGACCATGTTTGTAGGTCTCATTCTGAGAGTAAAGCTGAATATCTAATAGTTTGTACTCTGAGATGGCCATGTTTGTAGATGGCTTACAGTGTAGGTCTCATTCTTAGAGTAAAGGTCAATGTCTAATTGTTTGCACTCAGACTGCACATATGCCCTTTGAAGGAATGCACAATTTATGCTAAGCATAGAGTAGAAATTAATTGAATTGATTAATTATTATTAATTATGTACCGACCTGTGCATGTGACTTACAGCTTCAGTTACAACCAGATCTATGCCCTCAATGTTAGTAATAATCGTTTGTGTTCTCAAGGCTTCATGAGATGAGATGCTACATGAGATGAGATGTTACATTACATAATTAATTGATGTGGTTTACTAAATGGCGATAGAGTCAGTTACCTGGTACTTCATATTTATTGCCGTTGTATCAGTGGACTCACCTTATATAATGAACCTAGTTATTCAGAAGGTTGTATCATGGTGTCTTAACAATACCCTTACCATCAATGTACAAAAAACCAAATGGATATCTTTTAACACTAACCCCAATAATAGAACTCAATTCTTAATGAACAATGCGATCCTTGAAAAATAGACCTAGGATAGTATATTTCATGTTCATCTCATCTCATTATCATCACTACTAAAGGCATGAGATTTTGTTACTTAGGGTAGTCTACAAATATTATAACCCTAGTAGGCTAAGTGGAACAAACTATGTAATGTGACTGCTATTATTGCTTATCAAAAATGTATTCATGAACTGAATTAAGTCATATTGTGGGTCCTAGCGTATGCACTACAATGCGTAGGTGCTAGGTTAAACATCTTACATTTAATTTGTACTTTGTTTTTGCCCAATAAACGACTTCAAAAATTAAGTAGGTATAAGCATGTTATCTTCCTTTCTCTGTCCATCTGGCTCTCCCTCTATGTCTCTTCATGTTTAACTTAAGTTCCACCTTGTCTTTTACAAATGTATATCCATTACAGCCATCAGGAGAGGAATATTAAGCTAATAGATGATGGATATCGGGGCCCACGGGCTGTACATTCTGTATATACCCTCGCTGCGCGGCTCGGGTATATACAGAATGTACAGCCCATGGGCCCTGATATCCATCTTCTATTAGGTTTATACCACCATTTCCTCCATTTTGTATTAATTTCTTACCTGATATCCACAGAATATAGCCAGGAGAAGAAATTTTGTAATTGCAAGCGATATGGCCCAGGCTCCGCTCTGTGCGAAGCCATTGTTTTTGTTCCTTGCCGGGAGAGGTACCATTATGTTTACACACACTTTTCGTATGGAATCCAACCATGACAAGTCCAGATATTAAAACATACATATTCTTAGACGTTCTAGATGATTACTCCATGCTTGATATGTCCCATATATTCAAAATAAATAAGAATCCATTGATTTTTCAAACCGGTCCGAAATTTTCAGCGTCCTTCTTGTACGGCGAGGAGTTGACCTATATCCACATCCGGGCCACTGACACACTTTCGTTGGACAAGGAGGCAGGTGGGAATGGCTGGACCGCGACTCGCTTACTATGGAAAATCAATGGATTCTTATTTATATTGAACAAAATGGAGAAAATTAGCATGCATTCCTCATCTATGGATCGAATACTTCTTGGGACTTTGATATTATAACATGTCATGGTTGGAATCAAGATGAAAACTGAGTGAAAACATAGGACTAGGACCCGAGGTTAGAACTTATTTACTTCGCAATGGGTTTCATCACTGTTCAGTGTGGCGCTATGGCTAAGGCCTTCGCCTACCTCCACTGCGGCCGGGGTTCAATTCTCCTACGAGTTGGGATGATTTTTCACATTGAAACAATGGCCAGACTGACTTTGTATGTCTGCCAGCATTTCCCAAAATATTCCAACTTGACCCCCAAAAGGTATATACCAAAAATTTCAAAAATGCACATGGGTGGTATATGCAGAATAATGCACGGCTAAACTGCATATAAAACCACCGGAAGTGCCAGAATCGTGGTATAAGAGAGCAGAAGGAAGGAAGAAGGAGCTGTGTCATGCTGAAAGTAGCTGTCGGCTTAATGTAGATGACATTTAGAAGAGCATGAAATGAAAGGCATCTTATGTCAGAGGATTGGACACAGGCCTTTGCACCTTTTGTACTTACTATAATGCTCTCAATATACTGCTCATTGTGAACAAAAACACCTGTCACAAGGACTGTCTATGACATAATGACCCAGAGTGATGGGACTAGGTTCTTGACATTTAGCAGACACGAAGAATAAGAGACGTGATATAAGGTGTGCCGGCCTAAAAAAAATGGAGATGAGTTGGTATATAAAATGGTCAAATCATGGTGACCCATGTCTTCTCAGCTACAATTCTAACAGAGTGATCTACCTTACTTGGCTTACTCTTAATACTGTAGAAGACTAGGTTAAGGAGAGAGAGAGATGGGGTTGACTGGGGTTAATCGCCTGTCATAGTAAATAGCAGAACCATTTGAAGATCAAAGCAGCCTTCTTTACAACCTCTTGGCATTCTTTACTCTTCCGGCACCATTGTTTCCCTCAGGCCTCCCCTTACTGTGGCTCTCTTGTGCCTGTCAAGCAGCAATGGTGAAGAGATCGCTTTGTAGGACTTATACCGCCAGGCTTAGAAAGGATAAAAAAACACTGCTAACTGTGCACTGCTTATCCTTCTGATCTCACTGGTCATGTGACCTACTTAAGAGTGCAGGTTGTCACATTTTTGGTTTACATTGTTGATGACACTCCACATCTCAGACACATTTCTCTAGATTTAGAAACTGCACCAAACACACTTCTACCTGCATGATGTAAAAAGCATCCTCCATTGTTCATTTCCTGAAGTAACCTGATCCCAGATCCATGATGGCGGCTTGTTACACATCGCGCTCTGAGGCTACTCTACAGCTATTCACACAAACCCGTCTATATTTATTCTCCAAATCAATCTCACTGCATCATGTAAAACTCCATCAGTGAGGCATTCCTTTACAGATCATCTTATTAGAGTTAATTACTGGTGAAGTAAGAATCATAACTGCGTAGAGATTACCAGCTAATTTTTAGATATGTCAAGACAGATGTAATCAAGAATGGTCCTTACTCCCACCCACCCCCCACCTTGTATGTGTACTCCCCTCCCAACTGCCATTATCCGCTCTGCCATGCCCTGAATATGCTGTTTCCTGTCTGTAGTTCCTAGCAGATCTTATCGTCTACTCTCATCTTGTCTGTAGTTCCTAGCAGACCTTATCGTCTACTCTCATCTTGTCTGTAGTTCCTAGCAGACCTTATCGTCTACTCTCATCTTGTCTGTAGTTCCTAGCAGATCCTATCGTCTATTCTCATCATGTCTGTAGCTCCTACCAGATCTTATTGTCTACTCTCATTTTGTCGGTAGTTCCTAGCAGATCTTATCGTCTACTCTCATCTTGTCTGTAGTTCCTAGCAGATCTCATTGTCTACTCTCATTTTGTCTGTAGTTCCTAGCAGATCTTATCGTCTACTCTCATCTTGTCTGTAGTTCTTAGCAGATCTTATCTTCTACTCTCATCTTGTATGTAGTTTCTAGCAGATCTTATTGTCTACTCTCATTTTGTCTGTAGTTTCTAGCAGATCTTATCGTCTACTCTCATCTTGAATCAGAGGCGTAGGAAGCAAATATTCATTGGGGGGCCTGGCGAGGGCACCATTGCGACCACCTTGAATATTCGGCTGATGCTGGATGGCATCTATATAGGCATATTTAGAATTCATATAGAAAAGTGATTTTGCGGTAAATTTTGGATCTGACTTTAGGCTCAGACCCCCATTCTCCCTATGACATCACCATAATAATCTAATTTGAGATGTAAAGTTTTAGCTTCCTTTCCATTGTGTTTATGAGTTCTTGGAAAATATTGGGGGGCCCAGACATACTCAGGCCCCACCTCCTTCATGATTGGGGGGCCCAGGGCCTAGAATTATGCAGTACCTAGGTCTATGGGAAGCTAGTCCCAGCATGGCCCTGCTGTTCTACATAAGTGTAACATATAACATTAATTGAAGCACTCTGTGCCCAGATTATTATCTGTAATTAATGGAAGATGTGTTTGTGTGTCAACTTGTGTCTAATGTATCTTGTACCTGGTGCTATGTACTTTACTTGTATGGTGACTTATAAATAACCATGTAGAAACCTGTAGGAACCATTTATATGCCAATATGACAACCTATACTATTAACAAGTTAATAAATATCCAGTATCCTTTTAAGTGGAATCTTGCACAGATTCTCCAACCAATACAGTTCTAACTGAGAGATTCATACCTACCATATTTATCATAATATATTGCACATCTTCAAATAGACGTTCTACAAACAAAGACTGATTCACCATAAAGTTCACACAACATTGGAAAAAGAGAGTAAATCGGTAGTGTTGTAAAATCATTTCATCCATTGCCTGTCCTCTGACTTTCTCTTTCAGCCTTCCCTCATGTTAAGACTTTCTCTGTAGTCTTTGACAGATTATTCTGCATGTGGGAGACATGCAAAAGGCTTCATGTTTCTCACAGATAGAGATCTGAGGGGGAAGATTATGATTTCCATATTGGTTTCCAAGAATCTTTAAACACTTCAAAGGCTAAAGGTTTGACATAGCTAGAATGAATTTGGAAGACCATAGTTCTTACCTTTTGAATGACCCCTTCAGTATGAGAAAAAAATGATTAAAAGGGATTTTATAGACATTGATCCTCCATTAAACACTTTCTCTGATATCATTTTATGGATTGTATTTCTTCTGTGTGTGGGTACTTCTCAATGAATGTTTATCTTTTAGATAAAGTCGTACCAAATAACTATTCACCATGTACTTTGGTGCTTCCTTCTGACCTTATACATGCCCTCTGTACTCAATATTATCCCTTATTACAACCTTTATATATAATTACGGCAGTGCATAAAATATGTACCTCATCCCATTCTATACATCATGTGGTGGTCACGACTTCTCACGTTCCTCGCTGGTGACATCGAGGACACGTCACATACCTGATGTCTGGAGGCGCTGGAGTTCGGTGCCACGTCACCACCTGGTCACATGGCCCTCGACTCCACCGTATATAAGGTCTTTCTGAATCCTTCCTTTAGGTCAGTCCAGTCATGACAGACCATACTGAGAGATGGAGAGTGACTGCCCGGCTACCATGTGTAACTAATCTCCCTGTGCTACTGCACAGATGGGGTACATGGTGAGTTGCTTTTACTAGGCATTAGAAGGCTGTGAGTCATCTAACGTCGAGTGTTATTATTAGTGATTGAGTCACTAACCTGTAACTTGTGATTAAGAATGGTTGGTGTTGAGTGCATCGACAATAAAGTTTTAACTGAACCTGTTTAAGTGTTTGTTCGTTATCTATCAAAGGATTCAAGTAGTAACGAGGGGTGGGAACACTACAATTACAATATAATGCCCAACACTAAGTGTTCCTACAAAACTGAATTTATAGGTTCTTCAAACTCTCCATCTTTCTGCCACTTATAAATGGCTGCTGAGTGTCTATTCACTGAGGTACAACTTGTTAGGAACTGTGTACATGTAAACATGCCTGCCAGGCATCAATGCTGCTCCTGTGACGCCAATCCTGTCCTCCAGGGGCCTTGATGGGGGCCCTGAAGGGTGGTTTTACTAAACCAACCCACTTATCTAAAACCACCAAATTGGTTCCATTTTGGTGGTTTTAGATAAGGGACCTAGGGACAAAACGAGTAAGTAAGAAAAAGACAGGAGAGGAAACTAGCAATTTGTTTATAACCAATAACCATAACATTTTCAATCACAACAGAACAGCAAAGAACACCATTACCCTGTTGCCTTAATGTTTGCCTCTTGTAGTAACTGTTCACATTAGTGTAACATGAATTTACTAATCTAATCAGAGACAGTGTCAGGGAAGCTATACAGAATTATGTATTCTGTCCTGATTGAAATGAGAAAACAGAGACAGGAGTAGGACTTTGTGCATAGCCACACTGCCATACACTCTGTCTTGGTGATCAATCTACAAAAGCTACAATATTCATGGACTGTCAGCCCATAGCCACACTGTGATACACTCTGTCTTGGTGACCAATCTACAAAAGCTACAATATTCATGGACTGTCACCCCATAGCCACACTGTGATACACTCTGTCTTGGTGACCAATCTACAAAAGCTACAATATTCATGGACTGTCAGCCCATAGCCACACTATGATACACTCTGTCTTGGTGACCAATCTACAAAAGCTACAATATTCATGGACTGTCAGCCCATAGCCACACTGTGATACACTCTGTCTTGGTGATCGATCTACAAAAGCTACAATATTCATGGACTGTCAGCCCATAGCCACACTGTGATATACTCTGTCTTGGTGATCGATCTACAAAAGGCAATATTCATGGACTGTCAGCCCATAGCCACACTGTGATACACTCTGCCTTGGTGACCAATCTACAAAAGGCAATATTCATGGACTGTCACCCCAAAGCCACACTGTGATATACTCTGTCTTGGTGACCAATCTACAAAAGGCAATATCCATGGACTGTCAGCCCATAGCCACACTGTGATACACTCTGTCTTTGTACAAAAGGCAATATTCATGGACTGTCACCCCATAGCCACACTGTGATACACTCTGGAGGGTGTTGCTCCTATAGTAAAAGGAAGAGCTGACTAAAAATGCCCTCGTTTCCAGTCCTTTCTTTTCATGTAGCAATAACTTGTCCTTTTTGTGGCTCACAAGTGGTCATTCAAGTACAGTGCTAAAAAGGCCGCCTTTGAATAGGTACCTAGTTTGGAGAAATCAGTCAGACTATAGAGTTTGTGACAAGAGTAGGTACCTGATAGTGCAGCTCTCTCTGTTCTAAACAAGGCAGGTGACTTCTGATACTGATGTGGTGAGTGCAAGTACTTTGGTGAAGCAGTGCATGACTTGTTTAGAAAAGAGGGCACATACTCACAGCTCTTTTTACAATAGGAGCAACACCCTCCTGTCTTGGTGATCAATCTACAAAAGCTACAATATCCATACACTGTCATCCTGTTTGGTATGTGTGCAGTATAGACAGAGAATATCACTCTTTCCCTTTTTGTATATTTCCTGATACGTAATACAGATATAGGAACTAATGGGAATTGTCAAAAATGACAGGAGGAGATTATATTGAGAATGTGTCTAATCCTGCCCATTGGGACTCTCATGATGGGTGGCAGTGGAGGGAATTAAGTGAACAAAAAGACGCTTTTTCTGACAACCCGTCATCTCTTGTGACACATAGCAGCATGTTTTTCATTCCTGTTTGATCAACTGAATTTGAGAACTCATAAGTACCTCATCAGTCTTTCTTAACATCAGTAGGAAACAAAGCATTTGAGATATTGTCTGATAAGCATACATGTTATTTTGTTTAGAGAATATCTTCCAAATCGACATAAAGCAGCATCCATTGACCAAGCTCATGACAAGAACTGGTAAGCTGCACTAGAGATTTGCACAGAATGTGAAAATGTGTTCATGGACTTGCTCAAGCCGTCAGCCAATAAGTTTCCACATGCTGCATTGAGCCATGACCCTACATCTCTGTCCACCATTAAGATGAAGGAAAGATGGTCAGGATTTACATGGAGAGTGGACATAGAGCTGTGATAGATGATGCATAATGAGACATTCCTCCACTCTATCCTACATAAACCACCCATTCTGCCACATCAACGTGAGAGCTTTCTAGGCCTCCACAGGCAGCAGGAACCATACATCTCAGTCCAAAATTAGGATGGAGGAAAGATGGACTTTGGAGGGTGGACATGGAGCCATGATCAATACACAGTCAGACGTGGTGTTTGATAGATGGTCCATGATGCGACAGTCTTCCCTCTACCCTTCATAAACCACACCCTTGAGGTGCAGGGGTTTAACACTTCTTGTTTGGAGTTGCTAGCCGCATAGCGGCCGGGAGCGCAGCGACAGTAGCAACTTCATTATGTTTTCGGTTTGTCAGTGACGTCACAGTCACCTTGTGATGCAATTTGTGACGTCATACGTCGGCCGCAGAGTAGCAACTCCTATCCGTGGTCCTTGCCACATTTTTCTTGTTTTCTTGAGATCTATCAGGTCTTCACTGGGAAATTCATGGTGACTGCCAAATTGTCTGCCTTGGATAAAAAAAAATTCTACATCAAAGCTCTTTAAAGGCTCACCCCGCCCAGGTTCTTCACACTCACATTTTGTATAGAGAGTGAATCTAACAGCATAATGGATACATCTTCTCTTTGATTAGTGCTTGGCCAAGGATGTTATTCTATTTTAATGTTTGAAGAGGGGGTGTCTTCTATGTGGCAGTTTTTTCTAGAATAATGAGGTCATAAAATCTGCTTTTCTTTAGCCACTTTAGGATACAGCCAATACAGAGATATGCAATACTGTAGTTCGTGTCTACAAGTATAATGGTGTGTTGGTCATTTTGTCACTGCAGTCTGCAGTTCGTGTTTACAGGTATAATGGGGTGTTGGTCATTTTGTCACTGCAGTCTGCAGTTCGTGTCTACAGGTATAATGGTGTGTTGGTCATGTTGTCACTGCAGTCTGCAGTTCGTGTCTACAGGTATAATGGGGTGTTGGTCATGTTGTCACTGCAGTCTGTGTCACTGCAGTATGCAGTTCATGTCTACAGGTATAATGGTGTGTTGGTCATGTTGTCACTGCAGTCTGTAGTTTGTGTCTACAGGTATAATGGTGTGTTGGTCATGTTGTCACTGCAGTCTGTAGTTCGTGTCTACAGGTATAATGGTGTGTTGGTCATGTTGTCACTGCAGTCTGCAGTTCGTGTTTACAGGTATAATGGTGTGTTGGTCATGTTGTCACTGCAGTCTGCAGTTCATGTCTACAGGTATAATGGGGTGTTGGTCATTTTGTCACTGCAGTCTGTAGTTAATGTCTACAGGTATAATGGTGTGTTGGTCATTTTGTCACTGCAGTCTGCAGTTCGTGTCTACAGGTATAATGGGGTGTTGGTCATTTTGTCACTGCAGTCTGCAGTTCATGTCTACAGGTATAATGGGGTGTTTATCATTTTGTCACTGCAGTCTGTAGTTCGTGTTTACAAGTATAATGGGGTGTTGGTCATTTTGTCACTGTAGTCTGCAGTTCATGTTTACAGGTATAATGGGGTATTGGTCATTTTGTCACTGCAGTCCTGTTTACTCTGACAAGGTAAATGGCCATGGTTAACATTAAACAGGTGCTATGACTGTGTGTCTCTCGTGTGCAATGGTCAGGGCAGTACCCATTGCCAGTATAGATCTCCCACGAGCCTTCATAGACACTGGGACCTGCTCACAGCAATGTGGTTTTAGATTCCCACTGACACGAACACAGAGCAGTAAATCTTGAGGGCTACCCTAGATAGATAAATATGTGTGATTTTATTTCAGATGCTTCAGAAGTGACAAACTTAATGCAGGGACCGTGGAGGCTCTGTCTCTCTTTCTCTGCCTGTCTCTTTTTCTCATACTCACTCTTTCAGTCTTTCTTCCTCTTTAACTCCTCCAGTCCCCAATTCCTTCCTGTTTCCATGAGCAGAGATAATAATCTACTGTGTTTTAGGATATAATGAAGGGCTCTGAAAATGACATGTAATCCACTTTTTAGAGTAGACATAAATCATGCCTACAGGACAGACAACATAAATACACACGCTTTAATTAAAAGAGGTTTTTTTTTCTGTACACCAGTGGGTACAGGATAAGTCACTTAAGTTCACTGTGTGAAAAACACTCTGATCTGAGGTGCCCTGAAGGAAAGTGAAAATTCCACTTCACAGACAAGGGCTGTCTACTGGGGCATGTTTAGTGTAATGCTTTTTTGTGAATAGAAGCGGATGGTGGCAGCTGCACTCCCACTATGAGCACCTGAAGTATGGAGTGTCTCAGACAATGTAGAAATACTGGGGATGGTGGCTGAATAATGGCAATGGTGCAGAGCAGTCCATGAGAATGCAGTAATAGGCTGCAGCATGCACCATGCTTTTTAAAAGGTCACTGTCAAAAGAATGTCATCAAAATAATGGTGAAATCCTTGTTCAAAAGTTGGCAGAGATTAGTCATTATTTTCACTGAGATTCCTTGTACAGACTCATGGGATTAAATACCAACTTTGCCTACGGGATCTCAGTGGTGCCCTTTGTATGTTTGTTTCTACTCTTGGTATATTTTATCTCAATTCTCCACATTGGATCACTCTGAGAGATTAAGGCAAAGGCAGGGATGTCCTTTGACCCACTGACAGAACCTATTAATTGGCAGAATGAATTAAGAAGATAAAAGGAACTACATCCTTGACTTATAGCTACAGATAAATTAACCAATTGTTCTCTATTGTTTGAGGGAAACAATTAAGTGAGGTATATAATACATTATTTGGTGATCTTGGTTAGTTTGGCTATAGCAATATTCATTCCTGGTTACTAGCCCTGTTATTTTCATATTCAGTCCACCATCATTGCTACATAATAACCATGGTCATACACGAGGAGCATCAATACAGAGATCAAGCAGTGACCAGTGCAGCATGCAATGCGCTTAGAGTGGATGTGTGCCTGTTGATACAGTATAGTAGCTGATATTGCCCCCTGTTTATTGCCCGTTCTACATCCTATCTACACAGGGTTTACAGACAGGGTGTTGATCTATGGCAGGCTTCTCTAATCAATGTGGTTAAGAACTATTGATATTGCGCTTTCGGGATGAATGAACTTTATTTGGAAATGTTTATATATAGACCTAAACAAAAGAAATTTCTGATTGGTTTCTTCTAATAGGGAGGATATAGCAATAGCTATACATTAACAATCTCTCAACCAGCATCTCAAAGTAACATCCCTGAAGCTATATTAGTGACAAATGATCTCCTTCCAGGATTAGAAGCCCAAATGAGTTGGACGGTGATGTGTACGACTGTTTGTGTCTCATCAGGGCATGGTAAAGAGAAGGTAGATCTAAAACCTTTTTATAAAGACTTGGCCGAGGGTGTAGTGGGGGTTGCTCTGCAGGGTGTGCCGAGGGTGTAGTGGGGGTTGCTCTGCAGGGTGTGCCGAGGGTGTAGTGGGGGTTGCTCTGCAGGGTGTGTCGAGGGTGTAGTGGGGGTTGCTCTGCAGGGTGTGCCGAGGGTGTAGTGGGGGTTGCTCTGCAGGGTGTGCCGAGGGTGTAGTGGGGGTTGCTCTGCAGGGTGTGCCGAGGGTGTAGTGGGGGTTGCTCTGCAGGGTGTGTCGAGGGTGTAGTGGGGGTTGCTCTGCAGGGTGTGCCGAGGGTGTAGTGGAGGTTGCTCTGCAGGGTGTGTATCAGATGTTGTTTGTGACCATGAGAAGGGTAGGAGAATTGATACAACTAGATATGTTAGTTGTGTAATAGCTCACTTCCTCTTTTGATCTGTTATATGGCACAGTTCTAGCCTTATTACCTTAGAGTGTTGTGCAAAAGTGCGGTTAGAGTCTTAGACTCCCCAGGTCACGTCCACTCCCACCTCATGACCTCACAGATCACGTGACTTCACACTTTATCAGGACCCAATATCTCACACTGCAGATGGAGTAGGGAATTGTTTAATTAAACATCTGGTTTAGTGGTGTAGGCCTACAATAGTGCACAACAGAAAATATGGTCAGATCTGCCCTATTGAATCCCAAGTCATATGAGAATTGCAGTGATATGTGTATATTTGTAAACAGAGCCAGAATTCACAATTCCTTATGTCAAGAAGAATGCTAGAATGTATGCTTATTACACTTAGTCTCTGTGGGGAAATTATAAGTGTATAAGCCAAAGTATTATTCCATTAGCCATATGTTAGCAAGTAACCCCCAATGACCATGTTCTGTGACTATGGTCATTCACACAAGTCTTCTCACCTGTCCCATGCTCTATACAACTCATCTCATTTTATAAGTTGTAATACCATTCTGACCCCTGTTACTTTCACTGCTCAACATGCAATGCTGTCCTTCTCTTTGTTATTGCTGCCTTGATATTATTTACAGCCTGCAATAATAGAACGTCTGGTGATCCAATGTCAATATGTGGAAGCCCTATCAGTCCACATATTGATATTGGATCACCGATTTCAATATGTGGAAGCCCTATCAGTCCACATATTGATATTGGATCACCGATTTCAATATGTGGAAGCCCAATCAGTACACATTTTGATATTGGATCACCGATTTCAATATGTGGAAGCCCTATCAGTCCACATATTGATATTGGATCACCGATTTCAATATGTGGAAGCCCTATCAGTCCAAATATTGATATTGGATCACCAATATCAATATGTGGAAGCCCTATCAGTCCACATATTGATATTAGATCACCGATTTCAATATGTGGAAGCCCTATCAGTCCACATATTGATATTGGATCACCGATTTCAATATGTGGAAGCCCTATCAGTCCAAATATTGATATTGGATCACCAATATCAATATGTGGAAGCCCTATCAGTCCACATATTGATATTAGATCACCGATTTCAATATGTGGAAGCCCTATTAGCCCAAATATTGATATTGGACCACCAATATCAATATGTGGAAGCCCTATTAGCCCACATATTGATATTAGATCACCGATTTCAATATAGAGTGGCATCAGCATGGCTACATACATCCCTGTTGGGTGTTGATTAGTCTGCTAAAAAGTAGGCATTGGCACAGTTCTTGAGATTTTTAATATTTTCTTCTTATTGGCTTGATTTTCAAATAGACGATGAACATGCTACGACATTGATTTTGTATGAGTTCCATCCATACAACAAATGTACTGTAAACTTCGAATCACCTCTCTGAAGAACTTAGGGAGTGGTCATTTTTAACAACATGGGGGCTTGGTGGTTTTTTTTTTTTTGGGGGGGGGGGTTTGGGAGGGGGGGACAAAAAGATTTCAGACCCCTCATAGGGTAGGACAAATATAAAATTCCACCCCTTTTGAGTGAAAAAGCCAGCATGCTACTAAAGAATAAAAGGGGGGACAGAAAATTTGTCAGACCCCTCCGAAAATTTCCGCCTTGCACGCGCTAATAGTCCATACTTGTCGATGTCAAAGCACATTGGAAGCACAATTGTTATAGAACATGGTAAAGTATTGAACAGATTCTGTAGAAAACATTTTGAGCCATTTGACAAGAAGTGAAAAGTCTTTCTGAGGAGAAGGATTTTCACCTTTACGCCCATTGTTCCCTCCATTTCCCAGTTAACACATTAAACAGTAAAGTCCTATTGTAAAGGTAGTTCTCACTTCATGTCTCTGTGTTTTGCTTTATCCTAAGTACATGTTTCTAGTGCCTGTATTGTGGTGTACATCTCTTTCATTCTTAGGTTCCATACCAGTGGAAGAAGTTTATTTTATTAGTATGTTGGAAAGTGAAAAACCAGATAAAGAAATAGTTTAAAAATGTGTTCATTGTGTGACTGACATTTTTGCACATTATAAAATGCCACATTCAGGAGTGATTGAATACCTAATATTTCTCCTTTGACTGGAGGAGTTTGGCTGTTGTGGGATTTCAGTCTCCATCCATCATCATTACTATCAATCAGATTCATTAGGTGCAAGAGGTCTGATACTGGAGTGAAACAAGAGATTTGTAATCTGCAGGCACAGATGCTGATACTTTCATGGTCTGGTTATTTTACATCATGGGGTGAATGTCAATTTGAAAATGAGAATTTGGCAAACATGCTTTAGTTCTGGGATCTTCTGACGAGCAGTCATGAGCTGTTTCAGAGAGTGAGAATTGTAGGCAGTGTTTAAAGTATCCCTGACGTGTCAGTAATGAAGACTGCCTTATTCATAGACAGCATCTAGACAGCTGTAATAATGTCTGTAGGGAGAGAAATAGGAATTAAACAGGGCTGGCTGGAGATGAACCACTCACATAATGAGGAGGTTTATTTTAATGCTAAACACAAGGAGGCAGGCTCATGGCACCTGTTCTGGTTTAACGGCCTACATTCAGTACAACGACCTTCCTACTGTATACATTGACGGGCATTGCACTTACCCCTACCTATAAAAGAATTATTCTGACTCTCTCCAAATTCAATATCTGACTTGCACCCCTTGCAACTTACATTAGTCCATCTTAGTGCAGAGAGGGGACCTTTTTTGGCTATATAAATGCCCTGTGAATATACTTAATACACCTGTTTACACCTGTACCAGTTCACCAGCCTAAGTATCTATTTATAAAACCAGCAACAATCAAATATTCATGCATTTATACTGTTCTAGTGTTTCATCATCCACCTATCATCTAAGTGATTTTAACAGTTAGAAATATCCAATTACAAACATGAAAGAATCAGGTAGGGGGGGGGGGAGTAGACACCTTATTTTTCACATTGGTTACAGGCTTCTCAGTGGTAAAACCAGTAGGATTACTACCAAGCTGTCTGAGGTTGAACAGGTTCATCCTTCAGGTGATGCATACTGTCTCCAGCCAAGGTGTCATACTACCCCATATATGTATCAACCTGTGTGTGTGTATGACTTAGAGTATGAGCTGCTATCCATCTCCATACCTATGTTGTTAAGCATTGACCTGCTCTTTGTGTTCTCAAGGCTATATGGGCTGAAAACCACAGTACAAAATGATAGTCGTGAGGGCTGCATTGGCCCTCCATTGAACCCCAAAGCTGTACCAGGACCCAGGAGGATCAGTAGAGACGTTCTTATCAAGGTCCGTCATTCCCTTATTGTGTGCTTTAAGACTGCAGGAGACTCAGTAAAGACCGTCTTATCAAGGTCCGCCATTCCCATATTGTGTGCAGTAAGGCTACAGTGTCTTATTCCATAGACAGCATCGAACAGTTTATAAGAGGACGAGGGAGCTTGGGGCTTGGGGCAGTGCTCTAGACTGCATAAAAGGACAGATAGCCAGTTGTGTTGTATGGCAGGTTTCTCTTTGTAGATTCAATGGATGATGTAGATTCAATGGATACCTAAAAAGGTTCACAGATGAAAAAGAGAGCACAGTTATACAAAATGCTCTTGTCAGTTCTATAGGATATACACATTCTATCTATGTACATGTACTTATGTCTGTCATGAGGCATTGCACAGATATGGCTGCTGTGACTCACATATTCCCAATTCCATATCAGCAGCACCAACAGGGACCTGGGCTGGTGAGAACAAACAGCTGACCCAACATGGCTGTTGTTTCTATGTTGTCGATAGGTCCTTAGACTGTATTTAAGTTGTCTGGACATATTGTTACAGAGGTAGTGGATTACTTAGACCAACCAATTATAATGGATATAGCCATGGGTGTAAGACTGGGCTGCCTATAGAAATGTGTCATCTGTTCTTCATGCTGGTGATGTTTTCTATAACAACATGTCTATGTAGGTGTGTGAGGATGTGTGAGGATGGATGAGGGTGTGTCAGTAGTTGGGTATTTGGCCTAAACGTGAACAAACGGGTCGATACCAGGCACCATTCAGCATGGTAAATACCCACCATGTCTATGTGCATTACCACCTGCCTCAAAATGTGCACCATTCAGCATGGTAATTACCCACCCTATCTATGTACACTACCACCTGCCTCAAAATGTGCACCATTCACCATGGTAATTACCCGCCATGTCTATGTGCACTGCCACCTGCCTCAAAATGTGCACCATTCAGCATGGTAATTACCCACCATGTTTATGTGCACTACCACCTGCCTCAAAATGTGCACTATTCAGCATGGTAATTACCCACCATATCTATGTACACTACCACCTGCCTCAAAATGTGCACCATTCAGCATGGTAATTACCTGTCATGTCTCTGTGCACTACCACCTGCCTCAAAATGTGCACCATTCAGCATGGTAATTACCTGTCATGTCTATGTACACTACCACCTGCCTCAAAATGTGCACCATTCAGCATGATAATTACCTGCCATGTCTATGTACACTACCACCTGCCTCAAAATGTGCACCATTCACCCCGGTAATTACCTGCCATGTATATGTGCACTACCACCTGCCTCAAAATGTGCACCATTCACCATGGTAATTACCTGTCATGTCTATGTACACTACCACCTGCCTCAAAATGTGCACCATTCAGTATGGTAATTACCCGCCATGTCTATGTACACTACCACCTGCCTCAAAATGTGCACCATTCACCCTGGTAATTACCCACCATTTCTATGTACACTACCACCTGCCTCAAAATGTGCACCATTCACCATGGTAATTACCTGCCATATCTATGTACACTACCACCTGCCTCTAAATGTGCACCATTCAGCATGGTAATTACCAACTATGTCTACGTTCACTACCACCTGCCTCAAAATATGCTCCATTCACCATGGTAATTACCTGTCATGTCTATGTACACTACCACCTGCCTCAAAATATGCTCCATTCACCATGGTAATTACCTGCCATATCTATGTACACTACCACCTGCCTCTAAATGTGCACCATTCAGCATGTTCACCATGTCTATGTGCACTACCATGTGACTTATAATTATGTCTCAATGATAAGTGGGGTGAAAGGTGGGATGCTGGATGTCCTGAGGTAGATGTTAGTCACTCGTGCTGCCTTCACATGGCCCCCTTATCTCTGATCCCCAATATTACCCTTCACCATATTGCTCAAACCGTTCAGGCCTGGGAGGTGGATCTCTGGCATTCAGGGTGTTGCAGGCTATTTGTAGCTGTGATATGTTTAGCCACATTCTTGCTGCTTCCCACCCACTCATCCACTCCCTATGGCGCGGCAATGGTGACATGCGCATGCAATATGACATAACTTTGTAACATAACCATGAAACATATGTATTATATTGTATTGCTGGTACAATTGTACTCAAAAGAGGTTGATTGATTGTCTTGTTTGTGTGCTTGGTGGTAGACTCTTTCCCACCAGCTTTCCTTCTTAGAGTTCTTACAATCAGAGGGTTGGGAGGGTGGTGGAATGGTGTGTGATGGTCATGTGAAGGTCATGTGAATGTGGTGTGATGTTGTCTGAACCAATCAAGAGAGTTTGCTGCTATTTTTTGGGACTGATCTCAGGACCCACTGCCAGCAGCAGAGGCAGAGAAGTGTGGTGTGATCAGCCCCCAATGTGTATGAGTGGCGAGGTTGGGTTTGTTGGTCTGGTCTTTGAATAAGGAGCCTGGAAATATTAGTCTTAATCACACTTGTTGTGTTTATTATATCACAACTTCTGAACAGATATTAAGACCTCTCACTAAAGCCAGAGATGAACATTTAGGGGTTAAGCTGAATGGGAGTTTATGAATTACCTAGGTGATGATAACTCTGACTCCCTCAGTCGCCTTACTTATATGCTCACCCAAGTGATCATAGATAGCAAATACAGCAGGTTGTACCTGATCCACGATAGCATTGTGCTGCAGAGACACTTCTAAGGCCAGAACCCAGAACCTTTTTGTGTCCATCACTGAGTCAGAAAATGTTTAGCATTTTAAGTTTTAACTCTTGTGAGATGTGGAGAGGACTCTGAGGGTAGGAGAGATTATGAATGGTAGCTCTATCAATGTTTCTCCTTCTACTACATAGACCCTATGCCCTCAAACATTTCTCTTTCCGTTTCATTCAACAATCTAACTATTGACTACCTGCCTTTTGATGTAACTGTCTACATCTTTGAGACACTCCTCTCCTTTATTTCTCGATTAAAGGTTAAAGGTCTTCCAGTTCCCTCAGCTTCCTCACTTATGTGTGCCTGCGCCCTTCCCCTTACATCCCGCCAATATATTGAGTATATTAAGAAGCTGCTCCTGCTTTAAACCTGTCCTCTCTGAGGATAAATATATCTTTGTAGTACTAAGTAGTGTAGGGAATTGGTGGTACACAGGACATGGCCTTTGTAGTACTAAGTAGTGTAGGGAATAGGTGGTCCACAGGACATGGCCTTTATTGTACTAAGTAGTGTAGGGAATAGGTGGTACACAGGACATGGCCTTTATTGTACTAAGTAGTGTATAAAATTGGTGGTACACAGGACATGGCCTTTGTAGTACTAAGTAGTGTAAGGAATTGGTGGTACTCAGGACATGGCATTTGTAGTACTAAGTGGTATAGGGAATTGGTGGTACACAGGACATGTCATTTGTAGCATTAAGTGGTGTAGGGAATTGGTGGTACACAGGACATGTCATTTGTAGCACTAAGTGGTGTAGGGAATTGGTGGTACACAGGACATGCGCTCTGTAGTACTAAGTAGTGTAGGGAATCGATGGTTCACAGGACATGGCCTTTATTGTACTAAGTAGTGTAGGGAATTGATGGTACACAGGACATGGTCTTTGTAGAACTAACTAGTGTAGAAAATTCGTGGTACACAGGACATGGCCTTTGTAGTACTAAGTAGTGTAAGGAATTGGTGGTACACAGGACATGTCATTTGTAGCACTAAGTGGTGTAGGGAATTGGTGGTACACAGGACATGCGCTCTGTAGTACTAAGTAGTGTAGGGAATCGATGGTTCACAGGACATGGCCTTTATTGTACTAAGTAGTGTAGGGAATTGGTGGTACACAGGACATGGTCTTTGTAGAACTAACTAGTGTAGAAAATTGGTGGTTCACAGGACATGGCCTTTGTAGCACTAAGTAGTGTAGGGAATTGGTGGTACACAGGACATGGTCTTTGTAGAACTAACTAGTGTAGAAAATTCGTGGTACACAGGACATGGCCTTTGTAGTACTAAGTAGTGTAAGGAATTGGTGGTACACAGGACATGGCCTTTGTAGTACTAAGTAGTGTAAGGAATTGGTGGTACTCAGGACATGGCATTTGTAGTACTGAGTGGTATAGGGAATTGGTGGTATACAGTACATGGCATTTGTAGTACTTAGCAGTGTAAGGAATTGGTGGTACACAGGACATGGCCTTTGTAGCACTAAGTAGGGTAGGGAATTGATGGTACTCAGGACATGGCATTTGTTGTACTAAGTAGTGTAAGGAATTGGTGGTACTCAGGACATGGCATTTGTAGTACTAAGTGGTATAGGGAATTGGTGGTAAATAGCAAAGATTAATGATCATGTTGACATTCTAGACATTCCACACTGTGAGCAGGAATTATTTTCTGGTTAGGTGCTGGAAATTATTGTCTGAGTTGGACTTAGAAAGGATTTCTGCAGGTTAGGTACTTACTAGTTTTAGTTTCAGAACTTATTTTCTAGTCAGGTGCTGGAATATTGTGCCCGCTGGACTTAAAAAAGATTTCTGCAGGCTAGGTATTTAGTGGGTTCAGTCTTAGGAATTATTTTCTGGTTAGGTGCTGGAAATTGTTTGAGTTGGACTTAGAAAAGATTTCAGCAGGCTAGGTATTCAGTGGGTTTAGTCTTAGAAATTATTTTCTTATTAGGTGCTGGAAATTGTCTGAGTTGGACTTAGAAAAGATTTCAGAAGGTTAGGTATTTAGTGGGTTTAGTCTTAGGAATTATTTTCTGGCCAAAAATGACTTTAATTCGATGCAAATAAGGAAACAAGGTCATAACAAATGGAGTTCCCACAAGAAAATAAAGTCCCTCATTTTCTCAGTCTTCACTGTTTACTTTCTAGAACTTTCCCATAAGAACCGCTTCACCTTGTTATCTTCCGCCAATTTTCCACTGTTTTCACGATTGAATTATAGGTATTTGAGACAATTGAAACACTCTTGCTTGTTATTTTCTCTGCCAATTAATCATAGGTTTGACAATTTTCTCTGTTATATAGCCCAAATTTGTTGAAAGAACTGTTTTCAGAGAGGACTATTTAGCTCACTGGTTTGATTTTAACATGAAAGCTGAGTGCTGATTGGTTGAGATTCGCAAGGGGGAGTTTGCAGGCCTGCTTGCATCACTGAGCGTCTTACATTGGGACATGGTGCACTGCTGAGACTGTGTCTTTAGGTTAGCATTTTAAATGTTCTAAGTCCATCTTCTGATTGGACCCCATTTTTGAGTTGGACTTAGAAAAGTTTTCAGCTGAAAGATATAATGTGCTACAACAGGTGTGGCTAATAACGAGGAACATCCCTCACTCGTATGTATAATACTTCAAACAAAAAGTGGCAAAGAGTCTGTTTGCATCATTCCTCTAATTTATCGTCATAAAATACCAATAAACTGTCGTTAATTTATAACACCACCAAAATTGTCAGGGTGCGGCTTATAAGCAAAGATATCTAACAAAAAACTCAATCAACCACTTGTATGGCTCTCTAAGTTGAAGCAGGTAACATATAGATAAATACAACATAAAACCAATGCTATCCCTCTGTTTCACTGTAAAAGCTATATAGTTCCCAACTAAATCACCAGATGGCAGCACTATGCAAGTTTTCATTTTATGTCAACATTTAACTCATCATATATGCTTTATCTTCAATATATCCAATAAAATAATCTTTTCATATAAGCCTTTTCACTTTAAAAAAAAATTAAGTCCAAACAATAAATATACAATGTATTATTTTATTTAGTAAAATAACTTTCATTTAACCGAAAAACAATGTCACACACCACAAACGTAATTATCAATACATCTATATACTGTAATCCAAACATCAACTCACTTGTACAATAGGACAGCATATAGGTGTTGTAAAACTAATAGGGCTTTACTTCTCTTTTAATACAAATTTTTGAAGACCTGGTCACATTTAATCCAAAAATCTCATAAGATCAACATTATACTTCTCCAAACCAACATATTATCCAAAAATAATCCCATGAGGTCAACATTATACTTCATTAAGCGCTAACAGACAGTCTCAATACATCGTGAAATATAATTCATCAATAAAATGCTACTCGTCAGCACCTTAATAGTAAATCGTGCTTACTACACCGTATGCAATACTCTACTAAATCGACAGGTGGCAGCACTATTCACAAATTACACAAAGCCACGTATCAGAACTCCTCTATCATATATAAATATAACGTTATGTAAAGGAACATATTGATACAATACAAATCTCTTACACAATAAACTATAACCTATACCAATAAATACATCAGGTAATATTTATTTACTACGTAACATCTCTCAAAACATGTATCAATGTAGCACACCATAATCATAACAGTCATACACAATCATAAAGAAATAGATTCATGCATGTGTCACACTAACATAACTTAAGTCTAGACTAATACTAGCTTAAGTTTGTCTCTCCAATTCTTTCTTGACAAAAGTTTTTGAAGGTTTGGTGAAATCCAAACCGACATTCTAAACAAAAAACAATCCCATACTGTTCTTCTACTATGGCTTATAGCATCTCTATAACTGGTAGATGCGATCAATATAGTAATAGCTTCATTGAAACATAATGTAAACCAATTCATACAAATGAGTCTATATATATATAAGTCAATGTCGTATGTCATATACTGCTGAAACGGTAGGTGGCAGCACTATATGCAATTCATACAAAGCAGCGTATCAAACTCTGCTGTCCTATATATATAACATTATAACAAGGAACATAATAATACAATACAAATCTTAACACTCTAAACCAATAACCCAAATCAATAAATAGATCAGGTAACATTTATTTAGAACTTTTCATCTCTCTAAAACATGTACCGATGTAGCACACCATAATTATAACAGTAAAACACAGATATAGAAAAATAAATTCATACATGTATCATACTAATATAACTTAAGTCTAGACTAACACTAGCTTAAGTTTTCCCGAAGTCTTTCTTATTAGGGAATTTTTGAAGGTTTGGTGAAATCCAAACCAACATTCTAATCAAAAATAATCCTCTACTATTCATCTCCATTATTAGCAAGTGCGGCTTATAGTCAAAACTGCTATTATCCAAAATAATAGGTATTTTTTGGATATTCAAAAAATATAGGTCTTCTTTGATAATATTTTTTTTGGAAATATCCAAAGAAGACCTATATATATACTACTCTTGACACAGTGCACACACTTGTGTGAGCTGCAGTTGTTTGGGTTGTGCCGGCTGTAGGGGCAGCAGGGGGGATGAGGCTGGTCTTTCGAATCTCTTCCCCGAAAGATGCGGTTCTCACAACACCGACGTTCTGGAGAGTGACTCCCATGATGTTTACCCCTTTACCATCTCTGCCAAATCCCCAGCATGAGTCCGTCTCCATGTTGGGGGTCTAGATGGGGGGTCCCCATGTCACATGTCGATTTTAAGAAAAGGCCATGTCACATGTCACTAAATTTCTATTTCCCCATGTCTCTGTCACTAAGCTCCATGTCACATGTCGATTTTAAGGAAAGGTCATGTCTCATGTCACTAACTTTTTCATTCTCCATGTAGTGTAAGGTAAAGAAAACAGTAGGGTTGTATAGATTGTCATAAAATAAAGTTTGTATTTTCTGGTGTATATCTGTAACATTGAGAATGTCATAGTTTATAACTAAATGGGTTAGAATCAAAGTACAGTAAAGGTATGTTGATGGTTGTATGTTTCAATGACCTAGTATTATGTGGTAAGCCTACATCAGCATTCTTGGAACATATACACTGGCTGATCTCATGCCTGCTGATGTCATACTTGTCTCATGTGTACCATTCAGTGTGCTTACTTCATCCTTTTAGCTGATATCATCAGTCACCTGTTTGTCTCCCTATCTGACATCAGTCTGACCTCATACTGTGATACGTGTAGGGGGTGCAGGAGGCACCTGTGGGGTGACAGGCCCCTCCTGGAGACTGGACACTGGGGCCAACCCCTTCAGGTTGCCTCCAGGGTCCTCCCTGCACCCCCAAAGTGTGACCCCTGCAGCCATGTGGACAAAGGGTAGGCAGTGGAACCTAGGACCTAGTACAGTGAACATGTGCTTCCTTGGTTCTCCTCATATCTACAGCCCAAGGTAGATAATCCTCTACTATTCATCTCCATTATTAGCAAGTGCGGCTTATAGTCAAAACTGCTATTATCCAAAATAATAGGTATTTTTTGGATATTCAAAAAATATAGGTCTTCTTTGATAATATTTTTTTTGGAAATATCCAAAGAAGACCTATATATATACTACTCTTGGCACAGTGCACACACTTGTGTGAGCTGCAGTTGTTTGGGTTGTGCCGGCTGTAGGGGCAGCAGGGGGGATGAGGCTGGTCTTTCGAATCTCTTCCCCGAAAGATGCGGTTCTCACAACACCGACGTTCTGGAGAGTGACTCCCATGATGTTTACCCCTTTACCATCTCTGCCAAATCCCCAGCATGAGTCCGTCTCCATGTTGGGGGTCTAGATGGGGGGTCCCCATGTCACATGTCGATTTTAAGAAAAGGCCATGTCACATGTCACTAAATTTCTATTTCCCCATGTCTCTGTCACTAAGCTCCATGTCACATGTCGATTTTAAGGAAAGGTCATGTCTCATGTCACTAACTTTTTCATTCTCCATGTAGTGTAAGGTAAAGAAAACAGTAGGGTTGTATAGATTGTCATAAAATAAAGTTTGTATTTTCTGGTGTATATCTGTAACATTGAGAATGTCATAGTTTATAACTAAATGGGTTAGAATCAAAGTACAGTAAAGGTATGTTGATGGTTGTATGTTTCAATGACCTAGTATTATGTGGTAAGCCTACATCAGCATTCTTGGAACATATACACTGGCTGATCTCATGCCTGCTGATGTCATACTTGTCTCATGTGTACCATTCAGTGTGCTTACTTCATCCTTTTAGCTGATATCATCAGTCACCTGTTTGTCTCCCTATCTGACATCAGTCTGACCTCATACTGTGATACGTGTAGGGGGTGCAGGAGGCACCTGTGGGGTGACAGGCCCCTCCTGGAGACTGGACACTGGGGCCAACCCCTTCAGGTTGCCTCCAGGGTCCTCCCTGCACCCCCAAAGTGTGACCCCTGCAGCCATGTGGACAAAGGGTAGGCAGTGGAACCTAGGACCTAGTACAGTGAACATGTGCTTCCTTGGTTCTCCTCATATCTACAGCCCAAGGTGAGTCTCTGATATTATGGTACCAGTTGAAACTTATCATATTGGTGCCAGGAGTACTTACCCATGTGGCTGTAAAGAGTACATATAGTTTATGTGCTAAATCATGAAGGAGGAAAGACCTCCCATCATCATGGTACTGGTAGGCAGCCTCTACCAGCCATCACCATGCCCATCTCTCCATCACTCAACCCAGGAGGAGTCAGGGCAGGGTCTGTCCTTATCTCAGGATAGCCCCACAAGGAGAATGTACAATATCCATTGGAAACCTGGATTACAACCATTCACATCATATAAAAGTGCCTCCAACTATAGGGTGAGTAAGGCCTGTGCATCACCTACCACATGTAGCCTACTGGAGCATGGCCATGTGGGACTGAGTAAAGCCTCCAGGGTGCATGGCCTCCCGTCCCATACACTCACTCCTGCATCCCTGCCTGAGTGGTGCTGTGGTCACTCCATGTGTGACCACCACAACCACTAGCATCCTGCCTATCAAATAGCACTCACAGAACTTTAGGACACCTTCAAACTTTCTGCTAGCTATACTTTAGAATTCATGATTATATGTGTATGTTTATAAGTCTACCCTAAATTGGAAAAAGACATTAATTACTTATTCTGCCAATGTAAAACCATTTTGGAATTTTGATAGACAAAGAGTTCTGCAATAGGAGAAATTTCTACCCTAAATTCAACCACCTCAACCCCGACATGGGACATTAACCAGGCCAATATCAATCAATATCTGGCATAACAGGAAGAATGGACAATTGTTAATGAACACTGACATTTGGATAATCTATATTGCTGATTTTGTGGAATATATTCAGACCCACACTCCAACATCCCCTTCTCATAGAAGACTAAACCTATAATTCAAGACTGCCACTTGTTAACTAGAGAAGAATAAGTATAGGCCAACTGTGGTGTGTACATGTGTGGTGGGAGGACCTGGAGGAAGTTACCTCACAGCCCCCCACTCACCCACCCACCCACCACCACCAGCTAACTGACTCAGTGGGAGGGCCTAGGTTAGAGCCCCCAACTCATCATTGTTGACACAGTCCACCCTGACCAAACACTTGTCTAATCCTGAACTATACCCTGGTTACTGACTGTTGTTCAAGACTGGAACAGCTGATCTGCAATAGACATTCAGACACCTTACATATTCATCCCAGCCAATAATAATTATTATCTGGCATATGATGATGTGAAGTGCCTATCCCTAACAATAGAAACTGGTTTACACAGCCTGTAGACCACAATTGGAAGATAAACTGTTATCTTACATCTCACTATGGAAGGCAATCTGATATTATGATTTTGAATATGATATCCTGACTCCCAGCCTGATGTCTTATTGACTCTTAGGTTGACTCCCAGCCTGACATTGATTCTCAACCTGACTTTGATGACTCTCAGGTTGACCTTGATGACTCTTACCCTGGCCCTATTGACTTCCCACCTGACTCTGTAAACCAGTTTCTATAGTTAGGAGGACACTCCTGACTCTAAATATGAGGATATCATATTTAAAACCATAATATCAGATTGCCCTCATTCCAGTTTTTATAGTTAAGAGGACACTCCTGACTATAAATATGAGGATATCATATTTAAAACCATAATATCAGATTGCCCTCATTCCAGTTTCTATAGTTAGGAAGACAACCCTGACTCTCAGAGTTAAGTGAGGAGTCAAGAACATCAACTTTAGGAGCCAACACGGTTGGGTCAAGAGTCAATAATGTCGGTCAGGTTCAGAGTCAGCACCATCAAGCCTAGAGTCAACAGGGTCTGAGAGTCAGGACGAGAGTCAACCGCATTGACCTGAAGGTCTGACTGTGAGATCAACATCAGCATGAAACAGAGAGTCAGCAGAGTCAGGCTTTGAGTCAATAAGATCAGGTAGAGAGTCAACAAGCCCCAGTAGAATGGGAGTCAACAAAGCGGTATGTGAGTCATCAAGGTCAGGTTGAATCAACATCAACCTGAGAGTCATGAACATTAGCCTGAGAGTCATGAACATCAGTCAACAAGAATGCAGGGTGAGAGTCAACAACATCAATTAGGTTAAGAGTCATCAACATTCAGGCTATGAGTCATCAAGGTTAGGCCAAAGGGTCAACATCCACCTTAGAGTCAAGGAGTCAACCTGAGAGTCATTCACAATAGAATAGAATTAAAGTCAACAGAGAGTCGTCAAGGTCAGGTTGAGTCCACAACAACCTGAGTCATGGACATTAGTCTGAGGGTCAACAGAGTCAGACTGAGAGTCAACAAGATTACAGGGTGAGAGTCAAAACAACAATAAGGTTGAGTCATCAACATTCAGGTGAGTCATTAAGGTTAGGTCAAAAGGGCCAACATGCACCTGAGAGTCAAAGAGTCAGCCTGAGAGTCATCCATAATAGAATTAGAGTCAACAGAGAGTCATCAAGATCAGGTTGAGTCAATAACAACCTGAGTCATGTGCATCAGTCTGAGAGTCAACAGAGTCAGCCTGAGAGTCAACAAGACCAGGCTGAGAGTCATCAAGTTCAGGCTGAGAGCTAACAGTATTGGGCTGAGAGTCATCAGGCTTGGCCTTTGGTAGGCTAGGCAAGAGTCAATATCATCTGGCTAGAAGTCAAATTGAACAGCTTGAAGAGTCATTAGTGCGAGGATAAAATCCGGATAGGAGTCAACCAGGTTAGAGTCAGCAAGGTCTGGCCATGAGTCAGCATGGTTAATTAAGTGAGTCAACAACAGGAACAGCCAGAGTAGTCAATGACGTTATCCAATCAACAAAGTCAGACTGGGAGTCATCAAGATCAGCCAGGAGTCAGCTGCAGTATTCAGATTGAGTCAGAGTGGCTGGCTGGGAGCCAATCACTACAGAATGAGAGTCAATCAAGTCTGGCTAGGAGTAAAGAAGGCCTGGTGGAGAGTCAGCTATGTCCACCAGGGAGTCAAGAAGTCAATATGCTGGGCTCTGTCCGGCACTAAAATGTGAACCTATGATAGACTTAGCAATCAAGCATGGATGACCTGACAGTCAAACCAAGTGTTAATGTAGTTAGGTATATAGCATGTAGTACTAGCTTATGTAGATCATAGATGCTAGAGGCTAGGCTCTGTCCGGCTTGAAAATGTTGTGAACAAATGATTGTGTTAGCAAATGCCAGGATAATGGACTGAACTGTAATATCAAGTGCTAACAAAGTGAAATATGACATGCTGGGCTAAATCTATGTCTGGCACTGCAATCTGTCATGTTCATTATAATGCAAAGCTGGGCTCATTGTCCGGCGCTATGAAGCTGTCATGAAAATTGATATATTCAGCTAGGAGAGAAACAGCCACCCACTAATACTGGGCTCAATGTCCGGCACTGGGACTGAATTCATTTTTATCAAAAGCTGGGCTTAATGTCCGGCAATCTGAACAGTCACAAATCTGGTTTACATGTTCAGAGCCAGGAGCTATCCCCTGCAGCACGGAAGGCTCTCCTTTAAGAATGGAATGGGGAAGAGTGTGATACGTGTAGGGGGTGCAGGAGGCGCCTGTGGGGTGACAGGCCCCTCCTGGAGACTGGACACTGGGGCCAACCCCTTCAGGGTGCCTCCAGGGTCCTCCCTGCACCCCAAAAGTGTGACCCCTGCAGCCATGTGGACAAAGGGTAGGCAGTGGAACCTAGGACCTAGTACAGTGAACATGTGCTTCCTTGGTTCTCCTCATATCTACAGCCCAAGGTGAGTCTCTGAGATTATGGTACCAGTTGAAACTTATAATACTTCTGGATGATGTGAGACTCTGATCTCAGCCTTTAGAAAGCATATAAAAGCAGGTCCCTCTCTTCCCTCCTCAATCACTACATCTGATCTGTGCTGTTCACATCAACCCTTTGGACTACCTTGCTGATATACTGGACTTTGTACCTGAGGACTAAGAGGAGGCAATATTCTTTGTACAGGTTATTATCCTGAAGGTTATTATACCAGATTACCCTGAAGGTTATATCCATGCTAAGGTTGGACTACTGAATGTTATTGCACACAGTTATGTTCAATGGACTCTATGCTGAAATGATATATTACCTGAGGACATTTGTGTGTTACTATGTGCTACTGTGACAACCATAGGAAATAAGTGTCTACCAAAGGGGATTAGGCCTCCTGTGGCTACTTCAGCAATAAACCTGTCAACAAGCAACTTGTAACAAAGACTTTGTCTGCAATCATTGGCCAAGGCCACCACACTCCATGTCCTTGTCACTAAGCTCCATGTCACATGTCGATTTTAAGAAATGGCCATGTCACCCTGTCGAATTTAGGGGTCTAGACCCATCATGATGGGTCTAGACCCCTAAAAATCAACATGTGACATGGAGCTTAGTGACAAGACATGGAGAATGAAAAAGTTAGTGACATGAGACATGACCTTTCCTTAAAATCGACATGTGACATGAAGCTTAGTGACAGAGACATGGGGAAATAGAAATTTAGTTACATGTGACATGGCCTTTTCTTAAAATCGACATGTGACATGGGGACCCCCCATCTAGATCTAGAGTTGGCTGGTACCAGTGGCCTGGAGGGCGTGTTGCATGTAGGGCCTGGAGGGCCTGGAGCATGTTGCGTAGTCTGACGCAGCCCCCATTCCGTCCCTCCATAGGGTACGGAATGAGTAGGGCCCTAGACAGGGGGGTCCAATGTCCTTTGTCGATTTTAAGAAATGGTTCTTGTCCCTTGTCTTTCACCCCCATGTCCCTTGTCGATTTTAAAGGGGGGCTGGCATGGAAAATTAACAACATGGGTACTGATTCAAACAGCGATCATAAAATTGTGGGAACCAGCGGAAAAATCGCGATGCGCTGATTGGTCAAGGGGTGATCACGTGACTTTTTAATGCTGGCATGCATTACCATGCCAGGGCCCCTTTAAGAA
Organism: Acholoe squamosa; assembly: GCA_949317995.1. Lineage (NCBI taxonomy): Eukaryota > Metazoa > Annelida > Polychaeta > Phyllodocida > Polynoidae > Acholoe > Acholoe squamosa. The sequence continues at coordinate 115,547,909 of OX439036.1, forward strand.
GTGCTCTTGTCCCTTGTCCTTAAGCCAATGTCACTTGTCGATTTTAAGAATTGCACCTTGTCCCTTGTCACTCAACCCCATGTCCCTTGTCGATTTTAAGAAGTTGCTTTGTCCCCTTGTCGATTATACCCCTCTGGGGCCCTATGAGTAGACCTGCCAACCGGTCCCTAGGCAGAGCTCCCTGAGCGGCAGACGGTGTGGAATACCCACACTAGGAATGAGTTGCAAGCTGTAACTAGTGTTGCGGTGTAGTCACTCCATTCACCCACAGACATATTTGAGGACTCTGCTACATGTACATCAGGAATGCCACTGTAACTATCGGCTAAACCTGATTCTTTTCCTTTGTCCCAGAAGGGGCTGTGAATAAAAAAAAAAAAAAAGAGAGAATACAGATAATAGGGGCTCCGCGGAATGCGCAATTTCCGAATGCTGAAACGTTTTGGGTGCACAAGACCAGCAGCAGCGCCATCTGCAGGATGTTAACTGAACTGTTCATAGTTCCTCCAAGTTCCATCAGAGAGACCCAAGGTTTCCAAACACGCTGAGGAGGTTAACTGAGATCTAAGCACATCAAAAACCCGTGTTTTTAAGGTTATTTCATCGTGACAACAGGTTAGTTGTATTTCATATGTAGTACTGACCGATAAGGCCCATGTCTGAGTCCCATCAGTAATAATTTGAAGCTTCTGATTGGTCCACATCGTGACACATTTGCCATAGTTGAGCGATGATAGAGTGATTTCAGGCTTCACTGCCTAGTCGAGAATCATATTTAACCACTAAACCACAATGATATTAAAAAATATGTATCATGAACATACATGATCATTACATGACATGCATTGTATGTCATGCATGTTCATATCCATAGGGCACCCTGTACCGTACATCAATATTTATGACTGTGCCTAATACATCATTACATGACATACCGGTACATTGTATGTCATGTATGTTCATATGGCATAGGGCACCTTGTCAGGCGGGCGCTGACTCTTACCTAATGGGAGAGTCAGGCTTCCTGCATAGCCATAGGGCTAATTTGTCAGGTGTCTGGAATTGTAGGACATAATTTTTTTATGTCAATTTCCTCTTAAGGATGGCTTCCTAAGACATGTTTGTTGCCATTTTGTGAGAAACCTTTCATACGGGGGCCCAGATTATTTGGTTCTTGCAAATCTGTTAGCCTTTATATCAAGTTTAGCTGCCACGGTCGGCCATGTTGGATGTTTCAGGTCTCACAACAGAGGTGTTATTCATGAAATAATGTTATTCATTAGAATCTGCTTGGAGAGTGGAGATTGACTTCCTGTCTGGCAGAAAATGCACCTGCTGATAGCTACCCGTTGCAACCCACACGGCATGTGCCAAATCTTGGAAAAGGGTGCGATCTAAAAGTTTCCAAAAAAAGACGCTCTTCCCACTCACAGACAGCAAAACTAAGGTGGTACTCTTGTCAATATTATAAGCTGATTGTTGGGGATTTGTTTCTGTCAAATGTTATTCTTAGAAACTTGCTGTTTCTAGAGCACCTGCAAGTTTTAGATAGGGTAGTCCCAGCGACTCAGTCCTTAACTGAGTCGCGCACAGTGACTAAGGGCACCCTGTACATCAATATCATTATAGGCACTTCAACAAAAAATTCAAAGTGAATACAGAAAATTCTTTAAAGTTGAGCTACTTGCGATGTTTCCAAAACTTTTTGAATTAGTTTCTATCTTGTCTAGAACCGCAGCTACAAGAAAAAATGTCTCTTAAATTCTGAGGCAAGTAGCACTATAGAAGTGGTAGAAATAGGTGTTAGTTTTTGTGATGTGAGTGCAGCCACTGTCAGTGGCCACCTGCGCAGGTGTCAGTGCTACAGTGGTGTGTGCTTTATTTCCAATTTTCAAGGGTCTGTAATAAAGGGTTCTCCTGGTACAACTTTCACAAAATTTATATTTCTGAGATATTTGAAATTTTGGCTATTCAATGGTATTAATTTATATCTTCCAAGTATAACCCAAGTAACTTTAAAATGCTCATGAAAAGGTGTCAGTAGCACCAACATTGCAGCCGTCACTCAGGGAAAAAAATATACATGTCTCATATATTGGATAGCTCTAAATCATCTCTGGACGAAATCAGAAATGCATCAAATTTTACACACTGGTCATTTAATATCCTAAAAACATGTTTATTGTGGTAGTTTTTATGTTTCTCCAATGCTTGATATGTTTATTAAAGCTTCAAATCAACCTTTACATTCAACTCTCTGTAAATCGCTTAATAATTGCTCTTTTTTGACCCACATTTCGCTGGTGGGTAGCTTGATATCTAAACTTAAAATATATCTATCAAGATATCTGAAAAAAAGCTTAGTTCTGTTCAAAATCGGCGATATAGGCATGGTCAAGAAGAGCGGCCACCCTCACACCTGACAAAAAGTGTCAAGCCTGCATGCCAGCTTTTCTCACATCCCACTGTGCTGTTATTAAGGTGCCTAATATCAATCTGGCCCCAGCTCGACCACTTGCGTGTGTCGTCTCTGGCAACCAGTGTTTATGGATTAAAGTAGTTCTGGCCGCTAGTATTAAATATTTCTCAGAAAATGGGGACCCACAATCCCCGAACACGAGAGACTCAGAGAGGGTATTCCCTAGAATTCCAAGCGGACGAGACTGCATGAATATGACTGATAATTTAGAGAATTTATTAAGGCTGTCGTCAGAAGCCTAGCCTATAGTCATTGTTCAAGCAATGCCACCTTTCCCTAACTTTAGCTTTAGGAATTCAGAATTTTTGGTTTATTAGGGAGTGGTCATTATTTATCTTTTGCGCCACCCCCCCCCCCACTGCACCGGAAGCTCGGAGAATTTTCATGCCCCTCTTTGATCTATAGTAGCACATGGGCTTTTTTCTTAAAAAGAGGATAATTTTTTTTAGCCCCCTCTTTGAAGAGGGGTCAAAATTGTTTTAGCTACCCCCCTCAAGAGGGGTCTGAAATATTTCCCCCCCCTGCAGACCTGTATGTCATGTTATACACAGGTGCAGCCATGTCCCCCTGATGTCATGTTTAATATACCAGTATATCGGATTATACACAGGTGCAGCCATGTCCCCCTGATGTCATGTTTAATATACCAGTATATCGGATTATACACAGGTGCAGCCATGTCCCCTTTATGCCATGTTTAATATACCTGTATGTCATGTTATACACAGGTGCAGCCATGTCCCCCTGATGTCATGTTTAATATACCAGTATATCGGATTATACACAGGTGCAGCCATGTCCCCCTGATGTCATGTTTAATATACCAGTATATCGGATTATACACAGGTGCAGCCATGTCCCCCTTATGCCATGTTTAATATACCTGTATGTCATGTTATACACAGGTGCAGCCATGTCCCCCTGATGTCATGTTTAATATACTAGTATATCGGATTATACACAGGTGCAGCCATGTCCCCCTGATGTCATGTTTAATATACCTGTATGTCATGTTATACACAGGTGCAGCCATGTCACGGCGTGTACGTGTGACAGAGCAGACCGACCATGGTACCGTCCCCCACAGCCCGTTCCTCCATCTACCCCCTGAGGTGCTGGAGCTGGTTCTGCACCACCTGGGGCTGTACGAGTGGCACACATTGCGCCTGGTGTGCCACCAGCTGTGTGACAGGGTGGATCAGAGCGCAGTGTGGAGGCACACGTGGCTCAGTCTACAGAGCGCCCCTGACACTGGGTCTTCCATGTGGAGGCTGCTCCAGGCACGGCGTGTGTCACGCCTGGATCTAACAGAGGTAGACAGACAGGTGGACCCGGTCGGCAAGGCTCTACAGGCACTACCTAAAATACAGGGACTGTCGGTCAACTCACGTGCTATGTACTTCCTGGGATGTTTCCACATGGACAGTTGGCTGGAGTTTGTAAATACGCTGGAGATTGTTGATCGTAGTTCTATGGGTGGTAATTATATAGGCATGCTGGACAATAGTTGGATCTCGTTAATAGCTGCGACGCTATCCAATATAACAAAACTAACAATACACAATCTACGCTCACAAATAGCAGAACTGACGAGACAGATGACTCCACTAGACAAACTGGAGGTGCTGGATTTGGAGGTTGCAGGGTATATTTCTACTCGTAATGGAGTTGACATTAGGGATTTCTCCAAACTGCTCTACATGCACCCAAACCTGACTGACTTACGGTAAGTGGGTCTTGTTATATCAATCCATCACAGTCATGACTGACCTACGGTAAGTGGGTCTTGTTATATCAATCCATCTCAGTCATGACTGACCTACGGTAAGTGGGTCTTGTTATATCAATCCATCACAGTCATGACTGACCTACGGTAAGTGGGTCTTGTTATATCAATCCATCACAGTCATGACTGACCTACGGTAAGTGGGTCTTGTTATATCAATCCATCTCAGTCATGACTGACCTACGGTAAGTGGGTCTTGTTATATCAATCCATCTCAGTCATGACTGACCTACTGTAAGTGGGTCTTGTTATATCAATCCATCTCAGTCATGACTGACCTACGGTAAGTGGGTCTTGTTATATCAATCCATCTCAGTCATGACTGACCTACGGTAAGTGGGTCTTGTTATATCAATCCATCACAGTCATGACTGACCTACGGTAAGTGGGTCTTGTTATATCAATCCATCACAGTCATGACTGACCTACGGTAAGTGGGTCTTGTTATATCAATCCATCACAGTCATGACTGACCTACGGTAAGTGGGTCTTGTTATATCAATCCATCTCAGTCATGATTCTCTGCATCAGACAGTATATCTGAATTACCTGAATTTGATAAAGTTGTATTACATGGTTCAAAGGTACTAGATATTATGTTGTTTGTATTGCATGGTTCAAAGGTACTAGATATTATGTTGTTTGTATTACATGGTTCAAAGGTACTAGATATTATGTTGTTTGTATTGCATGGTTCAAAGGTACTAGATACTATGTTGTTTGTATTGCATGGTTCAAAGGTACTAGATACTATGTTGTTTGTATTGCATGGTTCAAAGGTACTAGATATTATGTTGCTTGTATTGCATGGTTCAAAGGTACTAGATATTATGTTGCTTGTATTACATGGTTCAAAGGTACTAGATATTATGTTGCTTGTATTGCATGGTTCAAAGGTACTAGATATTATGTTGCTTGTATTACATGGTTCAAAGGTACTAGATATTATGTTGCTTTGAAGGTATTTCTTGGAATCCAAAGTTGATTAATACTGTGATAGACTAAAGAAGTGTCACTAGTGCGCTCTGAATATGGTAAAGCTTAATGTTTAGATCTATTCTTTTCCCTTAATACGTTTCACATCCCAAAATGACCATCTTAGGATGACCCTAGTGTTGTGTTAATTACATCCATGTTTATCCTAGAATACATCAAATGGCGTTGATGTCAACCAGGGAGTTGGGAGATGCTTCTCCTTTTGATCCAAAAACCTGCTTCACAAATGTCGGTAAGTTTAGAAGAAATACATTTTTGGTCAAATTTGTTCATCCAGAGTCACTGCTTCTCATCGCTAGCTATAATCATTGTAGCAGTTAAAAATGAATGCAAAATTAAAAAGAAAAACCTGACCTACCTTACACAGATAAAAGATAAAGATGAATCTACAAAAATGTAACCTAGGGGCTGTGTACAAATGACGTCATGCTTTTTTAGACCATTTTTGACCCCCACGCCTCATCATGTTTTCGGCCAATTTTGCAATGCTGAAGGTACATGGAAAATTAATCCCGTCATGCCAGGCCAAACGCCACTCCCTCCCCTCCTCCTGCATGACATTATTTGTACAGAGCCCCCTGACCGTAAATTCTCTCGTATAAACCACATCCCTCGTATAAGCCGCACCTAACTTTAGGAGAATGCTATAAGGCCTAAAAAAAATTGTTGTGTTCAGGTAACGGGGTCAAACAAAGTTAGGCTAGGTAGGAAGGGATTTTTTTTTGAGAAATTTTTTCAGGCTGGCTGTAAATATTCACGCCTACGCAATGCAAATTTGACACGTGAGATCGTGAAAAAAAAATTCCATGTCTCGATAAGTGCCAAAACATCAGATTTTCCCACAAAATGCCCCCAAAAATGTTATCGTAGGGCCCAAAAATTAGGGTAGATAGCATTACCTGAACACAACAATTCTTTTTTTTAGGCCTAAGCTACTTCTGAGGTCTGAAAATTGGTGGTTTAGTACCATTCCATAGTGCCAAATACCCTTGTATAAGCCGCACATTGACCTTGGGCTGATCCTCATCTTGATTTGGGCTCTGGTATAAGCCGCAGCTTATATGAGAGAATTTACGGTAGGATAGCTTTGATGAAAAAGTTGTACCCTTTGATAAGAGGTCAAAAATTTAAGCTCAACCAACTAAATGCATGTTTTATCATAATACTCGTTCATACATAAGTACATGTTTTATTCCTTCTTCAACTGTTCAAGGAGAGAGAGTATTGTGCCTCAAGTCCTTAGTACAACTTATTCCTTACTGTAGGAGACGGAGTGTTAAAGTTGTTAGACCTACAACTTATTCCTTACTGTAGGAGATGGAGTGTTAAAGTTGTTAGACCTACAACTTATTCCTTACTGTAGGAGACCGAGTGTTAAAGTTGTTAGATTTACAACTTATTCCTTACTGTAGGAGACCGAGTGTTAAAGTTGTTAGATCTACAACTTATTCCTTACTATAGGAGATGGAGTGTTAAAGTTGTTAGATCTACAACTTATTCCTTACAGTAGGAGACCGAGTGTTAAAGTTGTTAGATTTACAACTTATTCCTTACTGTAGGAGACCGGGTGTTAAAGTTGTTTGACCTACAACTTATTCCTTACTGTAGGAGACCGAGTGTTAAAGTTGTTTGACCTACAACTTATTCCTTACTGTAGGAGACCGAGTGTTAAAGTTGTTTGACCTACAACTTATTCCTTACTGTAGGAGATGGAGTGTTAAAGTTGTTAGACCTACAACTTATTCCTTACTGTAGGAGACCGAGTGTTAAAGTTGTTAGATTTACAACTTATTCCTTACTGTAGGAGATGGAGTGTTAAAGTTGTTTGACCTACAACTTATTCCTTACTGTAGGAGACCGAGTGTTAAAGTTGTTAGACCTACAACTTATTCCTTACTGTAGGAGATGGAGTGTTAAAGTTGTTAGACCTACAACTTATTCCTTACTGTAGGAGACCGAGTGTTAAAGTTGTTAGATTTACAACTTATTCCTTACTGTAGGAGACCGGGTGTTAAAGTTGTTAGATCTACAACTTATTCCTTACTGTAGGAGATGGAGTGTTAAAGTTGTTTGACCTACAACTTATTCCTTACTGTAGGAGATGGAGTGTTAAAGTTGTTTGACCTACAACTTATTCCTTATCTTAATGTTAAAGCTAAAGGAGACCGAGTGTTAAAGCTAAAGTCGTTAGATCTACAACCAATTCCTTATTATAGGAGACTGAGTGTTAAAGTCATTTATTCCTTATTATAGGAGACCAAGTGTTAAAGTCATTTATTCCTTATTAACACGAAAAGCGAGTTATAACAGCCGGGTAAAAAAACTAGGTTTTCAGTGCCTCAGTAAAGGTGGGGAAAAAAGGGAGGGGCAGTATTTCAAATTTGCAAATACACAATTTGTGCATGGAATTGGAGCTTAGAATGTCTATTTTATGATATGGAAAGAGTGAAGTTTTTTTGTTTTTTTTTTTTTACTTTCTTAAATATCCTGTCATGAGTGCATACAAGCCATTCACAGTTTTTGTCCAGTCCATTTAAGATGCTTTTGGGACCCAGTGCTGAGCCTATGGGATGTTGATCCATGGATCAACATTCCCGCCTTTTTACACTGAGGAGGTGCAAATGGCTATTGGGGGTGCAGATACATGTATATGTAAATGAGGTTCAAAGGGAGGCTGGTGGTGTGGATAGTACTGTGTTGTACAAACCCACAAAGTACTTATCATTGTAGTGGTGACTCATGAGAAAACAAAGAAAAAAATATTGGCTTTTCGAGTTACCTGCAATGCACATTGCTATCCTATATTTATAGGAGACCAAGTATTAAAGTCATTTATTCCTTAATATAGGAAACCGATTGTTAAAGCTAAAGTCATTAGATCTACAACTTATCCGTGGTGAGCTGAATGCATTTGGTGCCTACAATTTAATGAGGACGAGTGACCTGCGCCACATGCCTCATCTACGCAAACTGCGCTACACGATGACAGGCACCCAGCTCACCCGCTACCCTGTGTACGAGGTCGACATGGAGGACTGGAACATCGCAAGTATTGACACAACAGCCACTAAACCACAATTGGAACATCTCCACTTGGAGCTACTCAGAGGTAGGTGTCAGTCACAGTACATCCCTATGTGTCACCTGGTCAGTGTATTCCCACATGTCACTTAGCCCCACTCGGAGCTTCTCAGAGGTCAGTCACTGTATTCCCACATGTCACTTAGCTCCACTTGGTGCTTCTCAGAGGTCAGGCACTGTATTCCCACATGTCACTTAGCCCCACTCAGAGCTTCTCAGAGGTCAGTCACTGTATTCCCACATGTCACTGAGCCCCACTCGGAGCTTCTCAGAGGTCAGTCACTGTATTCCCACATGTCACTTAGCCCCACTTGGTGCTTCTCAGAGGTCAGTCACTGTATTCCTACATGTCACTTAGCCCCACTTGGTGCTTCTCAGAGGTCAGGCACTGTATTCCCACATGTCACTTAGCCCCACTCAGAGCTTCTCAGAGGTCAGTCACTGTATTCCCACATGTCACTTAGCCCCACTCAGAGCTTCTCAGAGGTCAGGCACTGTATTCCCACATGTCACTTAGCCCCACTCGGTGCTTCTCAGAGGTCAGTCACTGTATACCCACATGTCACTTAGCCCCACTCGGTGCTTCTCAGAGGTCAGGCACTGTATTCCCACATGTCACTTAGCCCCACTCAGAGCTTCTCAAAGGTCAGTCACTGTATTCCCACATGTCACTTAGCACCACTCAGAGCTTCTCAGAGGTCAGTCACTGTATTCCCACATGTCACTTAGCCCCACTTGGTGCTTCTCAGAGGTCAGTCACTGTATTCCCACATGTCACTTAGCCCCACTCAGAGCTTCTCAGAGGTCAGGCACTGTATTCCCACATGTCACTTAGCCTCACTCGGTGCTTCTCAGAGGTCAGTCACTGTATTCCCACATGTCACTTAGCCCCACTCGGTGCTTCTCAGAGGTCAGGCACTGTATTCCCACATGTCACTTAGCCCCACTCAGAGCTTCTCAGAGGTCAGTCACTGTATTCCCACATGTCACTAAGCCCCACTTGGTGCTTCTCAGAGGTCAGGCACTGTATTCCCACATGTCACTTAGCCCCACTTGGTGCTTCTCAGAGGTCAGGCACTGTATTCCCACATGTCACTGAGCTCCACTCGGAGCTTCTCAGAGGTCAGTCACTGTATTCCCACATGTCACTGAGCTCCACTCGAAGCTTCTCAGAGTTCAGTCACTGTATTCCCATATGTCACTTAGCTCCACTCGGTGCTTCTCAGAGGTCAGTTACTGTATTCCCACATGTCACTTAGCTCCACTCGGAGCTTCTCAGAGGTTAGTCACTGTATTCCCACATGTCACTGAGCTCCACTCGGAGCTTCTCAGAGGTCAGTCACTGTATTCCCACATGTCACTGAGCTCCACTCGAAGCTTCTCAGAGGTTAGTCACTGTATTCCCACATGTCACTGAGCCCCACTCGGTGCTTCTCAGAGGTCAGTCACTGTATTCCCACATGTCACTTAGCCCCACTTGGTGCTTCTCAGAGGTCAGTCACTGTATTCCCACATGTCACTTAGCTCCACTTGGTGCTTCTCAGAGGTCAGTCACTGTATTCCCACATGTCACTTAGCCCCACTCGGAGCTTCTCAGAGGTCAGTCACTGTATTCCCACATGTCACTGAGCCCCACTTGGTGCTTCTCAGAGGTAGGTGTGAATCAGTGTATCCCATGGTCAAGGAGAAGCGATGCAGAAGGAAGTCAAAGATATCAATAACTGTAATCACATTTCACCATTCACATGTCAGCCTTTAGAAATCACCTCTGACATTATTCCTTATCTTTATTTCAAATAGCCCTTTTTCCCCAGGCGTTCATCTTCACGTATACTGCGTGATAGTGTGAATAAAAAATTTCCAAAACTCAAAAGATGATACATGTACATTACAGGAGTATGTGAGGGTGAGTTCGACATCTGTCTGTTGGAGAAGTTACCTAAAACCCTGACCTACCTCTCAGTGTGTGGGGAGTTTGAGCGCGTCTCGATGGTCGTCACGGCGATCAGTCTCGGTCTCGGTGCTACCCTGACAGAACTCAAGGTTAACCTGAGTACACCGCTTAACGACCAACAGCTGTGTCACATCGCTAAAACATTCAAGGTGCTACGATACCTCACAGCAAGGTTAGTCTTATTAGACATTCACCTCATTGTACAGTTCATTAAAGCCATTTAATATCTTGATGCATTAAAGTGTTCTACCCATCTATCATTACCGTAAAACTCCGGTCATAAGCCGGCCCCGGTCATAAGCCGGCCCCGGTCATAAGCCGGGGGATGAGTTCAGGGATTGTGCGGCCCTTAACAGTATACATGAATAGCTGAAAGTGTAAATTGTTTTAGAAAGATTAGAAAGTATTGTAACCAAAAACGCAGTAAAGATTGACTTTTGTCAAGGATTGGGAAAAGAATTGATAGATACATTTCCATTTTCCCTGGACTAAAATTAGATAAAATATCAAAGCTTCTCATACATTTTCATGCATATAAACCAAGTTTATTTTCAGATATTGTTGGTTGTTTATTGTTCTAGTACTACTTGAATTCAATCAGATCTAACAGAATATGTATTTCTCTCCTTTTGTCTATAACAGTCTAAGTGAGGATATAAAAGCCGCCAGTATTCAGACACTGGGGGACATCCTGAGTTTTAAACGCCTTACACTGATGCCTCCCGCCATCCCCGATACCACCATCCACGACATAAGAACCAACATGACGCGGGAATTCCTTATCATCCCGCCACGCCTCGACTAGATTATGTAAACCAACATGATGCGGGAATTCCTGATCATACCTCCACATGTGGACTAGTTCATGATAAGAGGTCCCCCACTACACAAGACTTGACTGTTAGATGTCAATATATTACTAAGGATGGATTAAGTGTTACTTGCTGTCACTTGTACCCAGGATGGTGCCTAATTACTGTATGGACATGTAACCTGGGGTGTCAGGATGGTGCCTAATTACTGTATGGACATGTACTTTAGGGTGTCAGGATGGTGCCTAATTACTGTATGGACATGTACCATGGGGTGTCATGTACCCAGGATGGTGCCTAATTACTGTATGGACATGTACTATAGGGTGTCAGGATGGTGCCTAATTACTGTATGGACATGTACTATAGGGTGTCATGTACCCAGGATGGTGCCTAATTACTGTATGGACATGTACTATAGGGTGTCATGTACCCAGGATGGTGCCTAATTACTGTATGGACATGTACTATAGGGTGTCAGGATGGTGCCTAATTACTGTATGGACATGTACTATAGGGTGTCAGGATGGTGCCTAATTACTGTATGGACATGTACTATAGGGTGTCAGGATGGTGCCTAATTACTGTATGGACATGTACTATAGGGTGTCAGGATGGTGCCTAATTACTGTGTGGACATGTACTATAGGGTGTCATGTACACAGGATGGTGCCTAATTACTGTAATTGTAAAAAAGGCAATATTGTACCAAATATGGCAAAATATTCTTTACCGGACAATTGTAGTGTTATATCCTGAAAATGATGAAATGCGAAAACATCTAAGGTTTTACGATACTTGTAGGGCAGTGATTTCTTAGCAACAAATTTACATAGCAACTGTGGCACACCAAGGGTGGAAGGAGAATTATTAATATTATCCGTATCTTATAATAGCTCGTAGGTTCGATTGATGTCTCCAAGTATTCGATCCTCAATGTGACAGTTAAATATTTATATTTGACCAGGGATATATCTAGTGAAATAAATACCAGACAAGTGATTTAAAGTTCAACAATGTCGGAGTGATTTATTCACTACCTAAGGTCTAACAGTGGTCAGAATAAATAGATAAATATCATCAAGTAGTAATTCTGTACTGTGCAGGGTTATATCACACATCTGGCAACATCACCACGTCACTTCGCAGCAGCGGGAACATCGCCGCCAATGAAACGTTCATCCATAGATATAGGCCTATCACTATATTTACATGTCAACCTAGGCCAACAATATTATTTACACTACAAGTCTATAACAAGAGTAAATGTCACTGGTAGAATTAATTACAACAAGCTGGAGACAGCCTGCATTGATATAAATAGATATACTAAGTAACAGCTTATCCTGGAATAAAAAGATTGTTAATAAATCTACTGGAAGTGCTAATAATCTTAGCAAGACAAGTAGACAAAGTCAATCCCTCACATCAGAGGGTTCGGTGGACACCAAGTGCTGCACACCAAGTTGGTGCCAAAGTCAATCACAGAAATCTAAATTCAAATCCTGACAGGCTATGGGCCAGTCTATGCCGCTATCATTGTCTTGAGTTCGGGTAACTTCGTAAAAGTTCGGGTAAAATACAATTAAGAACATTGAGTTCATGTCTGGTCACCTCGGTGGGGTAGCAGCTTTGCCAAGAAACCCACCGAGAAGCCACCGAGTTAATCACCGGAAGGCAAAAGTTGGTGAAAACAGAATGATGAACTGCCATAGAACAGGCTAACATAACTACCGTAATCTCCCGCGTATAAGACGCGTCCTCTAGGCCAAACAATTGCATTGTGCGTCTTATAGGATTTCTTCAAGTTGGGGGTGCGTCTTATACAAGGGGTAATTTTACTATAGAACAGTACTGGATTGACAAAAATCACCCTTAAAATGTGCGTCTTATACACGAAAATGCATGTGCTAAGTTTGGGGTGCGTCTTATATGCGCAGCACATCTTCTAGGCAGGAGATTACGGTATTACTGACCCATAGACATCATTTTGGTAAAGTAGTTAAGTGTGGGAATCTAAATTTGTAGAGGAAATGGCCAAAATATCTGGGGTTGACTGTTAGAGCTCCTCCCACTCTGGGCTACACTCTAAAAGTGACACGAAACATGACATTGCGTCACCATGGCAACCCTCCATTTTGACAAGATGGAGGACAGCAGTCAACATGGCCCTGAGTTTCACTTCTCTGAAGGTGTCTGTGTACTTCATGTAGTATACACAATGAATGTGTCTGTGTACTACATGTAGTATACACAATGAATGTGTCTGTGTACTACATGTAGTATATACACAGTGAATGTGTCTGTGTACTACATGTAGTATATACACAGTGAATGTGTCTGTGTACTACATGTAGTATACACAATGAATGTGTCTGTGTACTTCATGTAGTATACACAATGAATGTGTCTGTGTACTACATGTAGTATATACACAATGAATGTGTCTGTGTACTACATGTAGTATACACTGTGAATGTGTCTGTGTACTACATGTAGTATACACTATGAATGTGTCTGTGTACTACATTTAGTATACACTATGAATGTGTCTGTGTACTACATGTAGTATATGCACAGTGAATGTGTCTGTGTACTACATGTAGTATACACAGTGAATGTGTCTGTACTACATGTAGTATATACACTGAATGTGTCTGTGTACTCCATGTAGTATACACAGTGAATGTGTCTGTGTACTACATGTAGTATATACACAGTGAATGTGTCTGTGTACTACATGTAGTATATACACAATGAATGTGTCTGTGTACTACATGTAGTATTTACACAATGAATGTGTCTGTGTACTACATGTAGTATATACACAATGAATGTGTCTGTGTACTACATGTAGTATACACAGTGAATGTGTCTGTGTACTACATGTAGTATATACACAGTGAATGTGTCTGTGTACTACATGTACTATACACAATGAATATGTCTGTGTACTACATGTAGTATATACACAGTGAATGTGTCTTTGTACTACATGTAGTATATACAATGAATGTGTCTGTGTACTACATGTAGTATACACAATGAATGTGTCTGTGTACTACATGTAGTATACACAGTAAATGTGTCTGTGTACTACATGTAGTATATACACAGTGAATGTGTCTGTGTACTACATGTAGTATACACAGTGAATGTGTCTGTGTACTACATGTAGTATACACAATGAATATGTCTGTGTACTACATGTAGTATGCACAATGAATGTGTCTTTGTACTACATGTAGTATACACAATGAATGTGTCTGTGTACTACATGTAGTATACACAGTGAATGTGTCTGTGTACTACATGTAGTATATACACAATGAATGTTTCTGTGTACTACTTGTAGTATACACAATGAATGTGTCTGTGTACTACATGTAGTATACACAATGAATGTGTCTGTGTACTACATGTAGTATATACTATGAATGTGTCTGTACTACATGTAGTATACACTATGAATGTGTCTGTGTACTACATGTAGTATATACTATGAATGTGTCTGTGTACTACATGTAGTATACACAATGAATGTGTCTGTGTACTACATGTAGTATATACAATGAATGTGTCTGTACTACATGTAGTATACACAAGGAATGTGTCTGTGTACTACATGTAGTATACACTATGAATGTGTCTGTGTACTACATGTAGTATATACACAGTGAATGTGTCTGTGTACTACATGTAGTATATACACAATGAATGTGTCTGTGTACTACATGTAGTATATACACAATGAATGTGTCTGTGTACTACATGTAGTATATACACAATGAATGTGTCTGTGTACTACATGTAGTATATACACAGTGAATGTGTCTGTGTACAACATGTAGTATACACAATGAATGTGTCTGTGTACTACATGTAGTATACACAATGAATGTGTCTATGTACTACATGTAGTATATACACAGTGAATGTGTCTGTGTACTACATGTAGTATACACAATGAATGTGTCTGTGTACTACATGTAGTATACACAGTGAATGTGTCTTTGTACTACATGTAGTATACACAATGAATGTGTCTGTGTACTACATGTAGAATACACAATGAATGTGTCTGTGTAGTACATGTAGTATATACACAGTGAATGTGTCTGTGTACTACATGTAGTATATACACAATGAATGTGTCTGTGTACAACATGTAGTATACACAATGAATGTGTCTGTGTACTACATGTAGTATACACAATGAATGTGTCTGTGTACTACATGTAGTATACACTATGAATGTGTCTGTGTAGTACATGTAGTATATACAATGAATGTGTCTGTGTAGTACATGTAGTATACACAGTGAATGTGTCTGTGTACAACATGTAGTATACACAATGAATGTGTCTGTGTACTTATGTAGTATACACAATGAATGTGTCTCTGTACTACATGTAGTATTTACAGTGAATGTGTCTGTGTACTACATTTAGTATACACAATGAATGTGTCTGTGTACTACATGTAGTATATACACAATGAATGTGTCTGTGTACTACATGTAGTATATACACAATGAATGTGTCTGTGTACTACATGTAGTATATACACAATGAATGTGTCTCTGTACTACATGTAGTATACACAGTGAATGTGTCTGTGTACTACATTTAGTATACACAATGAATGTGTCTGTGTACTACATGTAGTATATACACAATGAATGTGTCTGTGTACTACATGTAGTATACACAATGAATGTGTCTGTGTACTACATGTAGTATACACAGTGAATGTGTCTGTGTACTACATGTAGTATACACAATGAATGTGTCTGTGTACTACATGTAGTATATACTATGAATGTGTCTGTGTACTACATGTAGTATACACAAGGAATGTGTCTGTGTACTACATGTAGTATACACTATGAATGTGTCTGTGTACTACATGTAGTATACACAATGAATGTGTCTGTGTACTACATGTAGTATACACACAATGAATGTGTCTGTGTACTACTTGTAGTATACACAATGAATGTGTCTGTGTACTACATGTAGTATATACACAATGAATGTGTCTGTGTACAACATGTAGTATACACTATGAATGTGTCTCTGTACTACATGTAGTATACACAATGAATGTGTCTGTGTACTACATGTAGTATACAAACTGAATGTGTCTGTGTACTACATGTAGTATACACAATGAATGTGTCTGTGTACTACATGTAGTATACACAATGAATGTGTCTCTGTACTACATGTAGTATACACAGTGAATGTGTCTGTGTACTACATTTAGTATACACAATGAATGTGTCTGTGTACTACATGTAGTATATACAATGAATGTGTCTGTGTACTACATGTAGTATACACAGTGAATGTGTCTGTGTACAACATGTAGTATACACAATGAATGTGTCTGTGTACTACATGTAGTATATACAATGAATGTGTCTGTGTACTACATGTAGTATACACTATGAATGTGTCTGTGTACTACATGTAGTATATACACAATGAATGTGTCTGTGTACTACATGTAATATACACAATGGATGTGTCTGTACTACATGTAGTATGCACAGTGAATGTGTCTGTGTACTACATGTAGTATATACACAATGAATGTGTCTGTGTACTACATGTAGTATACACTATGAATGTGTCTGTGTACTACATGTAGTATACACACTGAATGTGTCTGTGTACTACATGTAGTATATACACAGTGAATGTGTCTGTGTACTACATGTAGTATACACAATGAATGTGTCTGTACTACATGTAGTATACACAATGAATGTGTCTGTGTACTACATGTAGTATACACAATGAATGTGTCTGTGTACTACATGTAGTATACACAATGAATGTGTCTCTGTACTACATGTAGTATACACAGTGAATGTGTCTGTGTACTACATTTAGTATACACAATGAATGTGTCTGTGTACTACATGTAGTATATACACAATGAATGTGTCTGTGTACTACATGTAGTATACACAATGAATGTGTCTCTGTACTACATGTAGTATACACAGTGAATGTGTCTGTGTACTACATGTAGTATATACACAATGAATGTGTCTGTGTACTACATGTAGTATATACACAATGAATGTGTCTGTACTACATGTAGTATACACAATGAATGTGTCTGTGGACTACATGTAGTATACACAATGAATGTGTCTGTGTACTACATGTAGTATACACAATGAATGTGTCTGTGTACTACATGTAGTATATACACAATGAATGTGTCTGTGTGCTACATGTAGTATACACAATGAATGTGTCTGTGTACTACATGTAGTATATACACAATCAATGTGTCTGTGTACTACTTGTAGTATACACAATGAATGTGTCTGTGTACTACATGTAGTATATACACAATGAATGTGTCTGTGTACTACATGTAGTATACACTATGAATGTGTCTGTGTACTACATGTAGTATATACAATGAATGTGTCTGTGTACTACATGTAGTATATACAATGAATGTGTCTGTGTACTACATGTAGTATACACAATGAATGTGTCTCTGTACTACATGTAGTATACACAGTGAATGTGTCTGTATACTACATGTAGTATACACAATGAATGTGTCTGTGTACTACATGTAGTATATACTATGAATGTGTCCGTGTACTACATGTAGTATACACAAGGAATGTGTCTGTGTACTACATGTAGTATACACTATGAATGTGTCTGTGTACAACATGTAGTATACACAATGAATGTGTCTGTGTGCTACATGTAGTATACACAATGAATGTGTCTGTGTGCTACATGTAGTATACACAATGAATGTGTCTGTGTACTACATGTAGTATACAAACTGAATGTGTCTGTGTACTACATGTAGTATACACAATGAATGTGTCTTCGTACTACATGTAGTATACACAATGAATGTGTCTGTGTACTACATGTAGTATACAAACTGAATGTGTCTGTGTACTACATGTAGTATACACAATGAATGTGTCTGTGTACTACATGTAGTATACACAATGAATGTGTCTCTGTACTACATGTAGTATACACAGTGAATGTGTCTGTGTACTACATTTAGTATACACAATGAATGTGTCTGTGTACTACATGTAGTATATACAATGAATGTGTCTGTGTACTACATGTAGTATACACACAGTGAATGTGTCTGTGTACTACATGTAGTATACACACAGTGAATGTGTCTGTACTACATGTAGTATACACAGTGAATGTGTCTGTGTACTACATGTAGTATATACAGTGAATGTGTCTGTGTACTATATGTAGTATATACACAATGAATGTGTCTGTGTACTACATGTAGTATATACACAATGGATGTGTCTGTACTACATGTAGTATACACTATGAATGTGTCTGTGTACTATATGTAGTATATACACAATGAATGTGTCTGTGTACTACATGTAGTATACACTATGAATGTGTCTGTGTACTACATGTAGTATATACACAATGAATGTGTCTGTGTACTACATGTAGTATATACACAATGAATGTGTCTGTGTACTACATGTAGTATATACAATGAATGTGTCTGTGTACTACATGTAGTATATACACAATGAATGTGTCTGTGTACTACATGTAGTATATACACAATGAATGTGTCTGTGTACTACATGTAGTATATACACAATGAATGTGTGTACTACATGTAGTATATACACAATGAATGTGTCTGTGTACTACATGTAGTATATACACAATGAATGTGTCTGTGTACTACATGTAGTATATACACAATGAATGTGTCTGTGTACTACATGTAGTATATACACAATGAATGTGTCTGTGTACTACATGTAATATACACAATGAATGTGTCTGTACTACATGTAGTATGCACAGTGAATGTGTCTGTGTACTACATGTAGTATACACAATGAATGTGTCCGTGTACTACATGTAGTATACACAATGAATGTGTCTCTGTACTACATGTAGTATACACAGTGAATGTGTCTGTGTACTACATTTAGTATACACAATGAATGTGTCTGTGTACTACATGTAGTATATACACAATGAATGTGTCTGTGTACTACATGTAGTATACACAATGAATGTGTCTCTGTACTACATGTAGTATACACAGTGAATAAGTCTGTGTACTACATGTAGTATATACACAATGAATGTGTCTGTGTACTACATGTAGTATATACACAATGAATGTGTCTGTACTACATGTAGTATACACAATGAATGTGTCTGTGTACTACATGTAGTATACACAATGAATGTGTCTGTGTACTACATGTAGTATACACAATGAATGTGTCTGTGTACTACATTTAGCATATACACAATGAATGTGTCTGTGTGCTACATGTAGTATACACAATGAATGTGTCTGTGTACTACATGTAGTATATACACAATCAATGTGTCTGTGTACTACTTGTAGTATACACAATGAATGTGTCTGTGTACTACATGTAGTATATACACAATGAATGTGTCTGTGTACTACATGTAGTATACACTATGAATGTGTCTGTGTACTACATGTAGTATATACAATGAATGTGTCTGTGTACTACATGTAGTATACAAACTGAATGTGTCTGTGTACTACATGTAGTATACACTATGAATGTGTCTGTGTAATACATGTAGTATACACAGTGAATGTGTATGTGTACTACATGTAGTATGCACAATGAATGTGTCTGTGTACTACATGTAGCATATACAATGAATGTGTCTGTGTACTACATGTAGTATACACAATGAATGTGTCTGTGTACTACATGTAGTATATACACAATGAATGTGTCTGTGTACTACATGTAGTATACACAATGAATGTGTCTGTGTACTACATGTAGTATATACACAATGAATGTGTCTGTGTACTACTTGTAGTATACACAATGAATGTGTCTGTGTACTACATGTAGTATATACACACTGAATGTGTCTATGTACTACATGTAGTATATACACAGTGAATGTGTCTGTGTACTACATGTAGTATACACAATGAATGTGTCTGTGTACTACATGTAGTATACACAATGAATGTGTCTGTGTACTACATGTAGTATATACACAATGAATGTGTCTGTGTACTACATGTAGTATATACAATGAATGTGTCTCTGTGCTACATGTAGTATATACACAGTGAATGTGTCTGTGTACTACATGTAGTATATACAATGAATGTGTCTGTGTACTACATGTAATATACACAATGAATGTGTCTGTGTACTACATGTAGTATATACAATAAATGTGTCTGTGTACTACATGTAGTATACACTATGAATGTGTCTGTGTACTACATGTAGTATACACAATGAATATGTCTGTGTACTACATGTAGTATATACACAGTGAATGTGTCTTTGTACTACATGTAGTATATACAATGAATGTGTCTGTGTACTACATGTAGTATACACAATGAATGTGTCTGTGTACTACATGTAGTATACACAGTAAATGTGTCTGTGTACTACATGTAGTATATACACAGTGAATGTGTCTGTGTACTACATGTAGTATACACAGTGAATGTGTCTGTGTACTACATGTAGTATACACAATGAATATGTCTGTGTACTACATGTAGTATGCACAATGAATGTGTCTTTGTACTACATGTAGTATACACAATGAATGTGTCTGTGTACTACATGTAGTATACACAGTGAATGTGTCTGTGTACTACATGTAGTATATACACAATGAATGTTTCTGTGTACTACTTGTAGTATACACAATGAATGTGTCTGTGTACTACATGTAGTATACACAATGAATGTGTCTGTGTACTACATGTAGTATATACTATGAATGTGTCTGTACTACATGTAGTATACACTATGAATGTGTCTGTGTACTACATGTAGTATATACTATGAATGTGTCTGTGTACTACATGTAGTATACACAATGAATGTGTCTGTGTACTACATGTAGTATATACAATGAATGTGTCTGTACTACATGTAGTATACACAAGGAATGTGTCTGTGTACTACATGTAGTATACACTATGAATGTGTCTGTGTACTACATGTAGTATACACAATGAATGTGTCTGTGTACTACATGTAGTATATACACAGTGAATGTGTCTGTGTACAACATGTACTATACACAATGAATGTGTCTGTGTACTACATGTAGTATACACAATGAATGTGTCTATGTACTACATGTAGTATATACACAGTGAATGTGTCTGTGTACTACATGTAGTATACACAATGAATGTGTCTGTGTACTACATGTAGTATACACAGTGAATGTGTCTTTGTACTACATGTAGTATACACAATGAATGTGTCTGTGTACTACATGTAGAATACACAATGAATGTGTCTGTGTAGTACATGTAGTATATACACAGTGAATGTGTCTGTGTACTACATGTAGTATATACACAATGAATGTGTCTGTGTACAACATGTAGTATACACAATGAATGTGTCTGTGTACTACATGTAGTATACACAATGAATGTGTCTGTGTACTACATGTAGTATACACTATGAATGTGTCTGTGTAGTACATGTAGTATATACAATGAATGTGTCTGTGTAGTACATGTAGTATACACAGTGAATGTGTCTGTGTACAACATGTAGTATACACAATGAATGTGTCTGTGTACTACATGTAGTATATACAATGAATGTGTCTGTGTAGTACATGTAGTATATACACAGTGAATGTGTCTGTGTACAACATGTAGTATACACAATGAATGTGTCTGTGTACTTATGTAGTATACACAATGAATGTGTCTCTGTACTACATGTAGTATTTACAGTGAATGTGTCTGTGTACTACATTTAGTATACACAATGAATGTGTCTGTGTACTACATGTAGTATATACACAATGAATGTGTCTGTGTACTACATGTAGTATATACACAATGAATGTGTCTGTGTACTACATGTAGTATATACACAATGAATGTGTCTCTGTACTACATGTAGTATACACAGTGAATGTGTCTGTGTACTACATTTAGTATACACAATGAATGTGTCTGTGTACTACATGTAGTATATACACAATGAATGTGTCTGTGTACTACATGTAGTATACGCAATGAATGTGTCTGTGTACTACATGTAGTATACACAGTGAATGTGTCTGTGTACTACATGTAGTATACACAATGAATGTGTCTGTGTACTACATGTAGTATATACTATGAATGTGTCTGTGTACTACATGTAGTATACACAAGGAATGTGTCTGTGTACTACATGTAGTATACACTATGAATGTGTCTGTGTACTACATGTAGTATACACAATGAATGTGTCTGTGTACTACATGTAGTATATACTATGAATGTGTCTGTGTACTACATGTAGTATACACAAGGAATGTGTCTGTGTACTACATGTAGTATATACACAATGAATGTGTCTGTGTACAACATGTAGTATACACTATGAATGTGTCTCTGTACTACATGTAGTATACACAATGAATGTGTCTGTGTACTACATGTAGTATACAAACTGAATGTGTCTGTGTACTACATGTAGTATACACAATGAATGTGTCTGTGTACTACATGTAGTATACACAATGAATGTGTCTCTGTACTACATGTAGTATACACAGTGAATGTGTCTGTGTACTACATTTAGTATACACAATGAATGTGTCTGTGTACTACATGTAGTATATACAATGAATGTGTCTGTGTACTACATGTAGTATACACACAGTGAATGTGTCTGTGTACTACATGTAGTATACACACAGTGAATGTGTCTGTACTACATGTAGTATACACAGTGAATGTGTCTGTGTACAACATGTAGTATACACAATGAATGTGTCTGTGTACTACATGTAGTATATACAATGAATGTGTCTGTGTACTACATGTAGTATACACTATGAATGTGTCTGTGTACTACATGTAGTATATACACAATGAATGTGTCTGTGTACTACATGTAATATACACAATGGATGTGTCTGTACTACATGTAGTATGCACAGTGAATGTGTCTGTGTACTACATGTAGTATATACACAATGAATGTGTCTGTGTACTACATGTAGTATACACTATGAATGTGTCTGTGTACTACATGTAGTATACACACTGAATGTGTCTGTGTACTACATGTAGTATATACACAGTGAATGTGTCTGTGTACTACATGTAGTATACACAATGAATGTGTCTGTACTACATGTAGTATACACAATGAATGTGTCTGTGTACTACATGTAGTATACACAATGAATGTGTCTGTGTACTACATGTAGTATACACAATGAATGTGTCTCTGTACTACATGTAGTATACACAGTGAATGTGTCTGTGTACTACATTTAGTATACACAATGAATGTGTCTGTGTACTACATGTAGTATATACACAATGAATGTGTCTGTGTACTACATGTAGTATACACAATGAATGTGTCTCTGTACTACATGTAGTATACACAGTGAATGTGTCTGTGTACTACATGTAGTATATACACAATGAATGTGTCTGTGTACTACATGTAGTATATACACAATGAATGTGTCTGTACTACATGTAGTATACACAATGAATGTGTCTGTGGACTACATGTAGTATACACAATGAATGTGTCTGTGTACTACATGTAGTATACACAATGAATGTGTCTGTGTACTACATGTAGTATATACACAATGAATGTGTCTGTGTGCTACATGTAGTATACACAATGAATGTGTCTGTGTACTACATGTAGTATATACACAATCAATGTGTCTGTGTACTACTTGTAGTATACACAATGAATGTGTCTGTGTACTACATGTAGTATATACACAATGAATGTGTCTGTGTACTACATGTAGTATACACTATGAATGTGTCTGTGTACTACATGTAGTATATACAATGAATGTGTCTGTGTACTACATGTAGTATATACACAATGAATGTGTCTGTGTACTACATGTAGTATACACAATGAATGTGTCTGTGTACTACATGTAGTATACACAGTGAATGTGTATGTGTACTACATGTAGTATATACACAGTGAATGTGTCTGTGTACTACATTTAGTATACAGAATGAATGTGTCTGTGTACTACATGTAGTATATACACACTGAATGTGTCTGTGTACTACATGTAGTATACACAATGAGTGTGTCTGTGTACTACATGTAGTATATACACAATGAATGTGTCTGTGTAATACATGTAGTATACACTATGAATGTGTCTCTGTACTACATGTAGTATACACAGTGAATGTGTCTGTGTACTACATTTAGTATACACAATGAATGTGTCTGTGTACTACATGTAGTATATACACAATGAATGTGTCTGTGTACTACATGTAGTATATACACAATGAATGTGTCTGTGTACTACATGTAATATACACAATGAATGTGTCTGTACTACATGTAGTATACACAGTGAATGTGTCTGTAGTACATGTAGTATATACACACTGAATGTGTCTGTGTACTCCATGTAGTATACACAGTGAATGTGTCTGTGTACTACATGTAGTATATACACAATGAATGTGTCTGTGTACTACATGTAGTATGCACAATGAATATGTCTTTGTACTACATGTAGTATACACAATGAATGTGTCTGTGTACTACATGTAGTATACACAGTGAATGTGTCTGTGTACTACATGAAGTATACACAATGAATGTGTCTTCGTACTACATGTAGTATACACAGTGAATGTGTCTGTGTACTACATGTAGTATACACAATGAATGTGTCTGTGTACTACATGTAGTATACACAGTGAATGTGTCTGTGTACTACATGTAGTATACACAATGAATGTGTCTGTGTACTACATGTAGTATATACACAATGAATGTGTCTCTGTACTACATGTAGTATACACAGTGAATGTGTCTGTGTACTACATTTAGTATACACAATGAATGTGTCTGTGTACTACATGTAGTATATACACAATGAATGTGTCTGTGTACTACATGTAGTATACACAATGAATGTGTCTGTGTACTACATGTAGTATACACAGTGAATGTGTCTGTGTACTACATGTAGTATACACAATGAATGTGTCTGTGTACTACATGTAGTATATACTATGAATGTGTCTGTGTACTACATGTAGTATACACAAGGAATGTGTCTGTGTACTACATGTAGTATACACTATGAATGTGTCTGTGTACTACATGTAGTATACACAATGAATGTGTCTGTGTACTACATGTAGTATACACACAATGAATGTGTCTGTGCACTACTTGTAGTATACACAATGAATGTGTCTGTGTACTACATGTAGTATATACACACTGAATGTGTCTGTGTACTACATGTAGTATATACAATGAATGTGTCTCTGTACTACATGTAGTATATACAATGAATTTGTCTGTGTACTACATGTAGTATATACACAATGAATGTGTCTGTGTACTACATGTAGTATACACACTGAATGTGTCTGTGTACTACATGTAGTATATACAATGAATGTGTCTCTGTACTACATGTAGTATATACAATGAATTTGTCTGTGTACTACATGTAGTATATACACAATGAATGTGTCTGTGTACTACATGTAGTATACACACTGAATGTGTCTGTACTACATGTAGTATATACACACTGAATGTGTCTGTGTATTACATGTAGTATATACACAGTGAATGTGTCTGTGTACTATCACAGTTGCAGTAAAAAGGTATAATTTGTGTAACGTGCTTGATCGATATAACTTCTTATGCGTAGAACTTCATCAATAATGTCTCTGTGATTACCATATTGCATGTCCAAATTTGTATAGTAGTTATGAATAAGTGTACCAAAAATTAGGACTGAGTCTTGAAAACTTTTGAAATTATGAGACATAACTTTTTAAGAAAATTGAGATTTTTCAAAAATTTCTAACACAAAACCTTAACTTTACTCTCACAAGCTTAATATGCATTGGGTATGCATGTAATTCAAGTTATTATGTCTTCATTGTCTATATTTTCTTAAACAATCATCATTCTTCCATTCCTACATTTTTTTTTTATGTGAACAGCTGTCCAAAATTGGCCAAATAGCGATCAAGCGCGTTACAGTCACTCATAGATAGAGGCTCCATAGAGATACTTAGACCTTTCATATCATAATGCTGCTTTATACACAACTACTTAAGCAATGGGACTACTGTTTAACACCAAGAAATGTACATTTTATACCTACCTGGGGCCTCCCGTATGCCTCGGAAAATAAAATTGCACTTTTTTGCGACTAATTTTTTTACATCAATCAAGCCAGAAGGTCCAAAAATTAACTAGGAGTATCCAAACAGGCCTAAAATACCAGCCACACATGTCTAGTAACATATTAGATAGCAGTAGTACAGCTCAGATAACTCTCAGGTTGCCCACAGCCAATGAAGCAATACCATGTCAAATGCCCTCCGCGTAGGCGGATACCGATCAAGCGCATTACATACAGTCACTCATAGATAGAGGTTCCATAGAGATACTTAGACCTTTCATATCATAATGCTGCTTTATACACAACTACTTAAGCAATGGGACTACTGTTTAACACCAAGAAATGTACATTTTATACCTACCTGGGGCCTCCCGTATGCCTCGGAAAATAAAATTGCACTTTTTTGCGACTAATTTTTTTACATCAAGCAAGCCAGAAGGTCCAAAAATTAACTAGGAGTATCCAAACAGGCCTAAAATACCAGCCACACATGTCTAGTAACATATTAGATAGCAGTAGTACAGCTCAGATAACTCTCAGGTTGCCCACAGCCAATGAAGCAATACCATGTCAAATGCCCTCCGCGTAGGCGGATACCGATCAAGCGTGTTACATACAGTCACTCATAGATAGAGGCTCCATAGAGATACTTAGACCTTTCATATCATAATGCTGCTTTATACACAACTACTTAAGCAATGGGACTACTATTTAACACCAAGAAATGTACATTTTATACCTACCTGGGGCCTCCCGTATGCCTCGGAAAATAAAATTGCACTTTTTTGCGACTAATTTTTTTACATCAATCAAGCCAGAAGGTCCAAAAATTAACTAGGAGTATCCAAACAGGCTTAAAATACCAGCCACACATGTCTAGTAACATATTAGATACCAGTAGTACAGCTCAGATAACTCTCAGGTTGCCCACAGCCAATGAAGCAATACCATGTCAAATGCCCTCCGCGTAGGCGGATACCGATCAAGCGCGTTACATACAGTCACTCATAGATAGAGGCTCCATAGAGATACTTAGACCTTTCATATCATAATGCTGATTTATACACAACTACTTAAGCAATGGGACTACTGTTTAACACCAAGAAATGTACATTTTATACCTACCTGGGGTCTCCTGTATGGCTCAGAAAATAAAATTGCACTTTTTTGCGACTAATTTTTTTACATCAATCAAACCAGAAGGTCCAAAAATTAACTAGGAGTATCCAAGCAGGCTTAAAATACCAGCCACACATGTCTAGTAACATATTAGATAGCAGTAGTACAGCTCAGATAACTCTCAGGTTGCCCACAGCCAATGAAGCAATACCATGTCAAATGCCCTCCGCGTAGGCGGATACCGGTCAAGCGCGTTACATACAGTCACTCATAGATAGAGGCTCCATAGAGGTACTAAGACCTTTCATATCATAATGCTGATTTATACACAACTACTTAAGCAATGGGACTACTGTTTAACACCAAGAAATGTACATTTTATACCTACCTGGGGCCTCCCGTATGCCTCGGAAAATAAAATTGCACTTTTTTGCGACTAATTTTTTTTACATCAATCAAGCCAGAAGGTCCAAAAATTAACTAGGAGTATCCAAACAGGCCTAAAATACCAGCCACACATGTCTAGTAACATATTAGATAGCAGTAGTATAGCTAAGACAACTCTCAGGTTGCCCACAGCCAATGAAGCAGTACCATTACAGATATCGGTCAAGCGCGTTACACGCAATGTCATGCAGTTAAACATAGGTACAATACAATATATACAATATATAATGAACTATAGCAGCCCACCAGTGTAGTGGGTCTGCTGTACAATGCTAATATACTTCGGGGTGTCTTCGGGGTTTTAGCTGCCTGTCTGCAGATCCATTCGGCGGTCGAAGGACTTGGCGGTGGCAAGCCGAGCCGCGTCGCTGTGTGTTGTGCCCTGGAGAAGATGGGAAGATGTAGAATCGTCCATTGGGTTTCCTGGGTCTGCATCCGTCCGGGATCCATTGATTGGGCACAGTTTGGGTCTTAGTTAAAGTGGCCAAAGTAAAACAGGTGATAACCGGGATCAATGACATCTAACCAGTGCACTCACTGCGGTACTTGAGAAGCTTCCGATCAGCCAGTTGGATGGTGAGGGGATCAAGTTTGTAGACAGCGTTCTCAGTGTTGCCATAACGACTTGGCTTGGGCAGAGTGACTCTGCCAAGAACGTTGAGGGGGTGGACCCTAGCTGGGATGATCTCCTTCCCCCACTTGAAGCTTCTCTTGTCCGACGCCATGTAGCGCAGCATGTAGTGCACTTGGTAGAAGTCATTGTCCTTGGCTATCACCTTACGCATAAACCACTTGTCCTTTGAGCTGGTTCTGGCCAGGCTGGCAGTGATAAGAATGTCACCTACATGGTACTCATCCTGCACCAGTACCAACTTCCCTACACTGTCTGTTGCTTGTACATCCTCCTGAGGGAGGGTCGAGGTCGGTGGATCCTGTCGTGCTCCCTTGGTTGTAGGGACGGCAACGGCACGCTCCGCGGCACGCTTTCGTGCGGCACACGGGGCGATGTTCTCCTTGTCAGCCGTGGCAGGAGTTGGCACCCGGTCACTTTGAGTGCGCTTACGTGCCACGACTGAGCCGTCCCTGGTGCGCTTGCAGACAGTGGTGCGCACAACAGGATCAAAATCAGGGTCGCCGGTGCGGGCATCCGCGTCGTCCACCTCTGCAGGGACACTGGCAGGCCGCGTTTTCTTCTGCCGTGTTTGCTTTGGTGGGGGAGGCTTCTTGTTCTTGTTGAAAACCAGCTCATGCTCAATCCATCCGGAGCAGCCAGTAACGGACCTAAGGTCGACCCAGCAGCAGGGGTCAAAACAGGATTTGTCACGGACAGCGAGTGACCTTCCTTCCTGTTTGACCATGGCAGCATGGACACTCATGGTGCACTCTACTGACTTGTCTGCTACCACTGAGCCGAGAGTGAGGCGGGCGGAGGTGACATCCTGCAGAGGGACATGGATGTAGCGAACGCGGCCTTCAAGTTTGTTGCCATCGCAGGGGCCCTTTCCATGACCCGCCTCGAAGTAGGTCCATGTTGCCTGTAGTCCGTCAAGTAGTTCGGTGTGGCGTACGAGTATCGAGAACACCGAGATGTTTCGATACTGGCTGGAGGGTGAGTCAGAAGCATAATGGACCACCTTGACGTGTGGCAGGTTCTCCCTGATGAATGCTGCCAGGCAGCGGAGAAACACCAAGATGGCGCCAGTGTCGTGCTTCCGGTCGTCGGTGCACAGAGCGACAGAGTGGTGGTTTGTGGTGCCAGTGTCCTCATCACGGTAGTGGATGACTGCAGGGTGCAGGGTCACTGGCTCCTTCGCGTAATATGTACTCTGTGGAGCATCGGGGTATGATACCATCCAGTTTTCCGCAAAGTCCATCTGGATGGTAACTTCCATCGACGACATACTCGCTCGCAGCTCACGTACGATGCGGTGTTGGTTGTGAGCACGGTCGACATGGGCAGCCATGGTGATGAACTCCAGTCTGGTTTTCTTGATGAAGTCCGCCTTGGATGCAATCTCTGTACAAGGGCAGAGCTTCTTGATGGTAGTCTTCTTCTGAGTTCCATCCTTGCCTGTCGACACATACTCATAGTCCACATTCTTCCACACTTCATACTTGACATTCTCGGGGGCTTTGTCCTGGAGAGTCTGTTCGAACTCTGCCCAGGATGTCATGAACATCTCGTCTTTGAAAGGGATACTGACAGCAGCAAGCCAGAGTGCAAAGTTCTGGTGCTTCTGGCAAAGGCACAGATCAGTGCTTTGGAGATCCACGGGGATGAACCAGGGAAGGTGTTCTTTCCTGATGCTGTAGAAGAGTGACCGTGAGGAGGTTGTGTCGCCTCATACCTCTTGTGGAGCACATGGATAAACTCCCTGAGGTACATTTGCTGGTGCTTCCCCTTCTTCAAGGTCTTAGTGTCTTTCTTACCAGGTCTCATTTCGGAGTTCTCCGGGTCAGACAAGAACTCCTTGACACTCTCTATCTTGGCCTCCTGATTCACCACACGTGGAGATGGCAGGTCTGAAGGGGTTTTGAGTAGTGACCGCCTATCCATGCCAAGGGTCTTTGCCAAGCTCACCGCGATCCGCTGTTCTTTGATCACGACGGGCGAAAGCACCTTGTTCATGATGGAGGTTTTGTCCTTGCGAGGAAGATTGGCCAACCCTTCAAACACAGCCTTCACACTCCTGTCATGCACCGACAGCTGAGCTGGATTCACCTGGTCCTGTGCAGCTGCTGCAACGCGCTCCTCCCCGTGCGCTACAACAGGTTCCCCATCCGGTGCAGCTGCTGCAACGCGCTCCTCCCCGTGCGCTACAGCAGGTTCCCCATCCGGTGCAGCTGCTGCAACGCGCTCCACCCCGTGCGCTACAGCGGGTTCCCCATCCGGTGCAGCTGCTGCAACGCGCTCCTCCATGTGCGCTACAGCAGGTTCAGCGACAGTTGGATGGTTCGACTGGGCATGGGCAAGCTGAGCCTGCAACTCCTTGATCTGTAGATGTGCCTCAGTCAGGTCTCTGTTCAGTAGCCCTTGTTTGTAGTAGTAGCGGTTGGTTCTGGGGGAGTTGGTCTTCCGTTGCTGTTTCTTCAGGTTTTTAGGAGTGGTCGGTGTCGGTTTGAGGGTCGGTCCTGGTGTCGTCATCGTTTCGGTCTGGTGGGGCTGTGCACGCGGGCTGCAAACAAATGAACAATCATTAATTTTCAGTTTCATCATGCCCCATTTATTTATAAGATACATGTAAGGCTACTACACCACTGGGGTCCCCATGCTATCATTTTGATCAAGCGCGTTACACATTGAAATGGCCTTATTCTATGATATTATACACAGTTATTCATCATTTTTGCCCTAGTAAGGCTACTACACCCCAGGATATATCATTTTAATCAAGCGCGTTACACATTGAAATGGCAGTACATGTACAATAATCTTAATTCTAAAAATTCAACAAGCAAGGAAACATTCAACATGAAACAAACTATTCTTATCTCAGATTTATTATGATAATTACATTCACTGAGGAACACTGTCTTTACGGACGGTGGCACTGTAAATTGATAACAATTAGTTAAATGTTATCATTGATTAAGTTAAGTTAAATAGAAGTGTGGAATAAATCATACTAAGTAGCACTTTACTGATCAAGAATTTTAGGGCCAATTTTAGTTTTAGAATTATTATTTATAAATTTATGATTCTTCACAGTTAAGAACACAAAAGAAGGGACTATGATTCAAATACTTACGCGATGTCCTCGAGGAGTTCCACGTTGAACCCCGGTGGGGAGGCCTCCTGGACCCGGCCACTTCAGCGCCTCTCTGGGGAGTCGCGCCGAGCAGCCTGGCGAACAGGCCGGGCCTCTGCAACCGGGGCCCCCTCCTGTGTTGGGGCCTCCGTAGGCGGCTGTGGTGGTGCGGGCACTACGGGGGCCTCCTCCTCCTCGGACAGCAGGAGGGGGTTCTCGGGGACATCGCCTGCCAGCGTCCGTTCCTCCTCCTCCTCGCTGGAGATGACCTCCGGGTCTTCCGGCGTCTCCTGATGTATAGAACAAGGAAAATATTCATGAATAACATTTACACGATGCACCAATGCAGTGCTGATGAGTTACTCTTTAAGTATATAATTCTACTTTGATAACCAATTACCAAAATAACAGTGCTGATGAGGTACTCCTTAAGTACATGTATAATTCTACTTTGATAACCAATTACCAAATGACACTTTTAATTCATACTTTCTCCATACTCCTCGTAGGCCACCCACCCAAAGGAAGTGGTAGGGGAGCGGGAAGTGAACAGCCCGACCGGCAGGCCGCGCCCACGTCCACGCGCTGGGCGACCTGCCGGTGTCTGCTTCTTGGAGCTCTTCCCGCGCCCCTTACCCTTGCCCTGGGCCGGTGGCTTTGCAGTGGCAGCAGTTTGGGTGGCGGTCTTGGCGGTGGTCTTGGCGGCGGTCTTGGGGGCCTTCGCTGGGGGACCAGCAGCAGGAGGTGCAGGGGCGGCAGGAGGTGCTGGGGCGGCCTCCCCGGAACACCCTTCCCCGGCTGCCTCCCTCTCCGCCGCGGCCTCCGCCTCCTCGCGGGCCATCTCCGCATCTACCCACTGAATAAGAAAAGGGTCACAACTTGCATTTGTCAGCAATACAATACAGGCGAGTTAATCTTTTGGAAATACTTTTGCTAAACTACAACTCTAGTGAAAGATTTAGAATTAAGAATTCATAAAGGGTTACTTTACATACATGTACATTACATTTATAATTTACATTGGTTGAATGTCTGCTATTGTTTGCATTATGTATATACATGTACTTAATTTCATTATTTCATACCTCAGCCGCGTTGGCCTCTGTCCATGCGGGCGGTGCGACGCCCGCTTCCGGGCGTCATCCAGGGCCCGCTTCTTGGCGCCCCGGAACGCCCCCCATCCTCCGCTTGCGGTCCTTGCCCCTGTCAGAACGCAGGGCGTCGCACCGCTTGGCGCTCTCCTTCTTCCTCTCGTTCTCGGCCTTCCTCACCACCTCTCCTCCCTCCTTCTCCGCCCTCCTGGCCATGTAGGCCTTCTGTGAGTCGGTGTGGCTCACCGTCTCACCCTCAGGCAACTTCTTGCGACCCATTCTGAAAAGGAGATAAAAAGCACTGAGAAAAGAGCAAATATCAACACTGTAACATGTACAACAAATAGATGGAAATATGTCTATATTCTAAAGAATGGATGTATTGACCATGCCAGGATACTGTGCAAGATTACTGACACATTGGGAGACCTCCGGGAAGCGACATGTGTATTGTAACTGAGAATTTATCAAAAATTGTCCTACCCCAGATACATGTTGAATTTTTTTTTTTCAGAAATGAAAGGATGACCATTCCACATGATAGAGGTACCATAGGCGCACATTGTGTTAATTTTTGGGGGGGGCTGACTACAGGATAGGTGCCTTTTTTATGCATAATAGTGGTTATGTAACGCGCTTGATGAAAATAAATTCTTCTATAAATCATAGTAATTAAAGTCTAACACACATCATATTAGGTCTGGACATTGGATGGTAGTCCCAAATAATATATTAACACCAAAAATACACGAGTTTGCTATTATTGTGTACAAAGGAGGGATTTTTTACTCGCCGGTAACGCGCTTGATGAAAATAACATCTAACGTCTTCTGGTGGTCACTGTGCCAATATAATCAAACCCAGCAGCGATGTAACACATTTAGACAATAAAATACACATAGAGGAGGTACCATAACCACAGGAATGTGTGTAAATATTGGGAATATGGTGAAAATCGATCGAAACGGTACCTAAAACAGTGCCAGCAGGGAAGAGAAAATGATTTGGCATGGGTGGGGGGGTCCAAAATGGCGGAGAAGGTACCAAACCTGCACTAAAACAAAGCCAGGGCCTTATTCTATCATATTAACCATAGTTATTCATCTATTTGCCCATATATGTGCCACTACAGGCCATAATATGATTTTCATCAAGCGCGTTACCGTCGAGTTGAATTTTGGTCAAGCGCGTTATACGCCAATTGTATGCCTACACAAGGTACCGAGACAGTGGCAGCGCTTGTATTATCGCCCACGTCGATCGTCTAACATGTTTTCTACATGATTTACACACTTTCGGTACACTTTCGGTACACAAAAACCACATCAAATACATCAATCGACATTCAACATCGATATTTCATCAAGTTTCCATCAATATCACTCACCTCTTTGACAATATCCTCCAAACTTTCGGCGTTAAACACCTAAGACTTGCGGTCCAAACAAGTTGAGAAAAGCAATAACAACTTCCGGGAAGTTCCCGGCTAGAGGTCACTTCCGCCCGGGTAACAAGAGGTGATTTTCTTTTCCCGCCGAACATTGGCCGTATACCGATCAAGCGCGTTACATATGATAAACGACCATGGTTTGGAGCAACCGAAGCATGTAGAGACCCGATTTTTTTTTTAAAATGACACCTCATCAATAGATACACACTGTATGATAGATGAAATAATCCCAAAATGATTTATATAGGCTGTACAGAGGAAAGTGTTGCTTGAGGGGGTGTGAGGAGTACTGACTTGAAAATAACTTGAATGTGTATTGCGCGCACGGGCCGGGAGATACAAAAAAAAATTTTTTCCTCAAAAATACCCCATATGCTCCTCCTCTATGGTGATAGATGAAAAACCACAAACAACTGTTCTAGTATCTATTATATTGATTTTCAATTTTGATCAAGCGCGTTACACGTACTATTTCAACTTAGAAGAACTGATGTTAAAAAAGAATTACTGGACATGTCACCTCCAATACACATGGAAATGTTAGATAGGACCCCCAGCTATGAAATAAATAATAATATGGTGGACTACTACTGCTTTCCTTGATGATATTTGGCCTGGAATAAGGTGGAAATTGAAAAAAAAAAACAATTTTTGGCAATTTTCCAACTTTGGGCCACCATAGCTCAAAAAATATTGGTCCGAAATACGCAAATTTGCCCTCTTTTTGAAGCCCAACATGTTTTCTCATAAATGAGACCATAAACAGGAAGATTGGTGGAACAATTTTTATTCTGGAGTCACATGTATCCAAAAAGACCCCAAAAACCCAAAGGTGGGGCAGTTCACAGGAATCACCCATATAGAGTGTCAGACATCATTGGAAAGCTAATTTTTTGGGCAAAATGGTAGCGCACATCATATTTACATGCACAAGGGTATGTGCGCGAAATAAGCGAAAATAAGTACTGAGCGAAAATTGCTACAATTACAGTAGACTTTATGTCACACCTAATATAACAGCAATTACTAAGGTATGGCAGGTTGTGCTTGCACCCAATGAAATATTAAGATATTTAATATCTGTGTTATGAGGCTCACATGAGTAAACAGAATTGCATTGTCACCATGGCATCAGAGCTGGTTCCTGGTACCACCAAGGGCTGGACAGTGACATTGAGTAATTTTTAATTACTACGGTGTTTATGGAGTTATAGGTGCTGGCAGTCTAAGACTGGAGTAGAGGCAGGGCCCACCCGGTATACAAAATAATTTTTTGAATGGAGCTCAAAGGTGGGTCCCTGGTTTGATAGTCCCTGGGCGCGACTCAGTTCAGGACTGAGTTGCTTGGACTGGCATACCTAAAACTTTCAGGTGCTCTAGAAACGGCACGTTTCTAAGAATTACATTTGACAGAAATAAATCCCCAACAATCAGCTTATGGTATTGACAAGAGTACCACCTATGGTTTGCTGTCTGTGAGTGGGAAGAGCGTCTTTTGTTGGAAACTTTTAGATCGCACCCTTTTCCAAGATTTGGCACATGCCATGTGGGTTGCATAGGTAGCTATCAGCAGGTGCATTTTCTGCTACAGCTATTGGCTGTGGTATCGGCTTCCATTCGCATCGCTGTCAGTCGGGCCGGTCTGGGCCGGAGCGCAGTGAGTGGTACAGCATTCAAATCAGAATCATCCTCTGAGGTGTGTTTTTAATCTTTTACAGCTATCTAAATTGGTGCCCATCGATATGGGACTATATACACCCGTGTATATATATATAATTAATATGTGCAGTGGTTGGATCTACTTTTCCTCCAGGGCGCGCATTGGTATGTGTGACGTCACCGTAAACATCCAGCGCCTATATAAGCTGCGGGATCCAAATTAAGCGTCAGTTGGCGTTTTCCTCATATCGGCACACACCACGCTGGGTGGTGCCGGAAATTTTAACGGTTTTTATCCGTTTTTCCAAGTTAATACGGTATTTAACCTATCATTATGGGTAGGAAAGGAGCAACTAGCGGCACACAAAGGTCCAAACCAAGAAGTCGCCTAAAAAACCAAGGAATATTGCCAACTCTAGGATATCGAGCAGTGTAGATTCCAATGGGGGTGGTCATGGATCATCTTCCCCAACTGCTACTGGGGGTTCATTGGATTTGCCTGTTGACCAGACGTATATCGGGGAACTGGAGGAACGTACTACTCATATGGAGCAGCAGCTCGAAAACATCCGGTCCTTATTGGAAAACCAGGCGGTTAAACGGACATGTACTTCAGCAGCGCCATGCGAAGCTGAGACGGGTCGTACACGTGGTGGTGTTGATAAACATTCCACAGTCAACATGGTAACCAAGCAACGGGGGCGTGGCCGACAGCGCTCGCCTGACTACCGGGGTCTCCACGGCGACAGGGCAGGTCGTCGCCATCTTGGATCTTCGAGTAGATCGTCTTCATACCGTAGTATTTCGACGAATTCATCGGTCTCTATTGGTTCTAGTACTTCAAGGAGTAACCGCCGACATGCTACAAAGTCTAGAGGTACGTTTGATCAGAGAAATTTCTTGAAAAAGGGTGAAAAAATGGATAGCATCGAGAAACTACTGATCGTTAACGTCAGAATGGTTAAGCAATTGTTAGAGGAGGGTGAAGATGTGTTCGATGTGGTTAAGCATATTGAAGTTCTGGTAGAAAAATCCTCTACCAAGATATACACGTTGAAGGCTCTCGTAGCATACGACTCAGCAGTCAAAAATAGGGCTAATTTTGAAGGTGTTGGATCGTTTGGCGATGTTAAAAGTGAGGATATTCTGAGGCACCTCTCTTATGACGGAACGGTGCAAGCGCAGAAGGCGGGTGGGTCTAAACCCAAGTCTTTCAAATCAAAACAATCCAACCGAACCTGTTATGCTTTCAACAGGGCCGAGGGTTGCAGGGAAGACCCGTGCAGGTATCGTCATATTTGTGAGATATGTAGCATGTCAAACCATGGTAAAGACAAGTGTCAAAAGAACAAAAAAGACTAGGAAAGTTCACTTAGGCAAGGTCCTGCATTGGATTCTGATAGTTTGATGCCTGATTCTAGTGTAGTATGTATGGTAGACCTTCCTGAGCCTCCCGTTTCTATCATTCCGGGCGATAATGTTAATAATGATAGTGTAAATATTTATAATTCTTGTGATTTGTCAAAGAATTTATTTATTTCTCATAGCTGCCCAGTACAGGGCGAGGTTGAACCACTTTTTACGGTGGAATGTTTAAATAGACCCAGCATCAGGGTCTATGACAGTTGTGTAAATGGGGTATGTATGTGTGAGCATTTCATTTATGGTAGAAAGGCTCAGATACTCCCGTGTCGGCTGGCTAGTTTTCTCAGGCAGTCAGACCTTATTAATATCAATCAGATTGAGTCTGATTTTCTATGGTGTGGTTTTACCAAGGGTTTCAAAATTATTGACCCAGGGTGTGATACAACATATGATTGTAAAAATTATAAGTCTATTTTAGAAGGTAGATTTTATGACGAGATGTGTAGCATTATTGTGGAGGAGTTGAACCAAGGCCTGGTTACTAAAACTGAGTGTAAACCTAAATGTATTCACTCCCTAGGGGGTGTGGAAAAATCTAATGGTAAGCTTCGTCCCATCACTGATTGCAGTATGCCAGCGGATATCTCTATTAATAACTTTATGAATACAACGTCCAAAAGCTTCTCGTATAACTCTATTAACACTGTTACTTGCCAACTTGATAGAAATGATTTTATGTGTGTGGTGGACTTGAAGTCTGCATATAGAAGTATTAACGTTTATGGCCCACATGTAGGCTATCAAGGCTTCAGGTGGAATTTTGGCAATGGAGATGAGTTTTTTGAGAGTAATCGGTTGACATTTGGTCTAAAGTGTGCTCCATATATATTTAGTAGAATATCTGATTTTTTGACTATTATTGCAAAATTTTATGGTGTAGATAGGATAGTAAACTACCTAGATGATTTTATTATCATAGCTAAAACTGAAGAGGATTGTTTACGTAAAAGGAACACCCTAATCGAGTGTATGGAATATCTAGGGTTTGTTGTGTCGAAAGAGAAGGTGACTGAGCCCAACCAGGTGTGTACTTTTTTGGGTATAACCATTGATTCTACGGCTATGGAGTTGTCGCTTCCACAGAAGAAGCTAGATAAAATGAGCTCGGCTATAGACGAGTGTTTGGGTAAAAAATTCGTATCTAAGAAGACGTTGCAGAAAATTGGTGGTTTGATGTCTTTCTGCTCCCAAGTAGTACGTGGTGGAAGAACTTTCAGCAGGAGATTGTTCGATCTTTGTGCTAAAGCCAGGAGTAGGGGTGTTATTAAACTTAATGAGGAAACTCAAAATGACCTACTGTGGTGGAGGGATTTTTGTAGAATTTTCAATTGTAGAAATATCATCCTAAATGATAATGAATGTACTCCTATGTATTCCGATTCCTCTGTACAGGGCTTTGGAGCCTGGTTTGATAAAGACTATTTTTATGGTACTTGGAACGACTCTAATCCTATGGTAGACTGTACAGATCATTTCGTTCGTGCCCCTAGCCTTGATAATCTCAAACTTCACCATAGAAATATAAATGTTTACGAGCTGTATCCAGTAATGGTAGGCCTTAAGCGCTGGGTGAAAAAGTTTTCTAATACCAGAGTTCATTGCATTACGGATAACATGCAAGTCTT
The DNA here is from genome assembly GCA_949317995.1 of Acholoe squamosa. Taxonomy (NCBI): domain Eukaryota; kingdom Metazoa; phylum Annelida; class Polychaeta; order Phyllodocida; family Polynoidae; genus Acholoe; species Acholoe squamosa. Next base: position 115,586,815 of record OX439036.1, read on the forward strand.
GGCCATGTTGAATACCGGTAGGTCCAAGAATAAGTTGTGTATGTCCTGGTTGAGGGAAATTTTTTGGCTATGCTTTATACATAACATTGAAATATATTCTACATATATTAGGTCGGAGGAGAATATTTTAGCTGATCATTTGTCTAGGCTAAATTACAGAGGTGTCCCAAAAAAATGTAGAAATGTTTTAACTGAATATAACATGTGCTGTTATAATTCCAGGCCTGAGGGAGCTAGAGCGGAGAAGGAGAAGGTTTTTGTATAGGGGCGTGGCTGAGTCCACACGTAAGGTTCGCAGACAGCAATTTAGTAGGTACAAAAAATTTTGTAAAGTTTTTAACTTCATTCCCCTACCTTGTTCTCCTTCTCAAGCCTCTTTGTATAGTGTATACTTGTCAGATAAAATGAAACCTGTATCTGTTCGGAACTATTTGTCCGCGTTATGTTATTATCAGGAATTAAAAGGTTATTCTGATTATAGTAGTAATTTTATTGTAAAAAAGACACTGGATGGTATTGAACGTAACTATAAATGTTCTTCTATTGAAACTAATCCTTTTACTCCAAGTGATATGCTGAAGATCAAATCTAAGTTGGATTTGTCTGTGTATGAGGATGTAGTCTTCTGGTCAGCTATCCTATTGTGTTACCGAGGTGTGTTCAGGGTGGGTCATGTAGTCGATTCCCCTCATAACTTTAAAGCCAGAGATATTTCTTTGTCTGTTGATTGCATTCGCATTGATGTTAGATCCTCTAAAACTGACCAGTATGGTAGGAAGCCTTATGTGGTATATTTGAAGAGGAATGATTATTCTGTTCTATGTCCAGCTAGGTATTTGGAAATTTGTAAAAAGTCTAACAGTAAATTATTGTTCACTATAGGTAACAAACCTTTGACTTATAACTATGTTAATACCAGGTTGAAGTCCATTTCTCTAGACTGTGGTATTCCTTACAGAGTTTCAACTCATTCGCTCCGGCATGGTGGAGCAACTTTGTTAAAAGATTCTGGTTTAAAGGTCGATGATATTAAAAAGAGGGCTAATTGGAAATCTAATGTGGTATATAATTATTTGCATGATTCTAAGCAAGACCTACTAGCTCTGGATGTGATGTTATAGTGTGGAATGGTGTATCCATTGTGTTTGGCGGTTTTTTGGCATGTATAGAATTGGTATTAACCAGATCAATTCTCACCAAACCCATTGTCTCCTTCCTTATTCCACTTGTGATATTATTATAATATTTATTATAATATTTGTTATCGTTACTATTTACCCAACGAACATAATTAACTTATGGGACTATATACACCCGTGTATATATATATAATTAATATGTGCAGTGGTTGGATCTACTTTTCCTTCAGGGCGCGCATTGGTATGTGTGACGTCACCGTAAACATCCAGCGCCTATATAAGCTGCGGGATCCAAATTAACCGTCAGTTGGCGTTTTCCTCATATCGGCACACACCACGCTGGGTGGTGCCGGAAATTTTAACTTTTATCTTCTTGTATATTGTATTTACATTGTTATATTGTATCTATTATTGTATATATTGTATTTATATTGTTATGGTATTTATGTATTGTATTTTAAATTATTGTCTATTAATAAAGGCATGTATAGAATTGGTATTAACCAGATCAATTCTCACCAAACCCATTGTCTCCTTCCTTATTCCACTTGTGATATTATTATAATATTTATTATAATATTTGTTATCGTTACTATTTACCCAACGAACATAATTAACTTATATAAGGTATTGAGAATTAGCACTAGAGGTGAGTTTTGTTCAGATAAGCTGTATTTTCACCAGCCCACCCTGTTGTTTACACCAGCTTTGGGGGAAATTCTAGCTGTCACCAGACATGACTTTGCTCAACATTGCTCAAAATGGTCATTACAATCCCTTATTTTGGGCACTTTTTTTGCCTATTCCTACCATCAAGACATCAATCTAATAGTATATGGGTGTTTACACAAGTTATTTGGTTTATTTTCCTTCCAGTGACAGTGCAAACTTGGTTTACTTAATTTCTTCTATTATCGTCCAGTACTTCTTTGCACTGTTTCCATGGCAACCAGTGTGCCCAAGTTCAGCCCATTTTTACTGGAAATACTAGAAACCTATATCTATCTGTAGGTATGATCAAAAATACAGTCAGGCTAATAATAAAAAATGGGCTGGGGTTTAAAGGTTGGATTTTGGAAAGTGAAAATTGGTTAGTGTCAACAAGTTTCCCTATTACCATGGTAACCTCTGCACATGTGCACACTTATTTCACTCCTACTCAAACTACATTTTACCAAGAATATTTTAGCGTATCATAAATCACCAAAACTACCCAGGAAATGGCCCCAATGGTGCATTGGTAGGCCCTTTGACCCCAGGTAACCATGATAAAGCTGGCCGTTTCCATGGTAACCATTTAGAAAATTCATGAAAATTTCTATTGGAAATAATACTGCCCCAGATAAATATTATGGTATATAAGATATCACCAATAGGTCATTCATATAGAATGTGCTGGTGCATATCTGCATACAGACCCCCCCCCCCCCCACAGACCCCAACACCCCCCACACCTTGCTGAGCACACCATTCCTATGTTCCCCTGTACTATCTCTCCCACCCTCCGAGCCATCATTCCCCTGCCCTCCTCTACCATGATAGGCCTACTGCCCCATCTCGCACCCTCTGAGCCACCATTCCCCTTGCCTCCTGTACCATGATAGGCCTACTGCCCCATCTCCTACCTCTCCTAGGCACCATTCTCCTGTGCCACTGTACCATGATAGGCCTACCACCCAACTCACACCCCTCCGAGCCACCATTCCCCCTGGCCTCCTGTACCATGATAGGCCTGCCATCCATATCGCATCCCTCCGAGCCACCATTCCCCTGGCCTCCTGTACCATGATAGGCCTGCCATCCATCTCGCATGCCTCCGAGCCACCATTCCCCTGGCCTCCTGTACCATGATAGGCCTGCCATCCATCTCGCATCCCTCGAAGCCACCATTCCCTTGTGCCCCTGTACCATGATAGGCCTACCACCCATCTCACACCCCTCCTAACCACCATTTTCCTGTGCCCCAGTACCATGATAGGCCTACCACCAATCTCGCACCCCTCTGAGCCACCATTCCCCTGGCCTCCTGTACCATGATAGGCCTACCACCCATCTCACACCCCTCCTAACCACCATTTTCCTGTGCCCCAGTACCATGATAGGCCTACCACCAATCTCGCACCCCTCCGAGCCACCATTCCCCTGGCCTCCTGTACCATGATAGGCCTACCACCCATCTCACACCCCTCCTAACCACAATTTTCCTGTGCCCCTGTACCATGATAGGCCTACCACCAATCTCGCACCCCTCCGAGCCACCATTCCCCTGGCCTCCTGTACCATGATAGGCCTACCACCCATCTCACACCCCTCCTAACCACAATTTTCCTGTGCCCCTGTACCATGATAGGCCTACCACCAATCTCGCACCCCTCCGAGCCACCATTCCCCTGGCCTGCTGTACCATGATAGGCCTACTTGCACCCCTCCGAGACGCCATTCCCCCAGCCCCCTGTGCCATGATAGGCCTACTGCCCCATCTTGCACCCCTCGAGACACCATTCCCCCGGCCCCCTGTGCCATGATAGGCCTACTGCCCCATCTTACACCCCTCCCAGCTACTATTCCCCTGGCCCCCTGTACCATGATAGGCCTACGGCTACTGCCCCTCCAAGCCACCATTCTGCTGTGCCCCTGTACCATGATAGGCCTACCACCCAATCTCCCACTTTCCTATGCCCCTTTACCATTCTAGGCCTACTGCCCCACCTCACACTCCCAATGCCCCTGTACCATGATAGGCTTACGACCCCATCTCGCATGCCTCCGAGCCACCATTCCCCTGGCCTCCTGTACCATGATAGGCCTGCCATCCATCTCGCATCCCTCGAAGCCACCATTCCCTTGTGCCCCTGTACCATGATAGGCCTACCAACCATCTCACACCCCTCCTAACCACCATTTTCCTGTGCCCCAGTACCATGATAGGCCTACCACCAATCTCGCACCCCTCCGAGCCACCATTCCCCTGGCCTCCTGTACCATGATAGGCCTACCACCCATCTCACACCCCTCCTAACCACAATTTTCCTGTGCCCCTGTACCATGATAGGCCTACTTGCACCCCTCCGAGACGCCATTCCCCCAGGCCCCTGTGCCATGATAGGCCTACTGCCCCATCTTGCACCCCTCGAGACACCATTCCCCCTGCCCCCTGTGCCATGATAGGCCTACTGCCCCATCTTACACCCCTCCCAGCTACTATTCCCCTGGCCCCCTGTACCATGATAGGCCTACGGCTACTGCCCCTCCAAGCCACCATTCTGCTGTGCCCCTGTACCATGATAGGCCTACCACCCAATCTCCCACTTTCCTATGCCCCTTTACCATTCTAGGCCTACTGCCCCACCTCACACTCCCAATGCCCCTGTACCATGATAGGCTTACGACCCCATCTCGCACCCCTCTGTTACACCATTCCCCTAGCCCCCTGTACCATAAGGTGTCACAGTATTATTCCGCCCCAGTAAACCTAGGAAAGCTAAATAGTCCCAACTAAAAATAGTGTTTTGCTTGGTATAATCAGTGCCAGGGAACTTTATTTTTATCGCAGATTAATAATTTTGGTACCAGAAGAAAGGTAACGATTTGGGGGGGAAAAGTTGCAAAAATCTTTTGGTCACCATGGAAACCTATTTTGTCAGAGAGCGGTCCAAGCTCACATTTGTGACTTGTCAGGGGCTAAAAAAAAATCAAGAATGACTTCAGCTTTAATTTAAGCCTTTATTTATGAACGCCATCAAATTAGAACTCGATTGACGCCAGTTTTACGGTGGAAGATGGGAAATCAGAATGTCCTTGGCCCTATTAGTACCGTGACACCTTAACTGGGTTAAAATATTAAAATAGCTAAATTAAGTGTAGGAGAAGCTATTATGGTCATTTTCTCTTTGAATTTGTCTGGGATTTGTGTATGATTGACCTTTTTTAGCTCTAGATGGGGCAGTTGGGCTACTTGGCACAGAAAGTGTATCCAGGGCTCCTCCATAAAAGTGACCTTAAAAGCCTCTAGAAATGCTAATAAATAGCACAAACTATGCTTCTTCTATTCAAAACATATGGAATATTCCTTTGAAAATAGGATTTTAGTCAAAACTCAGAATTTTTAATTGTGTAGTCAGGCGTTGCTAGAGGTGCTTCTGCCCATATTCAACGAGGCCAATCATCCCCTCGCTCCCTTTTGTCAGAAATTCCTCTCCAAGAAGTCCTAGAGTATGCCCTAGGTACCCTCAGCATTAACATGTATATTATGTACATGCAGTAACACCCTAAACAACTGTATTCCTGTAGCAGTCCCTAATATCTAGGTTCGTAACCTAGGCTGGCCAAATGGATATGTTATTTAACATATTCAACTACTATCTGACAGGACAATATGGGCCAGTGTCCTGATTAGGAACTGCTGGGAATACAAGTGCAATGAAGTCAAAGTATAATGATATTGGTTCATATATATAAGCAAATGTCAATGGCCATGGAATAGTTTTGGATCGTATTCACCAGTATGAGCATCCTAAATTGTCACATGGAAAAACCATTTGCCTAGTGAATGGAATTTTGAGCATTTCAGACCGAAGTAAACCTTTGCTTCTTTAACACATGGGATCCCCTCCAATGGTTTACTGAATAATGTATAATATATTTACTCCTTTTATTGCACTACAGATGGGTATCAAGAACTGAACAGGCTCTGGAGTTGGAAGGGGAGTCTGGAGCAGCAACAGCCACCATTCCAGCACAGGTTGTGCCAATCATCCCCTCGCTCCCCTCAACAGCATTTATCGACACACCTGGAAGGAGTACCTGTGATGACGGCACCCCATGAGGATGGGGAGAGTCTAGTCTCTACGGTCTGTACACAACAAGATAAGAAGCCCCTAGTTGACATCATCCCAGCCACCCTCCTGTGCAGACTGTCGCATGTATGGGACTGGGTGGGCGATCAGGTTTATGTCATTGTATTGGTTTGGTTGATTTTACCTCCACTAATAGTAATTAGAATTTAGCAGAGAGACTTACGTCATTGGAGGAGATAAGAGCATTGGAGGACATAGAGCTCAACAAATGGTGCATTGGTCTAAGGAGACTGTAAAGTGGGGGGGGGGGCATGTTGGACACATCTTGGTAGAAGTGCCAGGGCACTCCCAGGGTCCGCTTCCAGAGTTTTTGCCTCCTCCAGGGGCCAGGCCCTTTACTGCTCCTACAGTGACTGGTAAGATAAGGTCAAACTTGGCTATTCAGTGGAACTGCGATGCTGTCAGGGCACCTCTCCTCTGTTGGTATCACTGGATATTTTTGTCCTGGCCCCTTGTTGCCATCTCGATAATCTGTGTTTGGGCTATAGTGTACTTGAAATCAATGTCATTGATGATATAAATGTGTTGTAGGTTATGAAGATTATTATGGAGTGCAAAGATTGCATTCTTAGGGCTCAACAAATCTCTGTATCCAGTGCACAGGACACAAAACTATTTCATGATGACGTCATAGCTCCAAGATGGCGATGTAAACAGTGCGCACAGGGAGTCATTCTGGTAAATTCTATTGTAAGTCAGCAGTTTTAGATCAAAATAACATGAAATAAATGCAAATGAACACTCATGGTAGTTCTCCAGTAGTGGTCCTACCACTGCTCAGCATACTTCTACTGTTACCTACGGGTAACCGAATGCCATCCGGCATGTAGTCTCTATAGGCTGTGATCGTATGTAACTAAGATCAAAATAAACACTCTGTTGCCTACCACTACATAACGTTTTTTTGTTGACTGGGTCAGTTATGTTAAAGATGCATAGAAATCAGGAATATGTTTTTTTTCTGGGAGTCTATTGTGGATCCTCGATACAAAAAGGAGTCTATTGTGTATCCTGGGGGCTGTGTACAAATGACGTCATGCATTTTTGGACCCTTTTTGACCCCCCCTCCCCCCTTGTCATGCTTGGTCATGGCAAGTGGGACCCCCCCCCCTCCCCCTCTCCTGCATGACGTCATTTGTACACAGCCCCCTGGATACAGAAGTACTCTATTGTGGATCCTGGATACAGAAGGGAGATCCTTGTGGATCCTGGATACAGCTAGAAGCAGTCTATTGTGGATCCTGGATACAGAAGCAGTCTATTGTGGACCCTGGATACAGAAGGAGTCTATTGTGGATCCTGGATACAGAAGGAGTCTAGGCCTAGAATTTGTGGCTTGCTCAATCATGGCTGCTAGGCGTAATGATACCATGCAAGTAGTTCCCCTTACTCAATGAACCATTAACTTCAGGAACTATATATCATGTTTTAACTATTAATCAAGTCATTATACATGGATGTACAATAGTCAACAAGTTTCATTTGCTTACATTAACATACAAGAAATAGGGTGCATTTGGACAGGGACTATGTTGTGGAGCAACTCATGAGCTATTAGGTCAGGCAGAACCTAACACCACCAAGTGGCAGAAACCAGAACTACCTCTGACTGGAGCTTCTGGCTCTCTCCCCTGGATGGCAGCACCATCTGGCGCTCACCTCTACTTCTCTATCATTCACACTCATTGAGGCAGTCCCATCATGCACCATTGTTGTGAATATAGCGCAACTGAGGGTTCAGCCAAAAGCGAACTTTTCCCATTATAGGTATCGTTCCACTATTGATGATGACGTCACTTTCGGTAATACACCGAGAAGTACGAATTTAGGACTTGGAGGACTGTGATTGGTCTATATTAGAGTTCAAAATCATTGCAAACTTTTAAATAAAGCATAGATAAAATGTTTAACCTGTTGTGATTCAGAATATATGGGGTACAAGGGACAGCTCCTTTGTCTAGGATCCCAAAATATTGATTTAAAAAAAGGTTGGAAATAATCACTAATTGTGTGCAGAATAGGCCAAAATGGGGATGGGTTCAAACATATGCTCGTACAGAAAAACTGGGTTGGTGAACGATGTCTGGATCTGGCACCCAGAGAGGGGGAAAATGTGCCTCTTCATGATTTTGAGTGATTTGGAGTGTTTGAAAGGTGAAATTCCACTTTTACGGGTGTATGAGTTACATTGAATTATAGTGCAGAATGTTTTGGTGGTCCGATACCTTAAGAGAACCATAGGCCTATGGAATGGACATAGTTAAATACAGGCTAAACATGAACCAAAGGCTATCAATTTTATCAGTAATTGGTTATTCATGAAAAATCAACCCTCATTTTGTCCTTATAAGCAGGGAAACTTTCAAAAAATGGAGGAAAATGTGGGTTTTAAGGTTGCGGAGAGAGCTGGAATTTCAATAGTTTTCAACTCCAATCACCCATATGCCTCCCAGTGTGGGTTTAGACATGTAGACATTCAAATAATCAAGATTTTGTATAAAAATCACTATAACCAGTCTGTATATGTCCTATTTTGACCCATAGGTGCTTGGATATTGGAGCTATAGGGCTTAAATGTGGGCTTACGCAGCTTCAGAGGATTCCGAGCCACCTCGGTATTGAACCCAATTAGAGTCCATTAAACCATTAAAAATGCTCTAATATACATGAAATGTTGAACAGATTTCGTTAACAGTATTGGGAGATGTAATATGGACAGTACAGTGTATTCTGAGCAAGGTAAAGTCTGAAATATCAGTTTTTTAACCAAAAATTGTGATTTTTGATAGATTTTCATTATTTTCCTCTGCTATATTAGCGTAGATTTCTGAGAAATAAAAACTGAAACCCCAAACCTGGCATTTGTAGCATGCAGAATAACTCCTTGGCAATAAGGATACCAATTCTCAGGTCATTGTGCTCATCGGTTCCTTTGTGGTAAGCAGATACTTGACGGAGGGGTGAAAATGAGGAAAAATCAAGGTTATTCTCGGTGAGCCGAGGCATTAAGACACCCCCTGTGGAGAAGCTGAAATGTATTTCTGAGGGACTTTTTGTACTGGGTTGGGAATAAGGACATGTGAGAGACATATTTCCCAGGTAATTATAAAATACCGCTTTTTTTAAGGTATCGTTCCACTATTGATGATGACGTCACTTTCGGTAATACACCGAGAAGTACGGATTTAGGACTTGGAGGGCTGTTATTGGTCTATATTAGAGTTCAAAATCATTGCAAATTTTTAAATAAAGCATAGATAAAATGTTTAACCTGTTGTGATTCAGAATATATGGGGTACAAGGGACAGCTCCTTTGTCTAGGATCCCAAAATATTGATTTAAAAAAGGTTGGAAATAATCACTAATTGTGTGCAGAATAGGCCAAAATGGTGATGGGTTCAAACATATGCAGTGTGGCTACTAGGGGAGGGGGGGTAAAGAACTAAGGCACGCCAGGACCTGTGACAGGACTTCATACTCGCCCCTCCTTGGTCCCCTCAGTGTGGGTCTGGGGGGGGGGGGTGAGGAACTGAGGGACACCTTGACAGGCTTTGACAGGACTTCATCCCTGCTGCTGGTCCCCTCTGTGTCAGTGCGGGGGGGGGGGGGGGGGTTAAAGAACTGACTGAGTGAAGAACAAGGCATGGGTTGGTGGGTGGGGGGGGGTGCTAAATCACAGACTTTTGATGATGGTAGGGGGGGGGGTTGTCAAATGTAATGCCTCACAGATTATTGGGGTGGGTTGAGAGGTGTTAGTGCTAATGCCTCACACACTCTATGAAACTTCTCATCAAACCATTCAATTATAGGTAGGATACACATATTTACTACAACTAGGCACATGGAAGTCATTTGTTTAAATTTGTTTTGCACTTCACATTGATAATCTTGAAAAATTAACAGATTATTAGAACTAAATCATTGGTATCAATATTGAATCATATGATAGAAATAAGGGAGGTATTAGCTAGGTTTTTGGAACCATTGAGGCTCTGTTTGGATACTACGGAATTCCGTTTATAACGAACTTTTTTGCTTTTCCCAAGCACTTTGTTATAACAGAATTTTACTGTATAATCACAGCGCCGTAGGCGCTGGTCCCTACACTATAGCTAGGGATCCACTGGTGCGAGTTTCTTGCGACTTGCACTCGTGCGTATTTTCTCGCAGAGCACTCGCAAAAATCAAATAATTTTGATTTTTGCGAATGTCGTCGCACGCCGCTCCGACGTCGCATGAAGTTTCTCGCAGCAGCATATCCACTGCTGGAACGCCTTCTGCGAGAAAATACGCACGAGTGCAAGTCGCAAGAAACTCGCACCAGTGGATCCCTAGCTTATCCCAGCTCCGAAGTTGCAAACAACACAGCCACAACACAGCGCCATGTGCGTGCCGCGGGAACGTCCTTCACCTTGCTGCTGATGCGCGGCGCGAGGCCGACACCAGAGTCTTATCTCGGGGGGCCCAGTGTAATTTTCTGCCAGACAGGAAGTCAATCTCCACTCTCCAAGCAGATTCTCATGAATAACATTATTTCATGAATAACACCTCTGTTGTGAGACCTGAAACCACATCCAACATGGCCGATCTTGGCAGCTAAACTTGCTATGAAGGCTAACAGATTTGCGAGAACCAAATAATCTGGGCCCCTGTATTAAAGGTTTCTCTCAAAATGGCAACAAACATGTCTTAGGAAGCCATCTTTAAAGGAGCTCTGAATCGGCTACGTCCGCCACAGTGCTAACGTCGGCGGACGTAGGTCCTCGATTCAGAGCGCCTTTAAGAGGAAATCGACATAAAAAAATTATGTCCTACAATTCCAGCCACCTGACAAATGAGCCCTATGCAGGAAGCCTGACTCTCCCGTCAGGTTAGAGTCAGCGCCTGCCGGACAATGGTTTGACAGTGTAACCCTGATCTAAAAGTTGAGTGCATCAATTAGAGTCAGACCATGAGGTACTTGGGTACGTAGCTTTAGTATCCAGTTCCTCTCTAGTTTGTTACGGAGTTTTTCAGCGTAATCGGAGTGTGGGTTCTTGTTGATGAACTATGATAAGTTTCACTGGTACCATAATCTCAGAGACTCACCTTGGGCTGTAGATATGAGGAGAACCAAGGAAGCACATGTTCACTTTACTAGGTCCTAGGTTCCACTGCCCTGCCCTTTGTCCACATGGCTGCAGGGGTCACACTTTGGGGGTGCAGGGAGGACCCTGGAGGCACCCTGAAGGGGTTGGCCCCAGTGTCCAGTCTCCAGGAGGGGCCTGTCACCCCACAGGCGCCTCCTGCACCCCCTACACGTATCACACTCTTCCCCATTCCATTCTTAAAGGAGAGCCTTCCGTGCTGCAGGGGATAGCTCCTGGCTCTGAACATGTAAACCAGATTTGTGACTGTTCAGATTGCCGGACATTAAGCCCAGCTTTTGATAAAAATGAATTCAGTCCCAGTGCCGGACATTGAGCCCAGTATTAGTGGGTGGCTGTTCCCTCCTAGCTGAATATATCAATCTTCATGACAGCTTCATAGTGCCGGACAATGAGCCCAGCTTTGCATTATAATGAACATGACAGATTGCAGTGCCGGACATAGATTTAGCCCAGCATGTCATATTTCACTTTGTTAGCACTTGATATTACAGTTCAGTCCATTATCCTGGCATTTGCTAACACAATCATTTGTTCACAACATTTTCATGCCGGACAGAGCCCAGCCTCTAGCATCTATGATCTACATAAGCTAGTACTACATGCTATATACCTAACTACATTAACACTTGGTTTGACTGTCAGGTCATCCATGCTTGATTGCTAAGTCTATCATAGGTTCACATTTTAGTGCCGGACAGAGCCCAGCATATTGACTTCTTGACTCCCTGGTGGACCTCGCACTAATGACTCTTCAAGCTGGTCTATTTGACTTCTAGCCAGATGATATTGACTCTTGCCTAGCCTACCTAAGGCCAAGCCTGATGACTCTCAGCCCAATATGGTTAGCTCTCAGCCTGAACTTGATGACTCTCAGCCTGGTCTTGTTGACTCTCAGGCTGACTCTGGTTGACTTTCAGACTGATGCACATGACTCAGGTTGTTGTTGACTCAACCTGACCTTGATGACTCTCTGTTGACTCTAATTCAATTGTGGATGACTCTCAGGCTGACTCTTTGACTCTCAGGTGCATGTTGGCCCTTTTGACCTAACCTTAATGACTCACAGCCTGAATGTTGATGACTTAACCTTATTGTTGTTTTGACTCTCACCCTGCAATCTTGTTGACTCTCAGTCTGACTCTGTTGACCCTCAGACTAATGTCCATGACTCAGGTTGTTGTTGACTCAACCTGACCTTGACGACTCTGTTGACTCTAATTCTATTCTATTGTGGATGACTCTCAGGTTGACTCCTTGACTTTCAGGTGGATGTTGACCCTATGGCCTAACCTTGATGACTCATAGCCTGAATGTTGATGACTCTTAACCTAATTGATGTTGTTGACTCTCACCCTGCATTCTTGTTGACTGATGTTCATGACTCTCAGGCTAATGTTCATGACTCTTAGGTTGATGTTGATTCAATCTGACCTTGATGACTCACATACCGCTTTGTTGACTCCCATTCTACTGGGGCTTGTTGACTCTCTACCTGATCTTATTGACTCAAAGCCTGACTCTGCTGACTCTCTGTTTCATGCTGATGTTGATCTCACAGTCAGACCTTCAGGTCAATGCAGTTGACTCTCGTCCTGACTCTCAGACCCTGTTGACTCTAGGCTTGATGTGCTGACTCTGAACCTGACCGACATTATTGACTCTTGACCCAACCATGTTGACTCCTAAAGTTGATGTTCTTGACTCCTCACTTAACTCTGATGACTCCCAGCTGATGTCTTATTGACTCTTAGGTTGACTCCCAGCCTGACATTGATTCTCAACCTAACTTTGATGACTCTCAGGTTGACCTTGATGACTCTTACCCTGGCCCTATTGACTTCCCACCTGACTCTGTAAACCAGTTTCTATAGTTAGGAGGACACTCCTGACTCTAAATATGAGGATATCATATTTAAAACCATAATATCAGATTGCCCTCATTCCAGTTTTTATAGTTAAGAGGACACTCCTGACTCTAAATATGAGGATATCATATTTAAAACCATAATATCAGATTGCCCTCATTCCAGTTTCTATAGTTAGGAAGACAACCCTGACTCTAAATATGAGGATATCATATTCAAAATCATAATATCAGATTGCCTTCCATAGTGAGATGTAAGATAACAGTTTATCTTCCAATTGTGGTCTACAGGCTGTGTAAACCAGTTTCTATTCTTAGGGATAGACACTTCACATCATCATATGCCAGATAATAATTATTATTGGCTGGGATGAATATGTAAGGTATCTGAATGTCTATTGCAGATCAGCTGTTCCAGTCTTGAACAACAGTCAGTAACCAGGGTATAGTTCAGGATTAGACAAGTGTTTGGTCAGGGTGGACTGTGTCAACAATGATGAGTTGGGGGCTCTAACCTAGACCCTCCCACTGAGTCAGTTAGCTGGTGGTGGTGGGTGGGTGGGTGGGGGGGCTGTGAGGTAACTTCCTCCAGGTCCTCCCACCACACATGTACACACCACAGTTGGCCTATACTCTTTTTTCTCTAGTCAATAAGTGGCAGTCTTGAATTATAGGTTTAGTCTTCTATGAGAAGGGGATGTTGGAGTGTGGGTCTGAATATATTCCACAAAATCAGCAATATAGATTATCCAAATGTCAGTGTTCATTAACAATTGTCCATTCTTCCTGTTATGCCAGATATTGATTGATATTGGCCTGGTTAATGTCCTATTTCGGGGTTGAGGTGGTTGAATTTAGGGTAGAATTTTCTCCTATTGCAGAACTCTTTGTCTATCAAAATTCCAAAATGGTTTTACATTGGCAGAATAAGTAATTAATGTCTTTTTCCAATTTAGGGTAGGCTTATAAACATACACATATAATCATGAATTCTAAAATATAGCTAGCAGAAAGTTTGAAGGTGTCCTAAAGTTCTGTGAGTGCTATTTGATAGGCAGGATGCTAGTGGTTGTGGTGGTCACACATGGAGTGACTACAGCACCACTCAGGCAGGGATGCAGGAGTGAGTGTATGGGATGGGAGGCCATGCACCCTGGAGCCTTTACTCAGTCCCACATGGCCATGCTCCAGTAGGCTACATGTGGTAGGTGATGCATAGGCCTTACTCACCCTATAGTTGGAGGCACTTTTATATGATGTGAATGGTTGTAATCCAGGTTTCCAATGGATAATGTACATTCTCCTTGTGGGGCTATCCTGAGATAAGGACAGACCCTGCCCTGACTCCTCCTGGGTTGAGTAATGGAGAGTTGGTGATTGCTGGTAGAGGCTATCTACCAGTACCATGATGATGGGAGGTCTTTCCTCCTTCATGATTTAGCACATAAACTATATGTACTCTTTACAGCCACATGGGTAAGTACTCCTGGCGCCAATATGATAAGTTTCACTGGTACCATAATCTCAGAGACTCACCTTAGGCTGTAGATATGAGGAGAACCAAGGAAGCACATGTTCACTGTACTAGGTCCTAGGTTCCACTGCCCTGCCCTTTGTCCACATGGCTGCAGGGGTCACACTTTGGGGGTGCAGGGAGGACCCTGGAGGCACCCTGAAGGGGTTGGCCCCAGTGTCCAGTCTCCAGGAGGGGCCTGTCACCCCACAGGCGCCTCCTGCACCCCCTACACGTATCACAGAACTCCACCATATGGACTTTGACGTCCTTGAGGCCTTGGTGACCATAAGAGTTGAAGTGAGTCCCCATATCAGTTCCCAATTGTTTTTCTCTGATGTTCCCAATGTGGGGGTAAAAACGCTGCATAAAGGTTTGCTTAGTTTGGCCCACGTATTGTTTGCTGCATCGTGTACAAGTGATACAGTAAATGATATTAGTACACCGGCAGGAGACGTTAACCTTGGCCGAGTAAGTCTGCTTAGTGACTCCAGATGTTATCTGGCCACTTTTGTCCAACAGGGGGCATAGTTGACATTTGTCATTGTCACATTCTTTGGACGCTTTGCCGCTAAGGGCTGCCCTGTGTTTGTTTACCCGGTTTGGGTGTTAATAAACCTTTGACCTTACCAGTGAGTTTCTTAGTGAGGGTGGTTTTCTTAGGCCTACTACCAGACGTGTTAGGTGTAGGTGCCTGGTGCGTGCTGAAGTACTCAACATTTCCCAGTTTGTCCTCACGATCTTTTGTAGGTCTTTGAAGCAGGGATGAAAGGTGGTAACCAGAATACTCACATCATCTTGGTCCTTTTTCACCTTATTGATTTGGTAGTCCAGTGGACTAGGTCTAGGTTAGGACATTGCCCTCACTAGAGATTCTGCTACCAGTAGTTTGGGATAGCCTCTACTGTAGACGAAGTGAACCGCTTTGATTAGGCTCTGCTTGATGAAGTCATCTGTGAAGGTACAGATCCTTCGAATCCAAAGAAATTAGCCATACGGGATACCCTTCTTGCAGTGCATGGGGTGGGCTGAAGTGTAGTGGAGATAATTGTGTGCATCCGTCACTTGATTGTGAAGTTATTATTCTGTTGTCCACTATTCAGACACACGTATCCAGGAATGCTATTTCATACCGGGAGATCTCATGTGTGAATTTTATACTGTCATGGACCTCATTTAGGTACATAATGACATTTGACAGTTTTTCTTCTCCATGGTCCCATAGAAGGAATATGTCATCTATAAAACGGTCCCACAATGTGGGTTGGAAGAGATATTCATAGACAAACCTTTCTTCAAAGTAAGCCATGAACAGATTTGCAGACCTAGGTGCTACCCGGGTCCCCATGGCCATGCCACCTACCTGCAGATAATATTCTCGATTGAAGTCAAAATTGTTGAATTTAAGCACCATTTTGAGCATAATCAGGACACTGGAGTTTTTTGGTTGCCCTGGTGGTATGCTCTGGTTTGGTCGATGTTGGATCAACCATCGTGCCACTGCTCTCCGACCTTCCTCATTGGGAATGTTGGTGTAGAGGGCATTGACATCGAGAGTGCAGAGTATTGTAGTATCACTAATCTGGCTTTGGGCTTCTTCTAGTTTCTTAAGGAAGTGTCCAGTACCTTTGATATATGATTTGGTGAGAGGTACAATTGGCCTACCAGGGCCGATATACTCTCTGTTGCACAGCCATTGGCTGAGACAATGGGTCTGCCTGGGGGTGTTTTAGCAGAAAAAAAAACCCAAAAGACTCATTAGATCTACATGTACCGTAATCTCGCACGTATAAGGTGCAGCTCACGTATAAGGCGCACCCCCAACTAAGGGAGGCCTGCCCCACGTATAAGGTGCACCTCTAAGAGCAGATTTTTGTTAGTTTAGTACTGTTCTATAGTAAAAATACCCCCCATATAAGGCGCACCCCAAACTCAAGGCAATTTTCCTCCCACATATAAGACCCAGCAGCCTTTTGTTTGGCCTATAAGACGCGCCTTATATGCAGATTACGGTACACGCATTTGGCTATCACATGATCCTTGGAATGTGGTTGGTTTACAAGCAATACACTCATGATGTCTCTTGCCCAGCAATAGACATCTTTAGTAGAAATCCCCTGTGATCACTAGAATAACTGGTGGTTTAAAATTGGCTGTTGCTAGATGACCACTTGTCCTAGCAACAACTGGTTGGCTGCAATGTGATCGTTGGGTCCATTTTAGGGGGGTAGGTACCATTGGAATTGTAAGAAGATGAATATTAGTGCCAGAACAGGGTGATCAATATGTATTTTAGCTCTTAAAAATGAGGCTAAAATTTCAAGAGATGGTTGTATAGAATTGCAAATTTCTCAGTGACTGCACAAGCTTTCATTGGTCAAACGTCACTTTTCCATACCCAGACATTGGACAACATGAAAAATATGTTGTAGCTTTCAGTAATCTTACAGATTAAATGAGCCCAAAGGCCCCCCGTGCTGCTCCTCTACTTGTAACGTGCACGGCAACATGTGGCCTATCATTTACAATCATTCTAGACATACACATTGCCATACACGCCGTGACCTTAACCTCTAATATGCACTCTTAACTGCAGACTTATCATAAATTGTATATTTTTATACTGTATTTCTTAAAGTTGCTTTTTATCTCTAATGTCTAAAACGAAAATGAAATAAATGACTAAAGACATGTCAGTTTCTATCAATGTTGGCATTTATTGATTTATACATATTCCATGTTACAGTATTCCATGGCTTCATCTCACTAAGTTTATTTCTGACTTTGACAAAGTCTTCCCACCATTCCTTTACACATAAAGTTAGAACCATGGCTATATGATGGGCTGACTCTGCCACCATTAATGTCCGCCCACATTAAACTGGTATAACAAAGGACTGGAAGTGTCTTATCATAAATAGCCACATCATCGTATGCATTGGTACAACTCGTACAGTAGACGAGTTTACGTACTAAGACCTCGGCGCGGTGTGAGCCTATCACAGAATACATTGTATATTTAGAAGCACTCAGCTGTAGAGCCATGTTGTACGCCGCCATAGCATCTACAAGTAAATTAACATGGGTAGGACCTAGCAGCTTGCTTTGTGATGGAAATAAAATAATGACTTCAGCTTTAAAGTTAATTTCCTAATTCAACAGTAAAGGACAGTCATTTTTTTTTTGTCTAAGTATCCTTTTCATTGAGTATTCACATCATTATGGAAGTGTCACCTTTGATGATGGAAGTATGATAGACAAGGCCATGTCACATTGCAGTCCTTTGTGTGAGGCATGTACTAGTGACAATACTGAGAATATAGAAGATGATATAGATACATGGCTTAACACCATGGGGTGGTATGGACTTAAACCCAAGCAACATTTACACAAACTGGAATAAATCCTGGTACACGACCTTGTGTGTGTTGGGGGGGGGGGCAGTGAGAGTGATCCTATCTATGGCAGCATCCAGGCACCGTGACGTCTTACCCTCTGTGACAGATTGTACAACAGCAATAACTGATAATATTGGTCAATCAGTAATAATGTACGGCATATTTAGGAAATAATGCCCCTCGAGGTCTCAATACAGTCTAGAGCACTCCCACAGCCATGACCAAGTGCATTATTATTCCCATTATAACACAGAAAAATAACCCATCAGCCACCTGACAACACATAAATATCAATTGTGAAGTCTAAAGGTGAGATGAAGCTAACCTCCTTTACCAGGAGTGCATTATCCATCTAGATAATGCAGGGTCAATCAGCCAATCAGAATGCAGCATTCAGGAAAATGTATGGCATATCCAATATTAATGTACGGCATATCCAGTATTAATGTACGGCATATCCAGTATTAATGTACGGCATATCCAGTATTAATGTACGGCATATCCAGATACGCATCAACTAGAAGTATTAAGGTATGGGAGACGTTAAGAAGACCAGGTCTACAGCAGCTTGACGTTTAGGTACATTGGGTATTGATATTGTCAAAGACAGTGCCGCGTAAATGATGCCTATTATTGGGGCTATCGACATCAAGTCTGTACATTCATTTCCATTTATTCTCGCTGTGATTTCTCACCAAACTTATATTGTATCTACTTTTTATAATAACCTGATAGTTACAAGTATTCAATATTCATCACATTCCTCACCAACAGGATTGACTTGTTCACAAATTAACTGACAATGATACCCATGCACATGTCCACACACTGGTGTGGTTTATTCTCATTACCCCCAATTAGACCCACGGTAGGCGCTTTTGGCAATCATTTTGCGGCTCAGTGGGCGATCACTTCATACATCATATAGTTATTGGGCAATCATTTTACGGATCATGTAATTCAGGATTCCGCCGTTCTTGAAGTAGGTCAGCTCCACCTCTGTGTCAAATCGGGCAATGGCCTTGAAGGACTTTTCACCACTCAACTGGAAGAGAAGACCACGCATATATCAGAATTATCCACGACTCGGTGAGTGGCCAGTACAGATGTTAATACTACTATAATGAAACCAGTGTCCATTATGTATGTACTACTTCCATATGATATAAAACCATAATTTTGCAAATAACTTTGAGGTCGTCATAATTGTTAAGATTTGATAAGCTCTAGGTACAAAATTTCGCACAAAAAAATTAAAGGCACACTAAATCAAGGACCTATGTCTGCCGACGTTTGCACTGTGGCGGACACAGCCAATTCAGATCTCCTTTAAGTATCAAGTTGCTAAGGTAATAGTGAGGTTATTAATGTAGTTGTTACACCATGAATTCTATCACTGTCACTGTGTACCATTTATGGTGGCATTACGTACCTTGACGTCCAAAAGTTGCCCTGTGGTGATGTCGGTGGGGATGTCAATGGTATATGTCTCCTTCCCTGTCAGTCCCAGACTGTCAGCGGTGTCTCCGGGTTGGTACTGTAGAGGCACAATGCCCATACCAATCAAGTTACTACGGTGTATGCGTTCATAGCTCTCTGCTATAACTGCCTTGATACCCTGTTAAAATGAAGTAATAGTACGGTACATTAATCACAGTGTATTAGTGTTAGGGTAGTAGTGTATATAGTACATTAATCAGTGTATCAGTGTTAGGGTAGTAGTGTATATAGTACATTAATCACAGTGTACCAGTGTTAGGGTAGTAGTGTATATAGTACATTAATCAGTGTATTAGTGTTAGGGTAGTAGTGTATATAGTACATTAATCAGTGTATTAGTGTTAGGGTAGTAGTGTATATAGTACATTAATCACAGTGTATTAGTGTTAGGGTAGTAGTGTATATAGTACATTAATCAGTGTATCAGTGTTAGGGTAGTAGTGTATATAGTACATTAATCACAGTGTATTAGTGTTAGGGTAGTAGTGTATATAGTACATTAATCACAGTGTATCAGTGTTAGGGTAGTAGTGTATATAGTACATTAATCAGTGTATCAGTGTTAGGGTAGTAGTGTATATAGTACATTAATCACAGTGTATTAGTGTTAGGGTAGTAGTGTATATAGTACATTAATCACAGTGTATTAGTGTTAGGGTAGTAGTGTATATAGTACATTAATCAGTGTATTAGTGTTAGGGTAGTAGTGTATATAGTACATTAATCAGTGTATTAGTGTTAGGGTAGTAGTGTATATAGTACATTAATCACAGTGTATTAGTGTTAGGGTAGTAGTGTATATAGTACATTAATCACAGTGTATCGGTGTTAGGGTAGTAGTGTATATAGTACATTAATCACAGTGTATTAGTGTTGGGGTAGTAGTGTATATAGTACATTAATCACAGTGTATTAGTGTTAGGGTAGTAGTGTATATAGTACATTAATCACAGTGTATTAGTGTTAGGGTAGTAGTGTATATAGTACATTAATCACAGTGTATCAGTGTTAGGGTAGTAGTGTATATAGTACATTAATTAGTGTATTAGTGTTAGGGTAGTAGTGTATATAGTACATTAATCACAGTGTATCAGTGTTAGGGTAGTAGTGTATATAGTACATTAATCAGTGTATCAGTGTTAGGGTAGTAGTGTATATAGTACATTAATCAGTGTATCAGTGTTAGGGTAGTAGTGTATATAGTACATTAATCACAGTGTATTAGTGTTAGGGTAGTAGTGTATATAGTACATTAATCAGTGTATTAGTGTTAGGGTAGTAGTGTATATAGTACAT
Source organism: Acholoe squamosa (assembly GCA_949317995.1). Taxonomy (NCBI): domain Eukaryota; kingdom Metazoa; phylum Annelida; class Polychaeta; order Phyllodocida; family Polynoidae; genus Acholoe; species Acholoe squamosa. The sequence goes on from OX439036.1 coordinate 115,607,531, forward strand.
TAATCAGTGTGTATCAGTGTTAGGGTAGTAGTGTATATAGTACATTAATCACAGTGTATTAGTGTTAGGGTAGTAGTGTATATAGTACATTAATCAGTGTATTAGTGTTAGGGTAGTAGTGTATATAGTACATTAATCAGTGTATTAGTGTTAGGGTAGTAGTGTATATAGTACATTAATCAGTGTATCAGTGTTAGGGTAGTAGTGTATATAGTACATTAATCACAGTGTATTAGTGTTAGGGTAGTAGTGTATATAGTACATTAATCAGTGTATCAGTGTTAGGGTAGTAGTGTATATAGTACATTAATCAGTGTATCAGTGTTAGGGTAGTAGTGTATATAGTACATTAATCAGTGTATCAGTGTTAGGGTAGTAGTGTATATAGTACATTAATCACAGTGTATTAGTTTTAGGGTAGTAGTGTATATAGTACATTAATCACAGTGTATCAGTGTTAGGGTAGTAGTGTATATAGTACATTAATCAGTGTATCAGTGTTAGGGTAGTAGTGTATATAGTACATTAATCACAGTGTATTAGTGTTAGGGTAGTAGTGTATATAGTACATTAATCAGTGTATCAGTGTTAGGGTAGTAGTGTATATAGTACATTAATCAGTGTATCAGTGTTAGGGTAGTAGTGTATATAGTACATTAATCAGTGTATCAGTGTTAGGGTAGTAGTGTATATAGTACATTAATCAGTGTATTAGTGTTAGGGTAGTAGTGTATATAGTACATTAATCACAGTGTATTAGTGTTAGGGTAGTAGTGTATATAGTACATTAATCAGTGTATCAGTGTTAGGGTAGTAGTGTATATAGTACATTAATCACAGTGTATTAGTGTTAGGGTAGTAGTGTATATAGTACATTAATCACAGTGTATTAGTGTTAGGGTAGTAGTGTATATAGTACATTAATCAGTGTATTAGTGTTAGGGTAGTAGTGTATATATAGTACATTAATCAGTGTATTAGTGTTAGGGTAGTAGTGTATATAGTACATTAATCACAGTGTATTAGTGTTAGGGTAGTAGTGTATATAGTACATTAATCAGTGTATCAGTGTTAGGGTAGTAGTGTATATAGTACATTAATCAGTGTATCAGTGTTAGGGTAGTAGTGTATATAGTACATTAATCACAGTGTATTAGTGTTAGGGTAGTAGTGTATATAGTACATTAATCAGTGTATTAGTGTTAGGGTAGTAGTGTATATAGTACATTAATCAGTGTATCAGTGTTAGGGTAGTAGTGTATATAGTACATTAATCAGTGTATCAGTGTTAGGGTAGTAGTGTATATAGTACATTAATCAGTGTATCAGTGTTAGGGTAGTAGTGTATATAGTACATTAATCACAGTGTATTAGTGTTAGGGTAGTAGTGTATATAGTACATTAATCAGTGTATTAGTGTTAGGGTAGTAGTGTATATAGTACATTAATCAGTGTATTAGTGTTAGGGTAGTAGTGTATATAGTACAATAATCACAGTGTATTAGTGTTAGGGTAGTAGTGTATATAGTACATTAATCACAGTGTATTAGTGTTAGGGTAGTAGTGTATATAGTACATTAATCAGTGTATTAGTGTTAGGGTAGTAGTGTATATAGTACATTAATCACAGTGTATCAGTGTTAGGGTAGTAGTGTATATAGTACATTAATCAGTGTATCAGTGTTAGGGTAGTAGTGTATATAGTACATTAATCAGTGTATTAGTGTTAGGGTAGTAGTGTATATAGTACATTAATCAGTGTATTAGTGTTAGGGTAGTAGTGTATATAGTACATTAATCACAGTGTATTAGTGTTAGGGTAGTAGTGTATATAGTACATTAATCACAGTGTATTAGTGTTAGGGTAGTAGTGTATATAGTACATTAATCACAGTGTATTAGTGTTAGGGTAGTAGTGTATATAGTACATTAATCACAGTGTATTAGTGTTAGGGTAGTAGTGTATATAGTACATTAATCACAGTGTATTAGTGTTAGGGTAGTAGTGTATATAGTACATTAATCAGTGTATTAGTGTTAGGGTAGTAGTGTATATAGTACATTAATCAGTGTATTAGTGTTAGGGTAGTAGTGTATATAGTACATTAATCAGTGTATCAGTGTTAGGGTAGTAGTGTATATAGTACATTAATCACAGTGTATTAGTTTTAGGGTAGTAGTGTATATAGTACATTAATCACAGTGTATCAGTGTTAGGGTAGTAGTGTATATAGTACATTAATCAGTGTATCAGTGTTAGGGTAGTAGTTTATATAGTACATTAATCAGTGTATTAGTGTTAGGGTAGTAGTGTATATAGTACATTAATCACAGTGTATTAGTGTTAGGGTAGTAGTGTATATAGTACATTAATCACAGTGTATTAGTGTTAGGGTAGTAGTGTATATAGTACATTAATCAGTGTATTAGTGTTAGGGTAGTAGTGTATATAGTACATTAATCAGTGTATCAGTGTTAGGGTAGTAGTGTATATAGTACATTAATCACAGTGTATTAGTTTTAGGGTAGTAGTGTATATAGTACATTAATCACAGTGTATCAGTGTTAGGGTAGTAGTGTATATAGTACATTAATCACAGTGTATCGGTGTTAGGGTAGTAGTGTATATAGTACATTAATCACAGTGTATTAGTGTTAGGGTAGTAGTGTATATAGTACATTAATCACAGTGTACCAGTGTTAGGGTAGTAGTGTATATAGTACATTAATCAGTGTATTAGTGTTAGGGTAGTAGTGTATATAGTACATTAATCACAGTGTATTAGTGTTAGGGTAGTAGTGTATATAGTACATTAATCACAGTGTATTAGTGTTAGGGTAGTAGTGTATATAGTACATTAATCACAGTGTATTAGTGTTAGGGTAGTAGTGTATATAGTACATTAATCACAGTGTATTAGTGTTAGGGTAGTAGTGTATATAGTACATTAATCAGTGTATTAGTGTTAGGGTAGTAGTGTATATAGTACATTAATCACAGTGTATTAGTGTTAGGGTAGTAGTGTATATAGTACATTAATCAGTGTATCAGTGTTAGGGTAGTAGTGTATATAGTACATTAATCACAGTGTATTAGTGTTAGGGTAGTAGTGTATATAGTACATTAATCAGTGTATTAGTGTTAGGGTAGTAGTGTATATAGTACATTAATCAGTGTATCGGTGTTAGGGTAGTAGTGGATATAGTACATTAATCAGTGTATTAGTGTTAGGGTAGTAGTGTATATAGTACATTAATCACAGTGTATTAGTGTTAGGGTAGTAGTGTATATAGTACATTAATCACAGTGTACCAGTGTTAGGGTAGTAGTGTATATAGTACATTAATCAGTGTATCAGTGTTAGGGTAGTAGTGTATATAGTACATTAATCAGTGTATTAGTGTTAGGGTAGTAGTGTATATAGTACATTAATCACAGTGTATTAGTGTTAGGGTAGTAGTGTATATAGTACATTAATCACAGTGTATTAGTGTTAGGGTAGTAGTGTATATAGTACATTAATCACAGTGTACCAGTGTTAGGGTAGTAGTGTATATAGTACATTAATCAGTGTATTAGTGTTAGGGTAGTAGTGTATATAGTACATTAATCAGTGTATCAGTGTTAGGGTAGTAGTGTATATAGTACATTAATCAGTGTATTAGTGTTAGGGTAGTAGTGTATATAGTACATTAATCAGTGTATTAGTGTTAGGGTAGTAGTGTATATAGTACATTAATCACAGTGTAATAGTGGTAGGGTAGTAGTGTATATCGTACATTAATCAGTGTATTAGTGTTAGGGTAGTAGTGTATATAGTACATTAATCACAGTGTATTAGTTTTAGGGTAGTAGTGTATATAGTACATTAATCACAGTGTATTAGTGTTAGGGTAGTAGTGTATATAGTACATTAATCACAGTGTATTAGTGTTAGGGTAGTAGTGTATATAGTACATTAATCACAGTGTATTAGTGTTAGGGTAGTAGTGTATATAGTACATTAATCACAGTGTATTAGTGTTAGGGTAGTAGTGTATATAGTACATTAATCAGTGTATTAGTGTTAGGGTAGTAGTGTATATAGTACATTAATCACAGTGTATTAGTGTTAGGGTAGTAGTGTATATAGTACATTAATCAGTGTATTAGTGTTAGGGTAGTAGTGTATATAGTACATTAATCACAGTGTATTAGTGTTAGGGTAGTAGTGTATATAGTACATTAATCAGTGTATTAGTGTTAGGGTAGTAGTGTATATAGTACATTAATCACAGTGTATTAGTTTTAGGGTAGTAGTGTATATAGTACATTAATCACAGTGTATTAGTGTTAGGGTAGTAGTGTATATAGTACATTAATCACAGTGTATTAGTGTTAGGGTAGTAGTGTATATAGTACATTAATCACAGTGTATTAGTGTTAGGGTAGTAGTGTATATAGTACATTAATCACAGTGTATTAGTGTTAGGGTAGTAGTGTATATAGTACATTAATCACAGTGTATTAGTGTTAGGGTAGTAGTGTATATAGTACATTAATCACAGTGTACCAGTGTTAGGGTAGTAGTGTATATAGTACATTAATCAGTGTATTAGTGTTAGGGTAGTAGTGTATATAGTACATTAATCAGTGTATTAGTGTTAGGGTAGTAGTGTATATAGTACATTAATCACAGTGTATTAGTGTTAGGGTAGTAGTGTATATAGTACATTAATCACAGTGTATTAGTGTTAGGGTAGTAGTGTATATAGTACATTAATCACAGTGTACCAGTGTTAGGGTAGTAGTGTATATAGTACATTAATCAGTGTATTAGTGTTAGGGTAGTAGTGTATATAGTACATTAATCACAGTGTATTAGTGTTAGGGTAGTAGTGTATATAGTACATTAATCACAGTGTATTAGTGTTAGGGTAGTAGTGTATATAGTACATTAATCAGTGTATTAGTGTTAGGGTAGTAGTGTATATAGTACATTAATCACAGTGTATTAGTGTTAGGGTAGTAGTGTATATAGTACATTAATCAGTGTATTAGTGTTAGGGTAGTAGTGTATATAGTACATTAATCACAGTGTATTAGTGTTAGGGTAGTAGTGTATATAGTACATTAATCACAGTGTATTAGTGTTAGGGTAGTAGTGTATATAGTACATTAATCACAGTGTATTAGTGTTAGGGTAGTAGTGTATATAGTACATTAATCACAGTGTATTAGTGTTAGGGTAGTAGTGTATATAGTACATTAATCACAGTGTATTAGTGTTAGGGTAGTAGTGTATATAGTACATTAATCAGTGTATTAGTGTTAGGGTAGTAGTGTATATAGTACATTAATCACAGTGTATTAGTGTTAGGGTAGTAGTGTATATAGTACATTAATCAGTGTATTAGTGTTAGGGTAGTAGTGTATATAGTACATTAATCAGTGTATCAGTGTTAGGGTAGTAGTGTATATAGTACATTAATCAGTGTATTAGTGTTAGGGTAGTAGTGTATATAGTACATTAATCACAGTATATCAGTGTTAGGGTAGTAGTGTATATAGTACATTAATCAGTGTATCAGTGTTAGGGTAGTAGTGTATATAGTACATTAATCAGTGTATTAGTGTTAGGGTAGTAGTGTATATAGTACATTAATCAGTGTATCAGTGTTAGGGTAGTAGTGTATATAGTACATTAATCAGTGTATCAGTGTCAGGGTAGTAGTGTATATAGTACATTAATCAGTGTATCAGTGTTAGGGTAGTAGTGTATATAGTACATTAATCAGTGTATCAGTGTTAGGGTAGTAGTGTATATAGTACATTAATCACAGTGTATCAGTGTTAGGGTAGTAGTGTATATAGTACATTAATCACAGTGTATTAGTTTTAGGGAGTGAGTAATAGATGTTTAACGCCATTTCGACAGCTAAGGTCATATTCATGGCGAGAACTACATTACACAATTTCACAGAGGAATGTGTCGGTGCCCGCGCATATGTGCACCACATACATCCCGAGGGGATAGGAAAGGAGAAATAGATCCTTTTAAGTGGGCTAGGGAATCCCGTGCAGGCCTGGAGGTACCTGTTCTACCTCATTCAGCACACATCATGTCCGCTGTGTTCAGACGTTTGAGGCGACCTTGTGTTAATTAATTCTCATGACATAATATATACAAGGAGTTTACATACCTGCATCCATGGCCCCTTGGCGGCCCAGTCGCGGGAGGACCCAGAGCCGTATTCCTTTCCTGCTAACACAATCACAGTGCGTCCTTCCTTCTGGTAGCGCTCTGCCGCATCAAACACGTCCATCTGTGCAATAAAACAACACTGAGATGCTGCCTGTATATTCACACACAGATTCATTGAAGACCACATCATAAACCTTGTGGCAAAGTCCAACAAAGTCCTTGTTATAACCCCCCCTTTACACTTACCAGTAGTTATACAGCACTTAGTTATACCCCCTTTACACTTACCAGTAGTTATACAGCACTTAGTTATACCCCCTTTACACTTACCAGTAGTTATACAACACTTAGTTATACCCCCCTTACACTTACCAGTAGTTATACAACACTTAGTTATACCCCCCTTACACTTACCAGTAGTTATACAACACTTAGTTATACCCCCCTTACACTTACCAGTAGTTATACAACACTTAGTTATACCCCCCTTACACTTACCAGTAGTTATACAACACTTAGTTATACCCCCTTACACTTACCAGTAGTTATACAGCACTTAGTTATACGCCCCCCTTACACTTACCAGTAGTTATACAGCACTTAGTTATACCCCCCTTACACTTACCAGTAGTTATACAGCACTTAGTTATACCCCCTTACACTTACCAGTAGTTATACAGCACTTAGTTATACGCCCCCCTTACATTTACCAGTAGTTATACAGCACTTAGTTATACCCCCTTACACTTACCAGTAGTTATACAACACTTATACGCCCCCCCTTACACTTACCAGTAGTTATACAGCACTTAGTTATACCCCCTTACACTTACCAGTAGTTATACAGCACTTAGTTATACCCTCTTACACTTACCAGTAGTTATAGAGCACTTAGTTATACCCTCTTACACTTACCAGTAGTTATACAGCACTTAGTTATACCCCCTTACACTTACCAGTAGTTATACAGCACTTAGTTATACGCCCCCCTTACATTTACCAGTAGTTATACAGCACTTAGTTATACCCCCTTACACTTACCAGTAGTTATACAACACTTATACGCCCCCCTTACACTTACCAGTAGTTATACAGCACTTAGTTATACCCCCTTACACTTACCAGTAGTTATACAGCACTTAGTTATACCCTCTTACACTTACCAGTAGTTATAGAGCACTTAGTTATACCCTCTTACACTTACCAGTAGTTATACAACACTTATACGCCCCCCTTACACTTACCAGTAGTTATACAGCACTTAGTTATACCCCCTTTACACTTACCAGTAGTTATACAGCACTTAGTTATACCCTCTTACACTTACCAGTAGTTATACAGCATTTAGTTATACCCCCATACACTTACCAGTAGTTATACAACACTTATACGCCCCCCTTACACTTACCAGTAGTTATACAGCACTTAGTTATACCCTCTTACACTTACCAGTAGTTATACAGCACTTAGTTATACCCCCCTTACATTTACCAGTAGTTATACAGCACTTAGTTATACCCCCCTTACACTTACCAGTAGTTATACAGCACTTAGTTATACCCCCTTACACTTACCAGCAGTTATACAACACTTAGTTATACCCCCTTTACACTTACCAGTAGTTATACAGCACTTAGTTATACCCCCTTTACACTTACCAGTAGTTATACAGCACTTAGTTATACCCTCTTACACTTACCAGTAGTTATACAGCACTTAGTTATACCCCCATACACTTACCAGTAGTTATACAACACTTATACGCCCCCCTTACACTTACCAGTAGGTATACAACACTTAGTTATACGCCCCCCTTACACTTACCAGTAGTTATACAACACTTAGTTATACCCCCTTTACACTTACCAGTAGTTATACAACACTTAGTTATACCCCCTTTACACTTACCAGTAACTATACAGCACTTAGTTATACCCCCCTTACACTTACCAGTAGTTATACAGCACTTAGTTATACCCCCTTACACTTACCAGTAGTTATACAGCACTTAGTTATACCCCCTTTACACTTACCAGTAGTTATACAGCACTTAGTTATACCCCCTTACACTTACCAGTAGGTATACAACACTTATACGCCCCCCTTACACTTACCAGTAGTTATACAGCACTTAGTTATACCCCCTTTACACTTACCAGTAGTTATACAGCACTTAGTTATACCCCCTTACACTTACCAGTAGGTATACAACACTTAGTTATACCCCCCTTACACTTACCAGTAGTTATACAGCACTTAGTAATACCCTCTTACACTTACCAGTAGTTATAGAGCACTTAGTTATACGCCCCCCTTACACTTACCAGTAGTTATACAACACTTAGTTATACCCCCTTTACACTTACCAGTAGTTATACAACACTTAGTTATACCCCCTTTACACTTACCAGTAACTATACAGCACTTAGTTATACCCCCCTTACACTTACCAGTAGTTATACAGCACTTAGTTATACCCCCTTACACTTACCAGTAGTTATACAGCACTTAGTTATACCCCCTTTACACTTACCAGTAGTTATACAGCACTTAGTTATACCCCCTTACACTTACCAGTAGGTATACAACACTTTTACGCCCCCCTTACACTTACCAGTAGTTATACAGCACTTAGTTATACCCCCTTTACACTTACCAGTAGTTATACAGCACTTAGTTATACCCCCTTACACTTACCAGTAGGTATACAACACTTATACGCCCCCCTTACACTTACCAGTAGTTATACAGCACTTAGTTATACCCCCCTTACACTTACCAGTAGTTATACAGCACTTAGTAATACCCTCTTACACTTACCAGTAGTTATAGAGCACTTAGTTATACCCTCTTACACTCACCAGTAGTTATAGAGCACTTAGTTATACCCCCTTTACACTTATTTTGGAATTTTGGGAAACTTACCGTAGGGTACCGGAGGGAAGTTGAAGTAAAACTTCTTATTTTACCGAGGGAATACGGGGTATTGGAGGAACAGATGAGATACGACCGAAGCCGGTCACGTGGTAGAAAAACACACACAATTTTCTGGAAACAACCAGATTAGACATTTCAATTTTTTCATATAATAATAATGACCTCGAAAGAATACGGGTAGGGTGGGAAGGGCATCTGTTCCTCCAATACCCCGTATTCCCTCGGTAAAATAAGAAGTTTTACTTCAACTTCCCTCCGGTACCCTACGGTAAGTTTCCCAAAATTCCAAAATTTTACCTCGGGAATACCTCGGGTATTTCCGTAACCGATGAGATGTTGAAAGCGAATGTGTTTTTCTAGTCATAAAGATTTTTGGCTATTATCAATAATTCTCAATTATTATCAATTTAATAATTGACCAAGACCAATACAGAATCAATTCAACACCTTTAATTTTCTGACCTTTACCAACTTGGTTAAAGCACAGTACACTAGTTATCTGGAGTAGTCAAATAACCAACCAAAGCAATTAATACACCAGACAACCCATACATTTGAACGTTCAACAAATCTAATCTGCTAGTCTCAGCAAGTTAGTAGCTACATGCTCTGTATCAACCTCGATGGGCTTGTTGTAGAATTTCCGATATGAGTCAGCTGACTTCCACCCTGCCAGGCGCATTACGGCATTCAAGCAGGATCCTACCTTGGTGGAAGCTGAAGTTGAAGCCCCACGAGTAGAGTGGGCCTTCCAACGTGAAGTGTCAATCTCAGCCATGTCTAGAGTGGCAATGGTCCACCTGGCCAGGGTATCCCTACTGATTCCGTCATGAGGCGAAATGTAACTCATAAGGAGCTGCAGTGGATTTTCAAGAGGTGGGAGGTTCAGCTTCCTCCTAAGTCGTTCAGACTTTTCACAGACCTTTTGCCTCCTAGTGAGATATGCTTTGAGGGTGCTGACCACACAGAGTTTTTCATTCAGGATGTAGGGTCGCAAGACCACAGTGTTTAAAGGGTCACCGACTCTGTTAGACTTTAACAGAGTACTGAGTCTGAAGACAGCATTTCTGTCTTCCCAAGACAGTTCATCTGTCCTTAACGCTAAGATTGTCTGCCCTCTTTGAGATGTGACAAGCAAAATTAAGACCGCTAGTTTCAACGATAACTTCTTAAGTGACAAAGAACTGTTATCCCCCCAACTTTTGAACAACTTGAATACCTTTGTAACGTCCCAAAACGTGTCATACCTTGGTCCACTAGGTCTATCTTCGTATGTACCCTTTACCATATGGCAAATGTTTGGATGTTGCCCAATAGGCACCCCATCTACCTGTGGTAACAGGGTTCCCAAAGCACACCGTGCCACATTCATAACTCCATGACCTACTCCCGAGTCATACAAAGTTCTCATAAATTTACACACTTGTGGCATAGTGCCCTTCATCCAGTTATAACCCCGTTCAACACAGAAAACTATCCATTTGTTTATGTAAGTCGTATAAAGTTTCCTTGTAGATGGTCTCCAAGCTTTTATCATAAGGTCAATGGAAGCCTTGTCATACCCTTCCTTTTGGAGGCGTCGCCTCAGAAAAGGAAAGCTATAATTGGTAGACTTCCTATGAACTGTAGGCTTGTAGGGGCCCCATGAGGTAGTAGGTTGTTCTTTCTCTTGCGGAACCGTACGTAGTCCACCGCATACTTGTGGGCTTTTGCCTTCCAGGGTTGACTCTCCCAATCCGGCATCACGAGGATTGCCCTTGCTCCTGCCCTCAATATGCGTTGAAGCACCCGGCCTGCAATGCTGAACGGAGGAAAACAATATAAGAGCTTATTAGGCCATGTGAATGAGAAAGAGTCAACTTTCCATGCTTCTGGTTCTGGCCTACGTGACACAAAACATTGAACTTTACAATTTGTTCTAGAAGCGAACATGTCCACCTGAGGCCTCCCAAACCTTTCACAAATGATTTCAAAAATTGAGTCATTTATCTCCCACTCAGTCTCATCTTGGAAATGGCGTGACTCATGATCAGCGATGACATTATCCACTCCCGGCACATGAGCCGCTGTCAACCAGATCCCTCTAGACTCACACCAGTTCCAGATGTTTCTTGATACCAGATTACACATTGGAGACTGCAGCCCTCCCATATGTCTCACATATGCAAGTGCCGTGGTATTATCTGTCATGACCCTAATATGAGCCCCTCTCACTTTACACAATGATTTTAGCCCATATTCTATTGCCATGGTCTCGTGGATGTTGGTGTGGAAGTCCACCTCAGAAGGAAGCCATCTGCCATTAGTTCTGACATTCCCCCTGTGTGCACCCCAGCCGTCATCCGATGCATCCGTATACAATTCAAACTCTGGTGGACCTACATCCAGTGCCTTCTTAGCAGTTGGTATGCTGGCTTGCCACCATAGTATGTCCTGTATAGCATCCTTGGAAAGTACCATTTTTGCATCAAAATTCCCTTTTCGGTAGGCTAACCATTCATTCTTGCATTTCTCAAGTCCTTTAATATGTGCAGGCCCATATTGAACTCCTGCCGAGTAAGCTACCATGAGACCTATGAGAGATGCAACCTCCCTGATTTTTGGCTTGACTTTCCCCAGCAGCAAGTAGGAATCTGACATGAATTTGTCTACCTTCTCCTGAGTTGGATATATAGACATATCCACAGAGTCAATCCAAAAACCCAAGAAAATCACCTTTTGCGAGGCTACAAAGGCTGACTTATTTGGGTGAATTACAAAGCCTAACCCATCCAGGGTTTCACACACTCTTCTGATAGATCGCTCACAACCTTCTTTTGACTCATGCATAATAAAAGAATCGTCAATGTAGGGGAAACAGATGTGTCCCTCCTCCCTTAGCTTTGCGAAGGGGGGAGTGAGCAACTTAGTGAATACTCTTGGTGCACATGAAAGACCGTTTGGCATCCCTACAAACTGGTAGAGGACCCCATTCCACCTGAACTTCAGAAATTTACGATAATCTTCTCGTACAGGAATAGAGTAATAGGCATCCTTTAAATCTACACTCCCCATAAAACAATTAGGGGTGACAAGGTCCACAGCAGTTTGTAGGGAGGCCATCTTAAAATGCTCATACATGACCTGCTTGTTCATATCTGTCAAATCCAATATAAGCCTGTAATCCCCATTGGGCTTGGGACGCAGGAAAACATTGGAGATGAATTCGCCCTGTTCATGTACTGTAAACTCAATAATACCCCTAGCTACCATTTTATCTACTTCCTTATCCATAAAGGCCACCTCTACCGGATCAAGTTTATATGGAGGAGGCACCCAGTCCTGGGATGGTAAGGCATTAAAGTCAATGGTGACACCCTGAGACATGGCTAAGATCCAAGGGTCCTTGGTGAGTTTAAACCAAGCATCAGCACACTTCAGAATGTTTCCCCCTTGAAAGGATTGGACAGTGTTATGTAGTGGGAAGGGACTCACCTGCCCTACTTGGGCCCCTTCTTGGAAAAACCCTGTTGGGCTTGCTGCTGCTGACCTTGGCCCTGCGGACGAGGTGCCTTGAAGCGGTAACCCTGGCCTTGTGTCTGGTAATTCTGAGAGTAAGTCTGCCTGTAGCCATGAGCCACTTGAAATCTCGGCTGAGCGTACTGATGGCGCGGAGCAGGGTAGCGGCCCCTAGGGCCCTGGACATAGTAGTGGTTCTGTCCATAAGGGTGTCTAGGCCCCCAGGCTTGAGCAGGTGCTGTGCCCATGACCTTCTGCCTCTTAGACTGGGAATGAGAGTCCTGCGGCCCCGGGCGTTTGGACGCTAGAACCTTGTCTGAGATCTTCTTGTCCTCCTCAGCTTGTTTAATACGAGCCTCCAGGTTGCCCCCAAAAAGCCATTGTGGGTCCCCATCAATGTTGGTCTTAGTGAGCGCCTTAGCATAGGGCTTAGCAAGGAAAGGTTTTAGCAAGTCCCTCCTCTTCACCGATAGCCCATTGCATACATTGACCAGTAGTCTGGTTGCCTTATTAAAATCCCTTCCAAAGGCATCCAGTTGTTGGTCCTCGGGCCCTTTCTCCAACATCATCGAGCCTAACGGTGCCATAGCTGCAATGGCCGAGACCACCCCTTTCTGCAGGGTCTGAAGAGATACATCCAGCATACGCACTGCCGCATTCTTGGAAAGTGCCTCAGAGTTGAAAATTGCTTCCTCTAACTTAGGTGCTACCAGTCTCTGCACATTTGAAGGCCTAGGAAATTCTTTAGCCGCTTTCTCCAAGTCCTGGGCAATATAAGTCTCTTCAAAATAGGAATTGATGGCATCGGAGAGGGCTTCATGTACGGTGGGGCCTTCCTTGGTTAGTTCAGCTTTTTCCCGTCTGTAGGACTGGATACTCTCAGCTAGGCTTCCTGTTAGCCCCTTGAGATGGTCTATTGGAGGTGGCTTAGCCTTTGACGACTGTGCCTCAAAATCACCTTGCACAGAAGCCACTTCCTCCTCATCCTCCACTACTGACATAGCATGTGCCTGTCCATGTGGGCCTAGTACCACATAACCCTGACCTTCCTCCTCTACTGGTTCACACTGGTAGGCCATGTGATCCATACCATAGGCATAATCCATCGGTTGATAAGGGTCCTGATAGTAATCATAACCCTGCTGGTAGTAGGGCATAGGAGGAGCCCATCTTTGAGGTGGCTGCTGGACCAACAGCACAGGAGCACTGGGAGTCTCAGTAGTTTGAACCTCAGGCTCCTTCTCAGAGTTTACTGAACTCACAGTGTCCTTCTCAGCACCCCTATCCTTAGAATGCCTAGATGAAGATCTAGCAGAGCTGGAACTTGAACTAGAGTTCTTATGTGATTTCTTCCCCTTCTCCACAGCAGTGGGACTGGACTGAGATGTACTTGCCATCCTGGAAAAAGACCAGAAATAAAAAGATTATAGCCTAGCTGCTGATCGATATGTACTTAGAGCAGGACTAGAAAACATGTACCTGGAGTAGACCCGCTTAGCGGCAACGGCGAACTCGCCGAGCGGTATGTACTTAGAGCAGGACAAGATACATGTACCTGGAGCAGACCCGCTTAGCGGCAACGGCGAAACTCGCCGAGCGGTATGTACTTAGAGCAGGACAAGATACATGTACCTGGAGCAGACCCGCTTAGCGGCAACGGCGAAACTCGCCGAGCGGTATGTACTTAGAGCAGGACAAGATACATGTACCTGGAGCAGACCCGCTTAGCGGCAACGGCGAAACTCGCCGAGCGGTATGTACTTAGAGTAGGACTAGATCATGTACCTGGAGCAGACCCGCTTAGCGGCAACGGCGAAACTCGCCGAGCGGTATGCACTTAGAGGTATACTTTAGGTAGCTCTCGCGTTGTCCTACTCTAAGTACGCAGGTACAACCGCGCTGGTGCTCGGCGAGCCCCAACGAAGAATTTTTCGATCGCTATCGACCAAAACTGCCCGAAAAACGGGCAAACTGAAGGCAAAATGGGTGCCAAACATCAGGGAATGCTCAAAAAACCCTGTTAGATCCCTGTAACGAGAGAATTCCAGCGGAATTCCTCCAGGAATTTGTAAAAATGTAAAATCTCTCTACGGCCTGCCGACACGACAACCGTCTTTGAGAGAAAACTTTATTTTCCAGCACTAAAAGGGTACCCCAACGGCGTAACCCTGGCTAGAAGCAAACGAGAACAAAAACCCTTAAAATAGGGCAAAAACTGCCCAGAAAAGGGGAGTAAAATGGGTAAAACCGATCAAAAACTCACCTGGAAATTTGAAACCGTCTGCCAAACACGGACGCTCGATCCAAACTGTCGTCACGTGACCGGCTTCGGTCGTATCTCATCGGTTACGGAAATACCCGAGGTATTCCCAAGGTAAAACCAGTAGTTATACAGCACTTAGTTATACCCCCTTTACACTTACCAGTAGGTATACAGCACTTAGTTATACCCTCTTACACTTACCAGTAGTTATACAGCACTTAGTTATACCCCCCTTACACTTACCAGTAGTTATACAGCACTTAGGTATACCCCCTTACACTTACCAGTAGTTATACAGCACTTAGTGATACCCTCTTACACTTACCAGTAGGTATACAGCACTTAGTTATACCCCCTTTACACTTACCAGTAGTTATACAGCACTTAGTTATACCCCCTTACACTTACCAGTAGTTATACAGCACTTAGTTATACCCTCTTACACTTACCAGTAGTTATACAGCACTTAGTTATACCCCCTTTACACTTACCAGTAGTTATACAGCACTTAGTTATACCCCCTTACACTTACCAGTAGTTATAGAGCACTTAGTTATACCCTCTTACACTTACCAGTAGTTATACAGCACTTAGTTATACCCCCTTACACTTACCAGTAGGTATACAGCACTTAGTTATACGCCCCCCTTACACTTACCAGTAGTTATAGAGCACTTAGTTATACCCCCTTTACACTTACCAGTAGTTATACAGCACTTAGTTATACCCTCTTACACTTACCAGTAGTTATACAGCACTCAGTTATACCCCCTTTACACTTACCAGTAGGTATACAGCACTTAGTTATACCCCCTTTACACTTACCAGTAGTTATACAGCACTTAGTTATACCCCCTTTACACTTACCAGTAGTTATACAGCACTTAGTTATACCCCCCTTACACTTACCAGTAGTTATACAGCACTTAGTGATACGCCCCTTACACTTACCAGTAGGTATACAGCACTTAGTTATACCCCCTTTACACTTACCAGTAGTTATACAGCATTTAGTTATACCCCCTTACACTTACCAGTAGTTATACAACACTTATACGCCCCCCCTTACACTTACCAGTAGTTATACAATACTTAGTTATACCCCCTTACACTCACCAGTAGTTATACAGCATTTAGTTATACCCCCTTACACTTACCAGTAGTTATACAACACTTATACGCCCCCCCTTACACTTACCAGTAGTTATACAGCACTTAGTTATACCCCCTTACACTTACCAGTAACTATACAGCATTTAGTTATACCCCCATACACTTACCAGTAGTTATACAACACTTATACGCCCCCCTTACACTTACCAGTAGTTATACAGCACTTAGTTATACCCCCATACACTTACCAGTAGTTATACAGCACTTAGTTATACCCCCCTTACACTTACCAGTAGTTATACAGCACTTAGTTATACCCCCCTTACACTTACCAGTAGTTATACAGCATTTAGTTATACCCCCTTACACTTACCAGTAGTTATACAGCACTTAGTTATACCCCCATACACTTACCAGTAGTTATACAGCACTTAGTTATACCCCCCTTACACTTACCAGTAGGTATACAGCACTTAGTTATACCCCCCTTACACTTACCAGTAGTTATACAACACTTAGTTATACCCCCCTTACACTTACCAGTAGTTATACAGCACTTAGTTATACCCCCTTTACACTTACCAGTAGGTATACAGCACTTAGTGATACGCCCCTTACACTTACCAGTAGTTATACAGCACTTAGTTATACCCCCCTTACACTTACCAGTAGTTATACAACACTTAGTTATACGCCCCCCCTTACACTTACCAGTAGTTATACAACACTTAGTAATACCCTCTTACACTTACCAGTAGGTATACAACACTTAGTTATACGCCCCCCTTACACTTACGAGTAGTTATACAGCACTTAGTTATACCCCCCTTACACTTACCAGTAGTTATACAGCACTTAGTTATACCCCCCTTACACTTACCAGTAGGTATACAGCACTTAGTGATACGCCCCTTACACTTACCAGTAGTTATACAACACTTATACGCCCCCCCTTACACTTACCAGTAGTTATACAGCACTTAGTTATACCCCCCTTACATTTACCAGTAGTTATACAGCACTTAGTTATACCCCCTTACACTTACCAGTAGTTATACAGCACTTAGTTATACCCTCTTACACTTACCAGTAGTTATACAGCACTTAGTGATACGCCCCTTACACTTACCAGTAGGTATACAGCACTTAGTGATACGCCCCTTACACTTACCAGTAGGTATACAGCACTTACTTATACCCCCCAAAATTTATACTCTACATACGGCCCTCATATGTAGTTACCTGGTCACCGGATGGAATATGCACAGTCTTGGGGCCCGGTTTACCAATGAACTTGTTGACTATCCGAATGTTGGCGAAGGTTCCCCTCGCCATGACTGAGTCATTTCCTCTACGTGATCCATAGGAGTTGAACTCACGTGGTGTGAGTCTACAATAAGGAAAGACAGGGTTCTTCATAGTGGTATGGGCTGTTCAAACATAAATATTTGGGTCATATAGAAAAGTGGTAAGTAAGCCATTAACTACTCAAACCTCACTTTCATGGTTTAATTTAGACTTGTGGCAGAACTATTATGTACCTACGCTGTTTACTCATACCAAGTCCTAGCACTTCATGTAGTTTATGAGGGTACGGTACCAAAACACAATAGCTTTAACTCACCCTCGTCCTGACAAGTAGCGTGCTGCGGGACTGTTGCGTGCAATGCTGCCGGCAGGGGAGATGTGGTCGGTGGTCACTGAGTCACCAAGGTTAAGCAGAACATGCGCATCCTGGATGGACTTCATGGGCGTCAACTCCTTCTCCTGTAGGTCAGAATGGCTACATGGTCAATGTCACAGGGTCAATGTCACAATGTCATAGGGTCAATGTCTAGGTCACAATGTCACATGGTCAAGGTCACAATGTCACAGGGTCAAGGTCACAATGTCATAGGGTCAATGTCTTGGTCACAATGTCGCATAGTCAAGGTCACAATGTCTCAGATGTAGAAGTTTTCTACATACTCTCAACTGAGGACAAAAAAATAAACAAATGCCTCATTCCAACAACAAAGGAAGCAAGAGGAAATAGAAGGCTGTCCAGAGCTGAAGTTAAGTGTCAAGTTCTAAAATCACTGATAATTCTTGCACTATGAATGGATTTATATAATAAAAGTTGGATCCAAGCACTACTGACCATGGTCTCAAAGAATGGTGGAGACTTGATGTAGGTGGACTTGGCGTCCCAGGGGTACAACATG
This sequence comes from Acholoe squamosa, assembly GCA_949317995.1. Taxonomy (NCBI): domain Eukaryota; kingdom Metazoa; phylum Annelida; class Polychaeta; order Phyllodocida; family Polynoidae; genus Acholoe; species Acholoe squamosa. The sequence goes on from OX439036.1 coordinate 115,625,731, forward strand.
TCGCTGGGTGCATCCAGTTTGTTCCACGCCTCGTTACCCGTCTGTAACAAACATGTTAATAGCATCTTTTATAATTTATTGAATATTTACATTATGTATTCTTATATATAGAGGACTATGTTCATTCACTATCATTTGTCCAACCTTTTTATACTACTCTATCTAAGTAACAACATTAAGAAAACTTTCTGTTCTTCTAGAACTTTTTTTAGGGAATTACACAAATAAAAGATTTAACGCGTGCAATGCATGACTGGCCCAGGTCTTCCACAACCTAGGGGACTTTCAATATAGTGACAGTGTGTCCGAGTCGTCAATGGTTAAGGCTATGGAGAATGCACGCATTATCGCTCACATTTTTCATTGGTGAATAACTCCTCTCCTGGCGAGTTAAGCATTGCACAATATCAGCAGGTCTTGAATAAGTATCCATATATTCCATACAAAGGAATGAGAGATTGTAATTATCCTCCATTTTGTTATAATTAAGCATTTACAATAGCACCGTTAGCCGATCGTCTCCCAGTCTGCCATTTTGGATTTTGCATCTCACTGCACATGCCTGACCCCCTCCTACCGGAAGTAGCATTTTTGACGGAGAAATTCGATAATTATATCGATTTGACTTGAAATGAATCAGTTTTAACATGTAGTTCACGCATTTAGGGCAATATTAATCGATTTGACTCGATTACATCCCCTCAATTTACTGTTAAACGAAAAACTAAAAATATTCTTACGACGATTGTCTCTCTGTGCATGCGCGAACGTGCCTTGCCGGAAGTGCAATAACCATAACATGGCGGTCTTATGAACACGTGAACAGTCTTAACCGGTCCTATACGAAAATTAACTCATCTTTTCTTGAAACCATTGCATTGTATGAACGGTCTTCAACTTACCTGCTGAAAAAAAATCTTAATTGGACAATTCCCATAGAAGGCCATGTGTTATGTCCATCGCAAAAATCTATCGCACAATGCAATCCAATGGAGACAGGTTTTCCTCAGAAAAAGTTAAAAAAATCTTTGGGCTGTTTGTTCCTCACCCTCTTTCACAGGTAAATAACTGTTTTCTATGGGAATTGTTACACTGTAAAGAAAGACAAGGACCTAAGGAACATCCATCAACTTTCCATTAATTTCTAGACCCATATTTTGTATAAGAAATTCCCACCTAAAGTCAGCCATCTTGATTGACTGTAAAACGCTGAAAAGGCGCCGCCAATGACCCGGGAGGACCTGGGCCAATAATATGTTTGAGCTGTGTACACCTACCTGTACTTTAGCATAGACTTCTTTAAACATGGCGGGGATGACAAACTCACGCTCTACTGCCTGTCAAATATAAATGATACAATAGTTAAACCAGGTGTGATGAGGTGCAGGGAGTAGGGATCAAAATATGATGTATATGTATAAAGTGTCAAACTATAGCATAACAATTTCCTCGTTCAAAAGAGTGGTCACTGGTCAGACCGGAACAGGTGCTGCTAACATTGTAAAGGGAGTAGATACAATCCAGCTGGTTCAAAATTGACCAACAATATCTCTTAGTAACTTAGGGATGTTAGTTTTATGCTTTGTTTATGTTTTAGGTAACATAAACAAGGCATTAAAACCATAAGTCACGGTGTCTGTTTTTCCACTGTAGGGTATTGAAGTTTGGCAGTCTTAACTATGGCCGCCTGTGTGAATTTGTATTTTCCTACATTTAATTCCATAGAAAAAAATCTTCAAGCAATTTCTTAACCAAATCTCATGTACCAGTATATATACCTACGATCATTAGAATTATTTTTGTAAAAAGTAGGGGGTCAGAAGCAAAATGAAATTTTCCAGAAAAAACTAAACAAATCTCAAATTCCTTTAGTATGGGAGTCTATAGGTACAGGAAATATGAAATCCAGTGATTAAAGAATGAGTAGAATACCAATGTATCACACCGAAAGGGTTGTTGAAGACGGGTTATGTTATATAAATCAGGAATATGAGTAAATACTGTCAAATTTGGCAGTTTCATTTTCTGCCACCAGGTGCCGTTTGAGTAGACTGTGTCTACTCCCTTTAATTCCTCCTTGCCCACCCATCTGAACACACCCCAGGTCCCCTTGCTAAACATTGAACAATAGTGACACCCCCATGGGCTTAGTATTGAAGTGCTAGAAGCGTCTTCGCAAAATTTCCAGGTACCATTCTATTTTCTAATTTCTATCTCTCTTAGATAACATGATTCTCACTAAAAATGACTAGTCCAGCATGTGCTACAACATGTAATATATCATATAAAGTATGACCATTAACCTCAAAAGATGAGCATTTTTGGCTCGTTTTAGGCGTCTTAAAGCGCCCTGGTCCACCCCCAAATCCCAAAAATCTTTCAGAGTTAAAAATACTAACTCTAGGAACATCTAAGACAAACTTACATGAATCTCCTCCCTGGTTGAACACATGTTATAAACTTACATGGATCTCCTCCCTAGTTTAAACACCTGTTATAAACTTACATGAATCTCCTCCCTGGTTAAACGCCTGTTATAAACTTACATGAATCTCCTCCCTGGTTGAACACATGTTATAAACTTACATGGATCTCCTCCCTAGTTTAAACACCTGTTATAAACTTACATGAATCTCCTCCCTGGTTAAACGCCTGTTATAAACTTACATGGATCTCCTCCCTGGTTAAACACCTGTTATAAACTTACATGGATCTCCTCCCTGGTTAAACACCTGTTATAAACTTATATAGATCTCCTCCCTGGTTAAACACCTGTTATAAACTTACATGGATCTCCTCCCTGGTTAAACGCCTGTTATAAACTTACATGGATCTCCTCCCTGGTTAAACGCCTGTTATAAACTTACATGAATCTCCTCCCTGGTTAAACACCTGTTATAAACTTACATGAATCTCCTCCCTGGTTAAACGCCTGTTATAAACTTACATGGATCTCCTCCCTGGTTAAACACCTGTTATAAACTTACATGGATCTCCTCCCTGGTTGGCCAGATGTCTCTGAGGAAGACGTCCTTACCCTCCGCGTTCTGACCTGTGTGTACAATGTATAGAAACCATGAGGAACGTAGGGAGTTGTACACATACATACACTAACCCTGCACTCTGACCTGTGTGTACAATGTATAGAAACCATGAGGAACGTAGGGAGTTGTACACATACATACACTAACCCTACACACTGACCTGTGTGTACAATGTATAGAAACCATGAGGAACGTAGGGTTGTACATGTACATACACTAACCCTGCACCCTGACCTGTGTGTACAATGTATAGAAACCATGAGGAACGTAGGGTTGTACACATACATACACTAACCCTGCACTCTGACCTGTGTGTACAATGTATAGAAACCATGAGGAACGTAGGGAGTTGTACATCTACATACACTAACCCTGCACTCTGACCTGTGTGTACAATGTATAGAAACCATGAGGAACGTAGGGAGTTGTACATCTACATACACTAACCCTGCACCCTGACCTGTGTGTACAATGTATAGAAACCATGAGGAACGTAGGGTTGTACACATACATACACTAACCCTGCACTCTGACCTGTGTGTACAATGTATAGAAACCATGAGGAACGTAGAGAGTTGTACATGTACATACACTAACCCTGCACTCTGACCTGTGTGTACAATGTATAGAAACCATGAGGAACGTAGGGAGTTGTACATGTACATACACTAACCCTGCACTCTGACCTGTGTGTACAATGTATAGAAACCATGAGGAACGTAGAGAGTTGTACACATACATACACTAACCCTGCACTCTGACCTGTGTGTACAATGTATAGAAACCATGAGGAACGTAGGGAGTTGTACACATACATACACTAACCCTGCACTCTGACCTGTGTGTACAATGTATAGAAACCATGAGGAACGTAGGGAGTTGTACACATACATACACTAACCCTACACACTGACCTGTGTGTACAATGTATAGAAACCATGAGGAACGTAGGGTTGTACATGTACATACACTAACCCTGCACCCTGACCTGTGTGTACAATGTATAGAAACCATGAGGAACGTAGGGAGTTGTACATCTACATACACTAACCCTGCACTCTGACCTGTGTGTACAATGTATAGAAACCATGAGGAACGTAGGGAGTTGTACATCTACATACACTAACCCTGCACCCTGACCTGTGTGTACAATGTATAGAAACCATGAGGAACGTAGGGTTGTACACATACATACACTAACCCTGCACTCTGACCTGTGTGTACAATGTATAGAAACCATGAGGAACGTAGAGAGTTGTACATGTATATACACTAACCCTGCACTCTGACCTGTGTGTACAATGTATAGAAACCATGAGGAACGTAGGGAGTTGTACATCTACATACGCTAACCCTGCACTCTGACCTGTGTGTACAATGTATAGAAACCATGAGGAACGTAGGGTTGTACATGTACATACACTAACCCTGCACCCTGACCTGTGTGTACAATGTATAGAAACCATGAGGAACGTAGGGAGTTGTACATCTACATACACTAACCCTGCACTCTGACCTGTGTGTACAATGTATAGAAACCATGAGGAACGTAGGGAGTTGTACATCTACATACACTAACCCTGCACTCTGACCTGTGTGTACAATGTATAGAAACCATGAGGAACGTAGGGTTGTACATGTACATACACTAACCCTGCACCCTGACCTGTGTGTACAATGTATAGAAACCATGAGGAACGTAGGGAGTTGTACATCTACATACACTAACCCTGCACTCTGACCTGTGTGTACAATGTATAGAAACCATGAGGAACGTAGGGAGTTGTACATCTACATACACTAACCCTGCACTCTGACCTGTGTGTACAATGTATAGAAACCATGAGGAACGTAGAGAGTTGTACACATACATACACTAACCCTGCACTCTGACCTGTGTGTACAATGTATAGAAACCATGAGGAACGTAGGGAGTTGTACATCTACATACACTAACCCTGCACTCTGACCTGTGTGTACAATGTATAGAAACCATGAGGAACGTAGGGAGTTGTACACATACATACACTAACCCTGCACTCTGACCTGTGTGTACAATGTATAGAAACCATGAGGAACGTAGGGAGTTGTACATCTACATACACTAACCCTGCACTCTGACCTGTGTGTACAATGTATAGAAACCATGAGGAACGTAGGGAGTTGTACATCTACATACACTAACCCTGCACTCTGACCTGTGTGTACAATGTATAGAAACCATGAGGAACGTAGGGAGTTGTACATCTACATACACTAACCCTGCACTCTGACCTGTGTGTACGATGTATAGAAACCATGAGGAACGTAGGGAGTTGTACATCTACATACACTAACCCTGCACTCTGACCTGTGTGTACAATGTATAGAAACCATGAGGAACGTAGGGAGTTGTACATCTACATACACTAACCCTGCACTCTGACCTGTGTGTACAATGTATACATAGGTCTCCTCATTATAAGAAATACTATTTGAAATCATCATGGTAGTGTGATATTTCTAGTTTTTTCATTTGAATTAGAACCAAGAGTATTCAATCTACCATGATATGTAAAAAAGGTGACTACATTTGACTATATTTTCATTAAATATACTGTGTGAATACATACCTAGAGGTTGTGTTTCAAAGTCAATATTGACGGTGCCGGCAAGTGCGTAGGCAATGACGAGGGGCGGAGAGCTGAGGTAGTTAGCGCGTGTCAACGGGTGTACGCGGCCCTCAAAGTTACGGTTACCGGACAGCACACCACACGCTACAAGGTCACCCTGTGTGTGGGAACATATTGAGTATTAGATAGTGTGTAATGTACGCGGCCCTCAAAGTTACGGTTACCGGACAGCACACCACATGCTACAAGGTCACCCTGTGTGTGGGAACGGGTAATCAATTAGTGTTTCTATTCTTCTACAAGTAGGTAAGCTTTTTATTATTATTTTCTTTAAAATACAATTTACCATAGGGACTTTGTGAGTTACTTTTTCTAATGGATTATTCTACCCACTGATTTAGAGAAAAGAAACTCCCATTAAAATCTGTATAAAGCAGGTGGAGTGGCAAAGCAGTTTGATGCACATTTATCAGTACATGCCGGCCCAGCCCTACCTTCTCTATATCCACATGTACCAGTACACATGTCAGCCTAGACCTACCTTCTCTATATCCACATGTACCAGTACACGTCAGCCTAGACTTACCTTCTCTTTATCCACATGTACCAGTACATGTCAGCCTGGACCTACCTTCTCTATATCCACATGTACCAGTACATCTCAGCCCAGCCCTACCTTCTCTATATCCACATGTAGCAGTACACATGCCAGCCCAGCCCTACCTTCTCTATATCCACATGTACCAGTACACATATCAGCCTGGATGTACCTTCTCTATATCCACATGTACCAGTACATGTCAGCCTAGACCTACATTCTTTATATCCACATGTACCAGTACATGTCAGCCCAGACCTACCTTCTCTATATCCACAAGTACCAGTACACATGTCAGCCTAGACCTACCTTCTCTATATCCACATGTACCATTACACATGTCAGCCTGGACCTACCTTCTCTATATCCACAAGTACCAGTACACATGTCAGCCTGGACCTACCTTCTCTATATCCACAAGTACCAGTACACATGTCAGCCCAGCCCTACCTTCTCTATATCCACAAGTACCAGTACACATGTCAGCCTGGACCTACCTTCTCTATATCCACAAGTACCAGTACACATGTCAGCCCAGCCCTACCTTCTCTATATCCACAAGTACCAGTACACATGTCAGCCTGGACCTACCTTCTCTATATCCACAAGTACCAGTACACATGTCAACCTAGACCTACCTTCTCTATATCCACATGTACCAGTACACATGTCAGCCTAGACCTACCTTCTCTATATCCACAAGTACCAGTACACATGTCAGCCCAGACCTACCTTCTCTATATCCACAAGTACCAGTACACATGTCAGCCTGGACCTACCTTCTCTATATCCACAAGTACCAGTACACATGTCAGCCCAGCCCTACCTTCTCTATATCCACATGTAGCAGTACACATGTCAGCCCAGACCTACCTTCTCTATATCCACATGTACCAGTACATGTCAGCCCAGACCTACCTTCTCTATATCCACATGTACCAGTACACATGTCAGCCTGGACCTACCTTCTCTATATCCACATGTACCAGTACATGTCAGCCCAGAGCTACCTTCTCTATATCCACAAGTACCAGTACACATGTCAGCCCAGACCTACCTTCTCTATATCCACATGTACCAGTACATGTCAGCCCAGACCTACCTTCTCTATATCCACATGTACCAGTACACATGTCAGCCCAGCCCTACCTTCTCTATATCCACATGTACCAGTACATGTCAGCCCAGCCCTACCTTCTCTATATCCACATGTACCAGTACATGTCAGCCAAGCCCTACCTTCTCTATATCCACATGTACCAGTACCTGTCAGCCCAGCCCTACCTTCTCTATATCCACATGTACCAGTACATGTCAGCCCAGCCCTACCTTCTCTATATCCACATGTACCAGTACACATGTCAGCCTGGACGTAACTTCTCTATATCCACATGTACCAGTACATATGTCAGCCCAGCCCTACCTTCTCTATATCCATATGTAGCAGTACACATGTCAGCCCAGCCCTACCTTCTCTATATCCACATGTACCAGTACATGCCAGCCCAGCCCTACCTTCTCTATATCCACATGTACCAGTACATGTCAGCCCAGACCTACCTTCTCTATATCCACATGTACCAGTACATATGTCAGCCCAGACCTACCTTCTCTATATCCACATGTACCAGTACACATGTCAGCCTGGACCTACCTTCTCTATATCCACATGTAGCAGTACACATGTCAGCCTAGACCTACCTTCTCTATATCCACATGTACCAGTACACATGTCAGCCTAGACCTACCTTCTCTGTATCCACATGTACCAGTACATGTCAGCCTAGACCTACCTTCTCCATATCCACATGTACCAGTACATGTCAGCCCAGCCGTACCTTCTCTATATCCACATGTAGCAGTACACATGTCAGCCTAGACCTACCTTCTCTATATCCACATGTACCAGTACATGTCAGCCTGGACCTACCTTCTCTATATCCACATGTACCAGTACATGTCAGCCTAGACCTACCTTCTCTATATCCACATGTACCAGTACCTGTCAGCCTAGACCTACCTTCTCTATATCCACATGTACCAGTACATATGTCAGCCCAGACCTACCTTCTCTATATCCACATGTACCAGTACATGTCAGCCCAGCCCTACCTTCTCTATATCCACATGTACCAGTACATGTCAGCCTAGACCTACCTTCTCTATATCCACATGTACCAGTACATGTCGGCCTAGACCTACCTTCTCTATATCCACATGTACCAGTACCTGTCAGCCTAGACCTACCTTCTCTATATCCACATGTACCAGTACACATGCCAGCCCAGCCCTACCTTCTCTATATCCACATGTAGCAGTACACATGTCAGCCCAGCCCTACCTTCTCTATATCCACATGTACCAGTACATGTCAGCCCAGCCCTACCTTCTCTATATCCACATGTACCAGTACACATGTCAGCCTAGACCTACCTTCTCTATATCCACATGTACCAGTACACATATCAGCCTAGACCTACCTTCTCTATATCCACATGTACCAGTACACATGTCAGCCTAGACCTACCTTCTCCATATCCACATGTACCAGTACATATAGATGTCAGCCTAGACCTTGCTTCTCTATATCCACATGTACCAGTACATATGTCAGCCCAGCCCTACCTTCTCTATATCCATATGTAGCAGTACACATGTCAGCCTAGACCTACCTTCTCTATATCCACATGTATCAGTACACATGTCAGCCCAGCCCTACCTTCTCTATATCCACATGTACCAGTACATGTCAGCCCAGACCTACCTTCTCTATATCCACATGTACCAGTACATATGTCAGCCCAGAGCTACCTTCTCTATATCCACATGTACCAGTACACATGTCAGCCTGGACCTACCTTCTCTATATCCACATGTACCAGTACACATGTCAGCCTAGACCTACCTTCTCCATATCCACATGTACCAGTACATATAGATGTCAGCCTAGACCTTGCTTCTCTATATCCACATGTACCAGTACATATGTCAGCCCAGCCCTACCTTCTCTATATCCATATGTAGCAGTACACATGTCAGCCTAGACCTACCTTCTCTATATCCACATGTACCAGTACACATGTCAGCCCAGCCCTACCTTCTCTATATCCACATGTACCAGTACATGTCAGCCCAGACCTACCTTCTCTATATCCACATGTACCAGTACATATGTCAGCCCAGACCTACCTTCTCTATATCCACATGTACCAGTACACATGTCAGCCTGGACCTACCTTCTCTATATCCACATGTAGCAGTACACATGTCAGCCTAGACCTACCTTCTCTATATCCACATGTACCAGTACATATGTCAGCCCAGCCCTACCTTCTCTATATCCACATGTACCAGTACACATGTCAGCCTAGACCTACCTTCTCTATATCCACATGTACCAGTACATATGTCAGCCTAGACCTACCTTCTCTATATCCACATGTACCAGTACACATATCAGCCTAGACCTACCTTCTCTATATCCACATGTACCAGTACACATGTCAGCCTAGACCTACCTTCTCTATATCCACATGTACCAGTACACATGTCAGCCTAGACCTACCTTCTCTATATCCACATGTACCAGTACATATGTCAGCCTAGACCTACCTTCTCTATATCCACATGTACCAGTACACATATCAGCCTAGACCTACCTTCTCTATATCCACATGTACCAGTACACATGTCAGCCCAGCCCTACCTTCTCTTTATCCACATGTACCAGTACCTGTCAGCCCAGCCCTACCTTCTCTATATCCACATGTACCAGTACATATGTCAGCCCAGACCTACCTTCTCTATATCCACATGTACCAGTACATGCTGGCCCAGCCCTACCTTCTCTATATCCACATGTACCAGTACATGTCAGCCCAGACCTACCTTCTCTATATCCACATGTACCAGTACATATGTCAGCCCAGCCCTACCTTCTCTATATCCACATGTACCAGTACATATGTCAGCCCAGACCTACCTTCTCTATATCCACATGTACCAGTACACATGTCAGCCTAGACCTACCTTTTCTATGGCTTGTGCCACATTCTCATCCAGTGGTCCGCTGTTCCCGATACACGTCATACATCCATATCCAACAATGTCAAACCTGCAGGAAAATAATCATACAATTATATACAGGATAGTACAATGAAGTTTATACATAATCATTAATGTAATACAAGCTAAGCTTATCAGTGGCATGACTTTTCTGAGCAGTGTTATGAAAGGGAAAAATTGCACTTGAGTCTTGAATTATTCACATCTCCAGCTAATAACACAGTGTGTGTACCTACCCGAGTCTCTGCAGGTACTCAGTGACACCGCTCTCACGGAGGTAGTACGTGACGACTCCGCTACCCGGTGACAGACTCGTCTTGATGTAAGGCTTTACACAGAGCCCTGCCTCGACAGCCTTCTTAGCCAACATACCTGTAACATACACATAGATACACACATATGACATATCCTTTATATGTACCCATACAATATAACAATGTAAGGCTTTACAAAGAGCCCTGCCTCTACAGCCATCTAGCCAACATACCTGTAATATACACATAGATTATACAAGCTGTACAGAACCCGTACATGATACAAGCTGTACAGAACCCGTACATGATACAAGCTGTACAGAACCCGTACATGATACAAGGTGTACCGAACCCGTACATGATACAAGCTGTACAGAACCTGTACCTGATACAAGCTGTACAGAACCTGTACATGATACAAGCTGTACAGAACCTGTACATGATACAAGCTGTACAGAACCTGTACATGATACAAGCTGTACAGAACCTGTACAGTACCTGTACATGATACAAGCTGTACAGAACCCGTACATGATACAAGCTGTACAGAACCTGTACATGATACAAGCTGTACAGAACCTGTACATGATACAAGCTGTACAGAACCCGTACATGATACAAGCTGTACAGTACCCGTACATGATACAAGCTGTACAGAACCCATACATGATACAAGCTGTACAGAACCCGTACATGATACAAGCTGTACAGAACCCGTACATGATACAAGCTGTACAGAACCCGTACATGATACTGCCACCACTGCATGAGCACATCAGGGAGGAGACTCACATCTCACTCCTGACACACCTCCACTGTCAATGAAATTATCAAAGTATTAGAAAAAAAAAAAAAGAAATATACACAGCCACTTGTTGATGTATAATATGAAAATCTATGGTATTCTCACAAAATCGATGATTAATGCGCGCATATACGCGCAAAATTGCGAAATTGCAAATTACAAATTGTAAATTGTACAAATCTAACATTAATATACATGAATGCAGGTAGATAACTAAGACAGTTTTTGTACCCACTAGCACTTGTATACTATACCAAGGTTTACTTAAAGTAACACACTTTAGGTATCCAAGAAAATTGTTGGAAAAAATGAATGAAAAAAAAATTTTTTTTTTTTTTTGTTGAGAAAATTGTTGACATGAAACATGTTTACTTAAGATACTCACCAAATAATCTCTTTCAGGGACACATACTCAAAAGGCTAGGGGAAAAGTCAATTAAGCAGCGGCCCACTGCCGAAATTGCCAATTAATACACCCATATAGCAAAATCAAAGAGTAACTCAGAGACAAACAAGCCTATTGTACATGAAGTACTTTGTTTTTCCGGCCCTCGGAAAAATTTGTCTCAAATCCCAAAAATTGTATAGTGTAAACTAGATTGTACGTTTGTACCCAATTTGCACACTAAAGTTGTATGTTGCACACCAGATTGTACGCTCGTACCCAATTTGCACACTAAAATTGTATGTTGCACACCAGATTGTACGCTCGTACCCAATTTGCACACTAAAATTGTATGTTGCACACCAGATTGAACGCTTGTACCCAATTTGCACACTAAAATTGTATGTTGCACACCAGATTGTACGCTTGTACCCAATTTGCACACTAAAATTGTATGTTGCACACCAGATTGTACGCTTGTACCCAATTTGCACACTAAAATTGTATGCTGCACACTAGATTGTAAGTTTGTACCCAATTTGCACACTTAAATTGTATGTTGCACATTATACTGTATGTCTGTACCCAATTCATACACTAAAATCAGGTTTTTTTTACAAAAATCAACATTTTTAGGTGTAACCAAGCTGTACACAAAATTATACATGTCCATACAGAAATTATCAATTGAACGCAAAATTATATATTGGCATACTAAAATTGTGAATTGAACGCGAAATTGTATATTTGCATACTAAAATTGCCAAATGTACGCAAAATTGTATATTTGCATACTAAAATTGCCAAATGTACGCGAAATTATATATTTGCATACTAAAATTGCCAAATGTACGCGAAAATTATATATTTGCATATTAAAATTGCCAAATGTACGCGAAAATTATATATTTGCATACTACAATTGTCAATTGAACGCAATTACATGCGAAATTGTAAATTTGCACACTAAATTGTCATTTATGTTCAATTTGCACGCTAAATTGAACATTGAATGCCAAAATTGCACACTATTTGCCAAATTGTATGTTGTACATAAAAATGGAAAATTGTACCCAAAATTGATGTTACATAAGCAAATACACTCAGGTATGGGAAGATATAGAAACTCGGAAATGTACTTATACCCAGGAGAAAATTGTTTATACTGACAAAGCTCTACCACAAAAATTGCATTTGAAGCACTTCCCACTACTTCAAATCCTCTTACAAACAGTATATAACTCCAAATGAGGTAAAAATATGCAGATTGTACATTCCCTCGGCGAAATGACGGAGTTTCGCATTTTCTCGGGGGAGAGGGAGTATTCTATGATATACCATTTTATTATCCCATAAATTGTGACATATTATTGTATTGATCAAATAATGTATTGTATAAGGGATCAATACATAGGTTGGTTCTAAGAGCTATAAGAGCGCTCAAACTTTGTATAAGAGCGCTCATGCCCCACTGCACACCAAACCAAGTCAGTTAGACAGAGTTTATGACATCAAAGGGTCCGACCTAATGGTTCACTGCACAATATAATAAAAATGAGGGTCTCAGTGTGCGACCTCATGGTTCAGTGCACAAACTAATAAGTTGTAAGTGAATGCAACCGGCCGTCACGGGTGCCTGAGCACCGCTGACGCCGTCATGAGTGTCTGAGCACTCTAATGACTGAACAATGGGTTACATAAGCACGACGCCATAACCTTCCGGTCGCTCTAGCGTCGCTCCTGAGCGACCTAGGTCAAATATCAAAGCATTTATGGAAAGCCCATAATTAGACGGTTAGAATGAGCCCAAGATCAAGGCGGAACTCCCATTATTAAGGAAGTTACGCCATGGAGACTGAATCGACCTCCGAGTGCACTACAGACGAACCGGCGCGAGTTATGCGCCTATCCAGCGGGCATTACAAACTTGGCATATTCAACTCCGCGCATGCGCAAAATGGCGGTCGTAACTGCGTAAACTTCCGAGATATGGGGGTTTGAAGTTACAGAACCGACCAAGACAAAGGGGGACACAGCGGCGTCCATGGGGGTCCTTTGTGCACCCAGTGACACATGAAAGACTCCCCTCAAACAATTGCAGAGTTAGGCAGATGCTACTGGCCCCAGTCAGTCTGGAGGTGCTTTTCCAAGATTTGCTACAAATAGCCTGGCTGCACCTCCTAGACAGTCAGAACACCAAGAACCACTCTAGAGGTAACATCTCCAGTCATCTCCTGCTACCTGCTATACCACTGCACTATGGTGAAACTATGCTAGACAGGCATTGGTTTCTATCATTAGTGGCCAGGGGGTATCTTCCTCAAGACATCCACCAGAGGGTAAAGTTATTCATTATTACATTATTCCTCTAAGCAGCAGGTCAGGAGCTAGGTGTGGGAACCCACCTAGAACTATGCTGGACATTGTATTATTATTACCTCACAGGTGGAGTGGAACAGAACATTATACTTTATAAAATACTGTATATTTACTGTATGTACAAATTACCTACATACTAACTACTGTATGATTGATATTTCTTACATGTTGCCTAAAGCTGAATAAACCAGTGATAACTGGAAATAACACTATTTATAAGAGCCTTGAGGTAATTACACTATATACCACTAGTCTTATGATATTTCTCATAGGACAACTTGATCATGCCAATCACGAGTATGACAATACAAGCTGTACAGAACCTGTACATGATACAAGCTGTACAGAACCCGTACATGATACAAGCTGTACAGAACCCGTACCTGATACAAGCTGTACAGAACCTGTACCTGATACAAGCTGTACAGAACCTGTACCTGATACAAGCTGTACAGAACCTGTACATGATACAAGCTGTACAGAACCTGTACATGATACAAGCTGTACAGAACCTGTACCTGATACAAGCTGTACAGAACCTGTACCTGATACAAGCTGTACAGAACCCGTACATGATACAAGCTGTACAGAACCCGTACATGATACAAGCTGTACAGAACCCGTACATGATACAAGCTGTCCAGAACCCGTACATGATACAAGCTGTACAGAACCCGTACATGATACAAGCTGTACCGAACCCGTACATGATACAAGGTGTACCGAACCCGTACATGATACAAGCTGTACAGAACCCGTACATGATACAAGCTGTACAGAACCTGTACATGATACAAGCTGTACAGAACCTGTACATGATACAAGCTGTACAGAACCTGTACATGATACAAGCTGTACAGAACCTGTACATGATACAAGGTGTACCGAACCCGTACATGATACAAGCTGTACAGAACCCGTACATGATACAAGCTGTACAGAACCCGTACATGATACAAGCTGTACAGAACCCGTACATGATACAAGCTGTACAGAACCCGTACATGATACAAGCTGTACAGAACCCGTACATGATACAAGCTGTACAGAACCCGTACATGATACAAGCTGTACAGAACCCGTACATGATACAAGCTGTACAGAACCCGTACATGATACAAGCTGTACAGAACCCGTACATGATACAAGCTGTACAGAACCCGTACATGATACAAGCTGTACAGAACCTGTACATGATACAAGCTGTACAGAACCCGTACATGATACAAGCTGTACAGAACCCGTACATGATACAAGCTGTACAGAACCTGTACCTTAACACACATAACATTACATAAGAAGGTTTAAAATTTAAAATTTTATACATTTTTACACTTCAAATAAGCGCAGGTTTCATAGTATATAAACACAGGGCAAATCATACACTGAAATTTATTACCGCAGGTGCAATAAAACAGGCCACTACGGTAGATACATACAATGCACACACCTGTATCTAAATACACATAGAATACATCAATGTAGGGCTTAGCCATAGGTTTGGTATAAGGCCCTCGGAACTTGAAAATTCCCCGAAATTAGGGAAAACCCTAAAAAAGACCTCAATCCCAGAATATACTTACCAGCGCCCAACATTACAGACGGGTTACTGGTGTTGGTACAAGACGTGATGGCGGCGATGACAACTGACCCATGTGACAACGTGTACTCTGTGTCCTCAAACACGAAGGGCACCGTGGTAGACTGCTTGTCTTCTGCTATAGCATAACCCTGTAATGTAACATATAGGGACACTTTACATGGCTACTTCTGGTATAAATATAGGATAGTATTTTGCAATGCAAATAAACCGAAAGGGCACTTAATCTCTTCTTTTAGGCCCCTTCTGATACTAACCTCATGTTTTCTTCGAGTGTTATCACTGTCAATGGTTAAGTCTATGGAGAATGCATTCATTATCACTCAGTTTTTTCATTGGCAAATAACTCCACTCTTGGCGAGTTAAGCATTGCAAAACAGCAGCAGGTCTTGAATAAGGATCCATATTTTCCATAGAAAGGCATGAGACATTGTAATTACCATAAAACCCCGGTCATAAGCTGGATTTTTTTTTCTATTTTTGACCAAAACCGGCTTCTAAATTTCTCCCTAATTCTACCCCCGGCTTATGACCCTTTTTTTTTTTTTTACTATAGAATAAAGAGAAAATGGGGCTGGCTTATGACCGGGGTTTTACGGTATCCTCCATTTTGTTATAATCCAGCAGTTATGGCCTCACAACTTGATCGTCGCGCTGTCCGCCATTTTGGATTTTGGTTATGTTTGCGCAACCCAATTTCCATGGGTATTTGGGTCAATATGCACCACCCCGCTGTTTGGGATGCGAATTAACGACAGGGCAGAGACGTAATTTTTTACCTTTTTAATAATACATATCTATTCAAATGGTATCCTCTTGCCATACTTTATCATATTTCTCTCTTATAACCCCTTTCAGGTTAACTATAAAGTAACACATAGGGCCACTTTACACATGGCTACTTCTAGTATAACTATAAAGTAACACGTAGGGCCACTTTACACATGGCTACTTCTGGTATAACTATAAAGTAACACATAGGGCCACTTTACACATGGCTACTTCTGGTATAACTATAAAGTAACACATAGGGCCACTTTACACATGGCTACTTCTGGTATAACTATAAAGTAACACGTAGGGCCACTTTACACATGGCTACTTCTGGTATAACTATAAAGTAACACATAGGAACACTTTACACATGGCTACTTCTAGTATAACTATAAAGTAACACATAGGAACACTTTACACATGGCTACTTCTGGTATAACTATAAAGTAACACATAGGAACACTTTACACATGGCTACTTCTAGTATAACTATAACGTAACACATAGGGCCACTTTACACATGGCTACTTCTGGTATAACTATAAAGTAACACATAGGAACACTTTACACATGGCTACTTCTGGTATAACTATAAAGTAACACATAGGAACACTTTACACATGGCTACTTCTGGTATAACTATAACGTAACACATAGGGCCACTTTACACATGGCTACTTCTGGTATAACTATACAGTAACACATAGGGCCACTTTACACATGGCTACTTCTGGTATAACTATAAAGTAACACATAGGAACACTTTACACATGGCTACTTCTGGTATAGCATAACCCTATAAAGTGACACATAGGGCCACTTTACACATGGCTACTTCTGGTATAACTATAAAGTAACACATAGGGACACTTTACACATGGCTACTTCTGGTATAGCATAACCCTATAAAGTGACACATAGGGCCACTTTACATACTTCTGGTATAACTATAAAGTAACACATAGGAACACTTTACACATGGCTACTTCTGGTATAGCATAACCCTATAAAGTGACACATAGGGCTACTTTACACATGGCTACTTCTGGTATAGCATAACCCTATAAAGTGACACATAGGGCCACTTTACATACTTCTGGTATAACTATAAAGTAACACATAGGAACACTTTACACATGGCTACTTCTGGTATAGTGTAATTCTAGATGGGAAAAACAGGGACATGTATAATTAATTTATCTGGACACTGGAGTGTACTTAACTAAGGATCAAGCATTTAGGGGAGTGGTCATTTTTTAATAACAGGGAAGGGGTGAAATTCTGATCATGCATGTGGTAAAAATTTCCCGTCTCTCCCCTCAGAGGGGCTTGAAGTTTTCGCATTTAACCTTTGGAGGGCTCTGAAATTTTCCTGTCCCAGAGGTTTAAAATAAGGGAGGATATAGATTGTTTGCTTACCTTGAATCCCACCTTGTTGTTGAGACAGTTTGTAAAATCTGTCTTCATGTCACGGACCGCCACTTTGTCATGTGGCCGTTTGGGGCCAGAACAACACGGGACAACCGTCGCCAAGTCTAACTCTACAACCTGGAATATACAATGTACATTTAACATTTAGAGGGAGGAACTGCTAAAGGTACAATATACAGAGTATATTTAACATTTAGAGGGTGGCTAAAGGTACAATATACCGTAATCTCCCGCGTATAAGACGCAGCGTGCGTATAAGAGCTGGTTCACGTATAGGACGCATCCACTGCCTCTGAATAGGATATTGAAAAAACCCTTGTAGAAGACGCACCCCCTACTTAGGGAGGAGGGCACAACTGTAAGGGGTGGGGATTTCAACATTGTTTGAGAAATTGTACTGGAATTGGTCATATCATTTTTTTAAAGCCACAAATGAGGTGTGGTCAGAAGTAGAACTAAACTCTAACACTGTATCATCAGTTTCTTTCTCTCTTTGAGTATTCCATCAATGTTCTGGCATGTTAGGCAATGAATTTAATCATTACATCCTCTAAACATAATTTGAATATCTTTTCTATGAGTTATATAAGTCCCTCTATTATCTTCAATCATATTGCAAGTGTATAGTGGTGGCAGCTGGTGTCAGTTCTAGGAATCATTTGTCATACACCAGGTGGCAGCACTCTTTTATTCTATGGGAGGAGTTTTTTTTCCATAATGCTACATCTTTCATCCTCTTGATTATAAGGTTATCAATGTAATTAATAAAGCTGTCAGTAAGTGGGTGTACATACATTTCCAAACACTTTTATGGTTATTAGAATGGTATGTTTTATCTATTTATGATTACATAGACTACCATGGTATCAACCACACCTTTTCTTTGGTTGAAGCAATGACATGACCAGTAGGGGTGTTGAGTTTTCTCAATTGGTAACTCCCTTAACCCCGCGTATAAGACGCACCCCCAACTTGAGGAAATGCTATAAGACGCAGCAGCCTTTTGTTTGGCGTAGAAGACGCGTCTTATATGCGGGATTGATTGATTGATTTGTGTTTTACAGCACTTTAGCGGCACTAAGTGGCTATCCTGTGCTTCACAGGTTGATTTAACAAAGGAATGTGTCAGTGCCCGAGCATATGTGCACCACACACATCCTGAGGGGATAGGAAAGAGGAGATATGGACCCTTTTAAGTGGGCTAGGGAAGCCCTATTATATGCGGGAGATTACAGTACAGAGTAAATCTAACATTTAGAGGGTGGCTAAAAGTACAATATAGAAAGTATATCTAACATTTAGAGGGTGGCTAAAAGTACAATATACAGAGTATATCTTACATTTAGAGGCTGGCTAAAAGTACAATATACAGAGTATATCTAACATTTAGAGGGTGGCTAAAGGTACAATATACAGAGTATATCTAACATTTAGAGGGTGGCTAAAGGTACAATATACAGAGTATATCTAACATTTAGAGGCTGGCTAAAAGTACAATATACAGAGTATATCTAACATTTAGAGGGTGGCTAAAGGTACAATATACAGAGTATATCTAACATTTACAGTGTGGCTAAAAGTACAATATACAGAGTATATCTAACATTTAGAGGGTGGCTAAAGGTACAATATACAGAGTATATCTAACATTTAGAGGGTGGCTAAAGGTACAATATACAGAGTATATCTAACATTTACAGTGTGGCTAAAAGTACAATATACAGAGTATATCTAACATTTAGAGGGTGGCTAAAGGTACAATATACAGAGTATATCTTACATTTAGAGGGTGGCTAAAGGTACAATATACAGAGTATATCTAACATTTACAGTGTGGCTAAAAGTACAATATACAGAGTATATCTTACATTTAGAGGGTGGCTAAAAGTACAATATACAGAGTATATCTAACATTTAGAGGGTGGCTAAAAGTACAATATACAGAGTATAACTAACATTTAGAGGGTGGCTAAGGTACAATATACAGAGTATAACTAACATTTAGAGGGTGGCTAAAGGTACAATATACAGAGTATATCTTACATTTAGAGGGTGGCTAAAAGTACAATATACAGAGTATATCTAACATTTAGAGGGTGGCTAAAAGTACAATATACAGAGTACATTTAACCAGGGGCTGGAAGAGAGGGATGGAAGAGAGGGATAAAGGTGTCTCGGGTGTTCTGCTAATGAGGCCGTCATGCTTGAGCTATCAAAGTTCATCCCTTCTTCAAATGAGATAGGAGTTGTACAGTGGTGGAGACTGGTGACAATTTTAGGAATCATTTAAGGGTATACAGAACATAACACTAGATGGCAGCAGCACTACATTATGGCAGGAGATTCTTTTGATGCTGCAGCTTTTGATTCTCTTGATTAAAAGGTCAAAAGTATTATTAATAAAGCCGTCAGTCAGTGAGGTGTTCATATTTTTCCAAACACTTTTATGGTTAGCAGAATGGTATGCTTCATTCATTAGATTATGGGTATATGGAGCACTATGATATCAACTACACCTTTTCTTTGGTTAAAGCAAAGCATCATACCTAGGTGACCTTTTTCAAGGATTGGATTGTAAAAAATCCCGCATACAAGGCGCACCCCCAACTCAAGGCAGCCTGCATCCCACGTATAAGATCCATCAAAGATCTGATTCACATAGAAGGTGCACCTTAGGGAGTGGTCATTATCAACAGCGGGGGTGGTGGGTTTTCGCGCAGATGCGCGGAAATTTGTTACGCCCTCCCCCTCGACGGCAGTCAAAATTTTTTGCGCCCCCCCCCGCGCCGGAGAGTTTTCGCGCCCCTCTTTGATCTATAGTAGCGCGCTGGCTTTTTTGCTAAAAAGAGGGTGAATTTTTTTTAGCCCCCCCTCAAGAGGGGTCAAAATATTTTTAGCCCCCCCCTCGGGAGGGGTCTGAAAATTTTACGCCGCCCCTCAAACCCACCACCCCCCCTAATGACCACTCCCTTATATGCAAGAGATTACGGTAATTGTCAATCTTGGATCATAATCCTTATCTATGGAGTTGGCCGAGGGGTCAGACCGAAAGATATGGTATCAGAATTCCATCCCTAGATTTCATTTAAATGTGAGACTGGGACAAAGAACAATTATTCCATATGCTGTAAATCAAGGGCTTTCTAATGGTATATAGCATTTGCATGAGGAATATCTAGTTTTGTTAGAATTAATTGTCAAATTTGGATCTAGCCCTATCTGAGGAGTCAGCCGAGGGGTCAGACTGAGAGATATGGTATTGGGATCCCATCCCTAGATTTTACTTAAATGTAAACTCAAACAAAGAACAATTATTCCATATGCTGTAAATCAAGGGCTTTCTAATGGTATATAGCATTAGCATGTGGGATTAGTAGTTTCGCCAAAATTCATTTTCCAAGTCAAATTTGGGTCGTAATCCTTATGTAGGGAGTTGGCCGGGGGGTCAGATCGAGAGATATGATATCAGTATTCCATCCCTAGATTTAATTTGAATGTAAAACTGGGACAAAGAACAATTATTCCATATGCTGCAGATCAAGGGCATTTTAATGGTATATATAAGCAAATGTGAACATGGAATATTTTTGCATCGTATTCCCCGAAGTGAGTCTGTGGGCAGACTCACCGAGGGGAATGCGATGCAAAAATATTACATGGGAGTTGATATTTGCATTTATGTCATGGCCCTACGTAGTTAATTTGCTTTAAAATAGAGAAACACAGCTCAGATCTGTTCAGATTCCAAGAAGGCGGACACCCATTGAATACAGCCACATTGTATTCCATCCCCCCATTGAATATGGCATGTCCAGTACTGTTCTATAAAAATGGTCGTATCTGCCATGACATAGTGCATTAGCATATGCAATACATTTTACATTTAAACGAAATCTAGGGATGGGATCCTGATACCATATCTCTTGGTCTGTCCCCTTTGCCAACTCCCTAAATAAGGATTATGATCTAAGTTTGACAATTAATTTTGGCAAAACTTCTTATCCCACATACTAAGGCTATATACCGTTAGAAAGCCCTTGATGTAGAGAATATGGAATAATTCTCCTTTGTCCATGTTTTACATTCAAATGAAAAATAGGGATGGAATACTGATATATTTCTCAATCAGACCCCTCAGCAGACTGCGCAGATAAGGAAAACAATCCAATTGTCTTTTATACAGGTTTTAAAATTAAACGAAATCTAGAGAGGGTATCTTACTATCATATCTCTAGGTCTGAACCCTTGGTAGATCCTAGAGATAAGGATAATCATCCAACTTTGATAATTAATCATAAAAGGTTATCTGATCCTAGGCCTGATCCTACATTGTTAGTTTACCATGAGCTATCCACTACTTTTTAAACTTTGTGAATTTAAACTTTGTCAATAATTGGTTGATGAAGAGAGATTGTTAATTCCTTCAGTTTAACATGACTAATGGCGTCAGACATACATTACAGCTACCGCTATCAGCTCATTTTCATAATAATACCGAGACACACATATCAGCAGTAGGCGGCTGTTGCCACTCCATCTGTACAAGTCAAGTGCAATGTGTGCAAAGCTTGCATCCAGTCAAGATACTGGTGGTCTATCCTGAACATCAATTTAAAAACCAGTCTACCGGCCTCCGTCAACAACAGCACCTTGGACGAAAATAGCACCAAAGTACCAATCCACACACCCCATACAATAACATGTCTCAATCCATTCCTCTGGTACTATTAAGTAATTGAGTGAATCTAGGTGCTTTGGTCTCACTATTTAACATTTCCTGCCTATATAAGGTCCTTATGACAGGTGGTATGTTATACCTGAGAGAAGACGGGGTCCTCCTTAGCGTCATTGTAGTTCCTGAACATCTTGTTGGCCTTCAGGTACCGTTCTACGATGTCCACTTTGTGCTGATCGCGACCTGAATACAAACATGATAGGTATCATCAGAGGTACCAGATGCTCAAGTATAGACTTCAGTCCATAAGAACAGAATCAAGCCTTGTGGCTAGATTGTAGCATCATGTTACTTCACGGCACAAATTATGGGTGCCTTTATGATGCTGCTAGATTGTAGCCTCATGTTACTTCACCGCACAAATTATGGGTGCTTTTATAGACAAGGCAACCTTGTCTAGGCACTTACCTAGTTTTTCAAAACTATATACTATGTATTCTATTTGTATACCATTGGATAGATCACAAGAAAACAAGTGGATTTGCTTTTTGAATGAAGTCTCTATCTTAATTTAAAGTGACATTATGACCGTCCAAAGACCACAAAATGACCCTAATATTCTGCCAAAATAACCCATACTTAAGAGTTTAATCAGGATTCAAATTTTGTGATCATGCTGACTTTGGTCAGAAATGCATGGAACACTTAAATCACTGTTTCTCAGAAGATATTGACACTTGAAACTTGAAATAAAAAGTAGAGGAAGGTCCCTTAAGGGGTGGATCTGATGACCTATGGCCTGACCTTGATCAAGGTCACAGTCAATTTAAGGTCAAAGTTCAAATTTATTATTTTTTTTGTAAATGGGTTAACATTTGTTGAGATTTAGCAAGATGAATGATTTAATCAATGATTAGTTGACCTTTTTCAATATTTGACCAAGAAGGTCAAGTTCACCTATTGAAGGTCAAGGTCAAAGGGACATTTTGTGTCCTTCCTTCCATATTTAAGGGAGTCTACTGATGTCCTCTCAGTCAGATAGGTCTTGGCCTAGGCCCGGGCTAGGGAAATGTCCACCTGACTAGAATGATCTCACCCAGTCCCAAGGAGGAATCCTCTGACTGGACCCCTCCCCCACTCTGTCACTGATGTTCAAACATCAAAGGAAAGCCCTCCTAGTCAGTCAGAGAGAAGTCCTGGTAGTCAGTCCTACAGTAGGGGCCACCTCCAGGTGGTCCCTCCAGTGGTGGGCCTATAGGTGTGGTGCAGTGGGGGAGGTGTTAGAGCTAGTCTCTCACTCCCCCTCACAGAGCAAATAGGTCATGATTTTGTAGCTGCTTAGAAAACATAGTGCTGCCTATTAGAAAAAAGAAAACTAGACATTTTCTAAATCTTATTTAACCAGGGAATATGTGAGTACCATTTTTAAATATGTGAGATGCATATTTCACACAATAAAAAGCTTCTGAAGTTAAGTTTCAACTTCACCTGGGGGAAACATATTTTTTTTGTATTGATATCCCAATGATTGTTAATAATATGTAAGAAAACATCCCAAGCATTGAAGGAAATCACTTTTCTTGTACACTTTTGGGCATTTTATGCAAATTTTGCCTACAGAGAGGATAACACATCTTCTGAAAAGCCTAGCATAAACTGACATGTTTCTTTCCAGTTAGCACCACTCCTTGAAAAGAGGACATATGTAACTTATTTTACCATGAACAGATAGATAACCCCTTCAGGTTTACAATGGTATTTAGATATGGGGGCACTGGATTGATGTGTCTGCTGCAGAACAGCTGGAAAAAGGTCATAGACGTGTCCTCTCGGCCTCTACGCGCTTCCGCGAGTAGGCAAAGTAGAGTGAATTAAATGCCTGTAATTGGTTCCTATGATATTCCATTGATATGTTCTGTTCTTAACTGTTTACTATACATCAGCAAACCTCTGTTATAGTGAAATTAGCCTGGTTTGATGTAATAAAGGTTATACATGTTTGGTCAATTTTTTGGCTATATGGTATTTTTCATCGGAAAACCATAAATTATGACTTTCTTACTTATAGATTAGTGGCATTTTGGGGCTAGGTAGTTTGGTACACTACCTCTAGATGCTATTGACTGAAATGGGCTAAGATGCTTAATACGCAGTCGTAGACGTGTCCTCACGGTCGTAGACGTGTCCTTGCGCAGTTAGAGAAATTAACACTATTGCCACTATACCTTTTCTGATGGGAGTTATGACTTGGTATTGCCTTCCTAGAATACCTAAAGGTACCAAGTGAAAAGTGTTTCACCAGATGCGGGACTTTAACCCACGGTACCTTCATCCGGAGTCCAGTGTGCTAACCACTACACTAATCTGGCTCGTCCACTTTCCGTACTTGGGAACCTTGTACAGATCAGTCACTAGGAGGTGCAGGGCAACCATACTTCCCCCTACACTACCCCACCAGATCCAAGCACTAGGGTGCCTGACACTACCCCCAGCCATCATCAGCACTGAGGTGCCACACACTACCCCCAGCTATTCATCAACACTTGGGTGCCTGACACTACCCCCAGCACCTCCACTGAGGTGTCAGACACTACCCCAAGTAGATCCCATGAGCTGCTGGCTACCAACCACTAAGTGCTTGGAACTCAACACTAGCAGACATCCGAGGGACTGATCAACCATTTTTCTCAGAAGCGCTGTCCCTGGGGTTCAGGTATGCGCGCATCTGGTGCTAATGTAAAGGTACCAAGTGAAAAGTGTTTCACCAGATGCGGGACTCGAACCCACGCTACCTTCATCCGGAGTCCAGTGTGCTAACCACTACACTAATCTGGCTCGTCCACTTTCCGTACTTGGGAACCTTGTACAGATCAGTCACTAGGAGGTGCAGGGCAACCGTACTTCCCCCTACACATAATTACTTCATGTAACTAAATTCAACCTGCCTTGGTCATTTGGCACTACCCTCCCTTAGACATTGCCCTCCACTAATATTTTTGAAGGTTTCCTGCTAAGAATAGGGACACACACATGTAACAACAAACAAAAACAATTTATTGAATAGGTCGTCACACCGTAAAAGGCTGGAACATTCATGTACAACCCCAATCCCCCCAGGTAATGTCGTAGACGTGTCCTCACGGTCGTAGATGTGTCCTCGCTAAGACTTTTCTATGATATCTCTGGTTCTATGCAGAATCTATTAACCAAACTTACAGGCCTTATTACTGTCATATGGAGGTATAAGGGCCACATAATAAGGATAGTTAAATATAAAACACCTAGCAGCTATGAGTGCATGTATGGTCGTAGACGTGTCCATGCGTAAACTACCCCAAAATCAAGTCATAGCCTCTATGACATACAGTTTTACAGGCAGGTTCATTATTCTTTATGGGCTACATAGGTACATGTAAGCGCTCTACCTGGTCAATTTTACTAGTCCGTCCACTTTGTCTTTCTTTGTGCCAAACAAGCTGAAAAAGGTCGTAGATGTGTCCTCACGATTACACCAAAGGTTTCTTGTACCGAGTCACCACAAAAGATAATGTATGGACACCAAAATATTACAAAGAAAATTCTCTACCCTAGGGATTATCATAGATTAAATAAATAAGGATTTGGCTCTTTATTTTTCTTTTGGTAGCAAGGGGAAAAAATAAGTTTTTACCCCAAAAATGACCCTTTTTTGGCTGTTCTGACCCCTGTAACTTACTTATTATGCTTCACAGATAGGCAAAACCATGATTTCCCTTCAAGCCCTAAGCCTTGACAACCAGAATACATAAATAACACAACTATATCTGTTATTTTGTCGAATTTATTGAATGGGAGGCAAAGACAACCTATTTGACGATGATCTGTGACTATTAGTCTAATACTAACACACTATGTACATGTATACTTCATGTATTAAGTTTAAATAAGTATACACATACCAGTTTGTGTCAGATAAGTAAGGCTAGCGTCATCTACAGGGAAGTAGCCCACCGTGGTACCCTTACACTAATACGAACACACTATGTACATGTATACTTCATGTATTAAGTTTATAAGTATACACATACCAGTTTGTGTCAGATAAGTAAGGCTAGCGTCATCTACAGGGAAGTAGCCCACCGTGGTACCCTTACACTAATACGAACACACTATGTACATGTATACTTCATGTATTAAGTATATAAGTATGGACGTACCAGTTTGTGTCAGATAAGTAAGGCTAGCGTCATCTACGGGAAAGTAGCCCACCGTAGCGCCGTACTCTGGACACATGTTGGAGATGGTGGCTCGGTCAGCTATGGACAGCTGTGCCACGCCCGGCCCAAAGAACTCAACAAACTTGCCCACTACACCGACCTGTCGTAAGTGCTAAAAAACACAAGGAAATCATGAATGTAGGTTATACTTAGGATACAAAATCATGATGTAGAGTTTTCTGATTAGATTTGCATTTAATAAGTAAGATTTTACAAAGGAAAGCTTGAGACAAAAGGCCAACTGGAGTTTCAAGGTCAGCTGCATGAAAGGTAAGCTGGTGGTTCAAGGTCAGCTGGAGGTTCAAGGTCAGCTGAAGAGTCAATTTCAGCTTAAGTTTCAAGATCAGGTTCAGTTCAGTTTGAGATACAAGGTCAGCTGGAGGTTCAAGGTCAGCTGCATATTTAAGGTCAGCTGGAGGTTCAAGGTCAGCTGCATGTTCAAGGTCAGCTGGAGGTTCAAGGTCAGCTAAAAGTATGAGGTCTGGTTGGAGGTACAAGATTAGCCAGAGGGTTGAGGTCAGCCAGAGGTACAAGGCCAGGTGTAGGGTCAAGGTCATCTTAAAGTACAAAGTCTGGTGTATGGTCAAGGTCATCTGGAGGATAAAGGTCAGTTAGAGGTTCAAGGTCGGCTGGAGTTACAAGATTAGCTGGAGGTTCATTTAGCTCAAGGTAATTTGTAAAGATAAATAAGGGTCCTATAAAAGTTACCTTAGTAATAGTGAGTACAATGTCTGTAGATGTGGTGAGTTGGTTCATGGTGCCCGTGATCTTGTACCCAATGACCTCTGGTAGCACCATGGAGATACACTGACCGAGCATTACAGCCTCCGCCTCAATGCCGCCAACACCTGTATAACAACAAACACACACATCACAGCCTTCACCTCAATACCGCCCACACCTGGAAAGCAAAAACAGTCACAACTTCATAAAGCCTACACTCCTTTTAAACTCCATAAGATTTTCAGATCCTTCTTGTGAATATATCTTAAGTAAAAATACTTGTTTGTCCTCAGTATAAATCCTTTACCTTCAGTAAAAACATTTACAGCTATTATACATGAAGTATAGACCTACCCCATCCGACTACCCCAAGGCCGTTAATCATGGTGGTGTGGGAGTCGGTGCCGACCACACTGTCCGGGTACAGAGCGCCCTCTGTCTCAAACACAACCCGCCCCAGGTACTCCAAGTTCACCTGGTGGACAATGCCGGAACCAGGTGGCACGATCAGCATGTTACGCAGTGCGCCAGCGCCCCACTGCAATAGGACAGGGTGAAACATGTGAGGGTATTTGGACCTGCTGCACTCTGTCTGTTGGACATGGTCTATTACACAGGGTCCCGTTTGGTTTGGTTTGGTTTGGTTTGGTTGATTGTACGTCCACTAATATTACTTAAAAGTTAACATTTCTGTGGTTTGATCGGACATTTTTTTCTGTTTGGACAGGGAATTTCAAAGCTGCTTGTCCAGACAGCTAGACATTTATATGCTGCTTGCCCGATACAGCAGTGACCAAATCTATGAATGACTGAATCTATGAGATGAATGACCGCATCTATGAGGAGGGGTGAGGGGGAAAACCACTACCGGGACTTCATTCCCCTACTCTTCTCTAAGAATAGCAAGTGTTCTTTTATTTGCCTGGTCCCATAGGCAGGGCCAGAAAAAAAAACGGCCTTTGATCACTCAGACATGGTTCACTGAGGGGGAATCCCATGGCAAAAGACAAGCATGTAAGCCTGGGCCTTGGCAGGAGACCAGGTGCAGACATATAGGACTTGATATTTGATATATACTACAGGCATAGATAGTTTCTACTTACTTTTAAAAATCTAAATCTTTCCAAATTTCTCTCAAACTCAAGTTCTTGGTTCCTCTGTAGAGCAGAAGAGCTGAAGTAGACAAAATAGACATGTTATGTGGTTATTGATGTTTGACTTTGATGTGCAAAAAGACATACCGTAATCTCCCGCGTAGAAGGCGCGTCTTCTATGCCAAACAAAATGCTGCTGGGTCTTATACGCGGGAGGGTAATTGCCTTAAGTTGGGGGTTCGCCTTATATGCGGGCTTTTTCAACATCTCAATTGGGAAAATGCCCCAAAATAAGGCCCACCATGCGCCGATGACAGCTTGAACTCATAGAGCCGGCAGCCCGGTAGGTGTACAGGCGCTCGGCGGACATTACGCTGACCGTGTGCCGATGACAGCTTGAACTCATAGCGCCAGCAGCGCGGCAGCCTTCTACGCGAAACAGCCCCCCTGTGAGTTGGGGGGGGCGCCTTATACGCGGGTTTTTCCAGGAATTGATCCAGAAGAGGTACGTGCGCCTTCTACGTGAAAAGCCATTCTCTGAGTTGGGGGTGCGCCTTCTACGCGAGCTGCGCCTTCTACGCGGGAGATTACGGTATTATATATGTGTGTGTTGCTGTTTGACTTTGATGTAAAACAAGACATATTATATATGTAGTTATTGATGTTTGACTTCGATGTGCAACATGGTGTATAGGACTGACAAACTTAGTTTATGTTAACTCTGAAATATCAAGTTAATAATTGCTTGCTCCTAGATGTCTCTGTGTTACATGAAATGTCTACAGTATGGGCATTTCTACCTTTCTGGTCATGCAGATAAGTCGATCCACAAAACTGATTGTCAAACCACCTTTCTGCCTGTAGCACTTCATTGCCAGTAAATACAACCAGCAGCAAACAGGACAAGACATTAAACAGGACAGCACACTAGCAGTAATCAATGTTAAACAGGACAGCACACTAGCAGTAATCAATGTTAAACAGGACAGCACACTAGCAGTAATCAATGTTAAACAGGACAGCACACTAGCAGTAATCAATGTTAAACAGGACAGCACACTAGCAGTAATCAATGTTAAACAGGACAGCACACTAGCAGTAATCAATGTTAAACAGGACAGCACACTAGCAGTAATCAATGTTAAACAGGACAGCACACTAACAGTAATCAATGTTAAACAGGACAGCACACTAGCAGTAATCAATGTTAAACAGGACAGCACACTAGCAGTAATCAATGTTAAACAGGACAGCACACTAGCAGTAATCAATGTTAAACAGGACAGCACACTAGCAGTAATCAATGTTAAACAGGACAGCACACTAGCAGTAATCAATGTTAAACAGGACAGCACACTAGCAGTAATCAATGCTAAACAGGACAGCACACTAACAGTAATCAACGTTAAACAGGACAGCACACTAGCAGTAATCAATGTTAAACAGGACAGCACACTAGCAGTAATCAATGTTAAACAGGACAGCACACTAGCAGTAATCAATGTTAAACTTGACAGCATTCTAACAGTAATCAACGTTAAACTTGAAAATAAAGCACGGAAAGCCACAAGTAAAGGTTCCTGATTAACACGTGCGGACTATTATGACAGGGAGACTCTATCCATCCACACTACACACACTCTACATGCTGTGTGGTATGAAGCCTGTCTAGCTGTACAATACTAACTTAATCCATCTATCAGCTGTCTATAAGACAGAGATGTCAGTTGGGTATGGGCTCAACCTCTGAAATTGTTGGGTGTTAGCAAAGCACCCATTTCCCTCAATTTATCATACTAAAAGCACCCATCTCATCTTGATTTCAACCTGTTCCCCTCATTCAAAACCATCTCTAGATTGGATGGTCATAGAAAAACAATTAAAAGACTTCATCAGAATTTCAGCCAATCAGAAGCCAGCTTAGATTCATGTCCTCTGAAACGAGATTTCAGATATCCTCTGATCTCTGAAGGGTGGTTTGTCTAGAAAAGGCTAGAGGGCAGCACAAGGCATGCTTAATTTCCCCTGCTGAAGCCCCAGCCTTATGCTCCCTAGAAGTAAAAAGGGCATGTTGTAAGGGTATCTATGATTAATGTAATTCCCTCTATCTATATTATGACCACAAGATGGAAGAAGCCTCTGAGATGTCTGACTTTTGGGAAAGTTTGAACATCTGAAAATAGACGGACCTCTGAAGGTCTGACATAAGACTAAATTTCTTTCTGCCCATGGCTGTTAGAAGTACCGTAATCTCCCGCGTAGAAGACGCGCTGCGCGTAGAAGACGCACCCCAAACTCAGCACATGCATTTTCACGTATAAGACCCACCTCTTAGGTACCAATTTTGTAAATTCAGTACATTTCTATAGTAAAATTACCCCTCGTATAAGACGCACCCCCAATTTCAGTACATCCTATAAGACCCCCCAGCATTTTGTTTGGCGTAGAGGACGCGTCTTAGTAGTAGGATTATAATTTGTAAACAGATGATTCTGTATGATGAGTTCAGCCTAGTGCCCAACTGATGCTGCCATAATGAAGGACATTAGAGGTTACTAAGTAGTCTGAATCTGTATCCTAGTGATGCTGAGAGGATATCAAAATCTGATATGGAAACGAAATTTGAAGCTTGAATCAAATAAGATGAAATGAATATCTTATGAAAACGGTATATTCACTTACAAGGTCAAAGTATGACTAGATCCAGAATATTAAGACTAAATTAATGTGAAGGGAGCAGAACAAAGCAGGAGTTAGATAGAAGGGTTGTAATCTAAGAGCTATGTTAGAGCAGATCTAAGCAGGGAGGTAAAGAACACGTCTAATATTAACATGGTAACTATGGAGACAGCTACTACCAACCCTTGTGTGTCAAGATGGTGAAAGGGACAAGTCACGCTGGACGCGGGAACACCGCCAGACGATGTACATTTGTTGCAGCCAGCCGAGCCTGCAGCTGACCTCTGACATGACCTCCCTGCGACCTGACCTTGACCTCCGCCAGGGTTAGGGGTGATGCCGTAGGGGCTGCAAACACACCAAGACGGCGCTGTGTTAGCGAGGGGCGCAATGTGCAACGATGCCCACTCTGAGCAGGCTGCATGGGTAGGCAGTGCTCAGAGTAGGACTTGTCACATTTAGTGAGAAAAAGATAAAGGATAAAAAAAGACTGCACGATTTTCTTGTCATATCTCATTCAGTACAAAAAATGTACCAGTATTCGGTATCTGTAACTTCAGACCATGAAAACAATCAGACCTTGATAGTCCGTCCCTCGTTATTCTGACATTAGCTGACAGGATAGTTCTAATATATAGACATGTAATGAGCTTTGATGGTCTATGAATTTTGTGATCTGCCCAATTTTTACATGTGACTATAGACGGTTTACTATCAAGGACAGACTGTGTTCCCTTTCCACCATCTCCACACCAGGGTTTGTGTCAACAACACACTCAGTTACTATTATATGGTAACACTGCTACACAAATGTACTTGTCACCATGGCAACATGTTGTTAGAATGGCAACACTTTATTATGCTGTTACTATGGCAACATGCCGTTACCTTGGCTGGCGACCTGCCTCTATGTTGGGGACATCATACAGGCAGGCCATGTCTAAGAAGTTAGCTGTCAATCATCCCCTGTTTTAACCCTTACTCACAAGAGGGCACCCTAGTACCCCAATGGTTAACCTGTCTCTCCTATACAGATGTTTGGATATAGTCTGTGATTGGAGAATAGAAATACTCCCATCTAGTGGAGACCAAGAGTACTTCTCCCCATGATCTAGGGAGAATGTCATCAGACATGGCCAGCAGGTATCTAGCCCTCAAATACCTGTGGGGACCAGCGTAGCCGTTACCATGGCAACACATTACCATGGCAACATGCCATTACTATGGGAACACGCTGTTATCATGGCAACATGCTGCTATCATGGCAAAACACCATTACCATGGTAACATGCCATTACCATGGTAACACGCCATTACCATGGCAACATGCTGTTATCATGGTAACACGCCATTACCATGGTAACACGCCATTACCATGGTAACACGCCATTACCATGGTAACACGCCATTACCATGGCAACATACTGTTATCATGGTAACACGCCATTACCATGGTAACACCCCATCACCATGGTAACATGATGTTATCATGGTAACACGCCATTACCATGGTAACACAACATCACCATGGTAACACGCCATTACCATGGCAACATGCTGTTATCATGGTAACATGCCATTACCATGGTAACACGCCATTACCATGGTAACATGCTGTTATCATGGTAACACGCCATTACCATGGTAACACGCCATTACCATGGTAACACACCATTACCATGGCAACATGCTGTTATCATGGTAACACATCATTACCATGGCAACACACTGTTACTAAGGACATGTTCTGTATGAACACTTTTTGATATAGGAAGAAATCTTAGTCAGATTACAGAATCTGTAAACATCTTCGTGTTACTTGTAGAAAGGTCAAAATCTGAGTGGGGCAGCTTACACAGGTGTGGCTTCTACATGAGGTCATAGTATTTGGTGAAAATGATGAGAGATTCAGACTGAGGAGGGATAATTCTTCTATTCTATCTTCTAAGGTGCACACACTAATACTAACACTGACCTACTGGTGATGTGCCAGACATACACCAACAGGTATATAGCTACATTACTTTAACCATTATATGTAAAGTTGTAATAGGAGGGGTTGTAAACCTTAACCCATGGTATCTTAGCCCCAGGTAACCTTAACCCTCTATTACCTGCGTGCTATGTCTACTTGGACGGAGTGGTCTATGACGAGGTCCGCGGGACAGCAAGGGTTGATCTTCTCAGCATCGCCTCCTAACCGCTTGACGGCATCCCTCATGGCGGCAAAGTCCACCACTGCAGGTACACCCCTGTAAGGTATCAAATGTATACATTAGTACACCTAACCGCTTTATGGCATCTCTCATAGCGGAAAAGTCCACCACGGCTGGCACAACCCTGTAACCATAATGTACATACAGAGTCAGTTGAGTATTAGATGATTTGTAAAACATAGACATTTAGGTCTATACTTTAACTATTTAGCTGCCTATACATGGACAGTTTTGCATTAGGGATATTGATTTCTGGCTATTTCTTGCACAAGACATCTACTAGAATAACTAAATAAGATATATGAATTTTGCAGAACTAGCACCTCACACTGACATGAATCTATAACCTGTGGTTTAACTTCAGTTTTTGACGTACTCCAAGTCCTCTCAGTGCACGTGCTATCTAATGACTTATAGATAGACAGACAGTTTATGCCACATGCCCTGGTTTGATACACGAGTTTTTGACTTACGTGAAGTCCTGTAGTAGCACTCGTGCTGGTTTAAAAGGAATCTCGACATTTTTGCTCTGGTTGTTTTCCCAGTTTAGGATGTTTTCTACGTCCGCTGACTTGATCTGGAACTCGTCACAATTCCTGACAGCAGACTCGAGCAGAACGCGGATACTGTATGGTAGTTTGTCTGTAATAAAACACAGAGAATAGGTATAGGAGATACCTAGATACAGCATTAGTTACCCATACATACACACATACATAGACTACAGCAGAACGCGGACACTGTACGTCTGTAATAAAACACAGAGAATAGGTAGAGGAGATACCTAGATACAGCATTAGTTACCCATACATACACACATACATAGACTACAGCAGAACGCGGACACTGTACGTCTGTAATAAAACACAGAGAATAGGTAGAGGAGATACCTAGATACAGCATTAGTTACCCATACATACACACATACATAGACTACAGCAGAACGCGGACACTGTACGTCTGTAATAAAACACAGAGAATAGGTAGAGGAGATACCTAGATACAGCATTAGTTACCCATACATACACACATACATAGACTACAGCAGAACGCGGACACTGTACGTCTGTAATAAAACACAGAGAATAGGTAGAGGAGATACCTAGATACAGCATTAGTTACCCATACATACACACATACATAGACTACAGCAGAACGCGGACACTGTACGTCTGTAATAAAACACAGAGAATAGGTAGAGGAGATACCTAGATACAGCATTAGTTACCCATACATACACACATACATAGACTACAGTAGAACGCCGACACTGTACGTCTGTAATAAAACACAGAGAATGGTTTATGTACCGGGCACATAGAGCATATACACAGCGATACCCTGTCCCGAACTTCATCACGTCCTATGAGACAGGGTGCTCTAGTACGGCTACACTGGAGATTATTGGCCCTCCCTCTACTGTAAAATGTTGGCATAATAACATTGCAAATGGTTTGTTTACATGTGTCCGGCTGATATATTTAATGTTTACACACAGTCCTAATGCTTCCAAGTGCACACAGACAGATTTACTGATAGAGACAAAATGGACAACATATAGACACACACTGAAATATCATGATCCCTGTTTGTGTGTCCATCATGTGGATGACGTGAGGCTGGGCATGTACTGCAGCCATGGGGGGGGGAGGGGGTTAAACAGCCTCCACCCCCAATCCTACACCCCCCCCCCCCCACACACACACACACACACACAGAGGGTGCTGTACTGCCTGTGCCCCTCACACTGACACCCTTGTACAATCCCACCCGCTCAGACACACCCTGATGGGGTGGGGGATGGCACATTCTACATCAGAAATAGAACCCAGTCCTACTCATGTAACCATTCCTGTACAGGTCACAATCTGGGATAGCTTTATATAACCATCACATCACCCCCCCCCCACACACACACACACACACACACATGCACACAGACTTATCAATCAGCAGTGCAATTCTATATTTCCACATTAGAAATAAATCCCATATCGATAGATATTTCCCAATTGCCATTCAAGTATTGCCTATGGGCTCGTCAGAACCTTAATTCCCCATTCACAATTAAAATTCCTCGGATAAATTTCAATTTCTGGCTGAATAGAACATCCTGACTTAAATTGGGCCTCTGGAGGAGACTCGTGGTAAATGAGAATGCACATCTTGTTCATTTAGATGGTTAGAATAAACAGAACCAGACTCCTGCAGCTAAGGCCACACCAAATTAAAAAAAGTTGCTCTATGGATTTCCCGCACCTTATTTTCTAAACTGCAAATTTTATTTCTATTTGAAAAATAACTTGTCTATGGATCCCGCCCACATCATATTCTGGCAAATTTGATTTTTTTTTTTTTTTTTGAGAAAAAGAACTTGAAGGGTCAACCAAAGAAGTTACAGAACCAGCAGACCACTCATTGAATAGGGAAAAATTTAGATGTAGATTCCAGTACTTTTGGTGTGCTTAGAAGAAGCTAAAAATAGACATCTGAGCAAAAAAAAAATAGTTCATAGACAAATAACTTTTCCTAAAAAAATAAAGTAAAAATTTCGCCCTGCCGCCCCATTTTCTAAAATAGAAAATCCATAGACCAATTTTTTTAATTTAGTGTGTTAGCAGATGGCACCATGGTGATGTGTCAGGCTATGGTGATAATAAATTCATGAAACAATGTGGCCACTGTAGGGTTTAAAACTGATGCATGAAAGTTTTTCTTTTCATTTTTATGGGGGATCTATTGAATTCTATATACACTGGCACTCTAAAATGTATCAGTGGCTTAGTGTAGAATGCCATAGTATCACCCATGAATAGTTAGTCAAATCTGGGCCTTACAGGGGGGTTGTTTTGGGGTGTTCCCCTGTAACTGGATCGGTGTGTTGTGATTGGCTAAGCAGTCGGACATGATGTCTTACACTCTCAATTTTGCTGTTGTGATTGGCTGACACCAGGGGGCACCACAACACGTGCTACCGTAATCTCCCGCGTATAAGGCGCAGCCCGCGTATAAGGCGCACCTAGAGTTTGAAAATATTGCCAAAAAAATCAAAAGTTCATATCTTTTGTTCTACTGAATGGATTTTAAAAATTCAAAAAGCTACATGTACCTAGGGTTCCCCAGACCCCTCTGGCCCACATTATGTCCTATTAGGACTTAGGGGAAGTGTAACATATCAAAAGAAAGGTCTTGGTATCCCCCTTGTGGATTTGGGGATAACTAAAACCCCTCGTATAAGACGCGCCTTATATGCGGGAGCTTACGGTACTTGGACTTTTGGATTATGACACCAGAGGACACCAGAGCTCTTCATCCTTGCCACAACCAAACTGTCTCTGGTTTTCACTTGCAAATAGAAATGCTTCATAGCTTTTTGATACTAAATGTATATAGAAATATCAAGGACTCCCATATTTGATGGCTGTCCTAACGTCCTTCTTGTTTTAGGTATGGTCTAGTTTACATGAACTTCTCTCTGTGTTATATAACAGACAGTATCGGCAGCTAG